>OW387149.1:29256965-29661965 GCA_936440205.1 Lepidonotus clava | reverse complement strand
ACCTAGAGGGAGTCAAAGATTCGTCTATCAACCCAAGGAGTGGTAGAACTACTCCCCATATGTAGCTCCTGTGACCCGTTGCACAATGGGTTTCGTGACAACGAAAATATAATAAAATAGCAAAAGAGTTTGTTGTTGCTTAATAAATTATTTGCAGTTATTTTCTTAACAACGAAATCTTTTCAACTATTTTTGTTTTATATTTAGAATGCCCTCAAAGAGTTGTACCTTTTACTGTTTTTTCTCTAATGTCTTCCCTTTTTATATCAATTTACAGAATTCAATTCCATTCATTAGAACCAGAGGTATTTACTGTTTAAATAACAAGGGAAAATTTTCGAAACAAAGAAACATTTCCCTGTTAAGCAAAAGTTCGTTGTGTTTTTGTTGTTTGTGCAACGGGCCACTGGGGCTGTACAGGACGAGCCCATCACAGGAGCAAAAACTGGAGGAATACCTAAAAGGGGTGTGGATGGGGGGTGGGGGGGGTCTGCATCCATTATAAAGAATTCATTTCTCAGGCAAATCCCCAGAAACTACACCCCATATATACAATTCCCTGAAAGAGAAGCAGTGCTGCCATCTAAAGAACGCAACCTGAGTCCTAAGAAGCCTAGAAGCCAAAGGAACTACACTAAGTCCTACAAGCTCCAGGAAGTTCACCCCAGTTCTAAAGGGCTAGTGAACTACCCCTCAGCATTTAGAGGACCCAAAACTCTGCCACCTATCCTGAGGCCAGAATGAGGTATACCTCAACACTTAAAAGCCCGAGGGAATATGCATCAGTCATATAATACCCTGGAACTACAGGGTTATCACACCATCCCCAAGAATAAAACCTCAGTCTGCAGAAGCCCTAGGAATTACACATCGAAAACACTAATAATTAGTCCTACCATGCCCAGCAACTCTTTACTTAGAACCCCTACGAAGTCCACCTCACTATAAAGCCCGGGACTACATCTCAATCCTAAAGCCCATGAAACTAAACGTCAGGACTAAAAGCCCTGGGAACCAGGTCCCCCTCCTAAGCAAGGACTTAGGTGTAGTTCATATGGCTTCTAGCTACTGAAGCTGAAGTTTCTCGGCCATATCACAGAATAAGTCACATAGGTGTAAAGCCCCCTTTACTTGCAGAAGAGCTGCTCAATTGGCTAGTCTGGTGCAGCCCCGGAAAATACGTGTAGGGAGTAATTCGAGGGACTAATCTGAAATGGTAAAAAGCAGACCTGTATATTGCACTGAGGTGACAGTGCAGGGAAAAATATGGAATTTATTCTGTATTTGTGCGGTGGCTAGCATGGCAGTGACAGGCTTGAAACGGATGTGGTTTTGGTTTATCTGGGGAGGATAGTCCTGGAACTCATTATTCTTACATCATTGGCTTACCATAGAGAGAGAGAGAGAGAAGGCAGACCATGCCGGGTGAATCAGGTGACGCTGTGTTGCTATGGCAACACAGGTGGGCAGACAGAACAGTCAATATATATATATTAGGCAAAGCAGATAGATCAGCCAATCAGATGCTAGGATTTAGACAAAGAAGGGAAATTCATATATAAGGCAAGTTTTACTGTAACTGGGAGAGAATACATACTGGCAGACAGACTACAGGGGTGTGTTGACCACTGGAGCTGGGCCTCTGGCCCTTGGGCCCTTTGGGGCCTCCCTGGCCTCCCTGGCCTCCCTGGCCTATGGGGGCTCTGGCCTATGGGGCCAGTTGGATCTAAGCTTTAGTGGATTCCTTGAGAGGAATTGGAGATTGCAGTGGGACTCTGACTGGCTATAGGATTTGGACATAGCTACCCCAATGATCATGGATTTGTATCTTAAGGAACCATACAACCCAGCCTTACAGCTTAGCTGGGAAGAATTAGGTAGGCTTATAAGGATCGAGAAAGGTATCAGACTGCACAGGAGTGGTGACTAATGTGAATACATTAGGGTTGGTCGACAGGACACTGTGAGTGAGTACACACTATCAGACTTTCATCTACTGATTGTATTGAGATACATTTCTTACAGTGTACCCAGAAGGAGAACTATTGTGTAAGTACCTGTTACTCACGGCAAATTTTTGAACTCATACATTAGACAGGCTCGGCCGTGTCTGAAACCACTTGCTCTAAAACGTGTCAAGGAGTGTAAGTCTTACTCCACCATTATCCCTGAAAAATCAAAGTATCATTATACCACCCATAGCAGTGGGCGTGTTAGGTAATACTTTTGCGCCCACCTCAAATTTTCCCTTCCCCTTCTGGCGTGTATATAAGTGTAAGTCAGGGGGTGTTAATTATATTGTGTCACAATAGTCCCGTCCGCTCATAGTTCTCTTCACACGCCCAACCTTCTCGGCGTCTTAACGTACCTACCCTCCATTCAGGCACCAATATAATTGCCAGCAGTGGCGTACCCAGTCCCCCCCACTCACGATTGGATTAAGCAATTTGGCTCCACAATCTGAAAATTTCGTTTGGAATTTCTTATTAGATTACTTCTCGTGTTCTATCAAAAATGAGCCTATAAAAATCCGCCATACAAAGTTTAAATGCGCGACATAACCACCGACCGTTCATTCTTATTCATTTACCTTTAAAAAGGGCAACTTCAGGGCTACACTATTATTTATCTACACTGGCCTTCCCACATTTGTGCATATAATCTATAAACGCAGGTTGATATTGGTTTCCAAGCTCAACAAAAATAATACTCAGTTTCCTGACCTAATAAGAATAGATGAGGCTGAAGCGCAGAAGGAGTAGCCTATAGTGTGCACACAACTAGGGTAAAACAGGGTTGTATCGCTCACATTGGTATATCATTAGCGCATTTAGTTTTAATAGCCCTTACATATAGAAACCAAAGTTATATAAAATCAAAAATAATTCATAATAATTAATCAAATGCGTAAAAACAGCGATAAAGCGTGATTTAACTTTATAACCTCTATGATTAATTAATAATGAAACAATTGTCTCCCATGATGTTGGGTACAACCCTTATCATGAAATGAAAGTAATATTTTTGAGAAATCTTATCACATATATCATATCAATAATGGTTTTCCATCCCATGAAAGTGATGTCCAATAGGCCTATTTCTAAAAAAAAATAGGGTTAGTTCAACCAAACTTGTAGCTAAAAGTTTTAAGAGCGTATTTCCAAAAAGCAAATATGGTTTAAGCCTGTTTTAAACCAGATTTCTTAAACTCGCTTGTGAGACTCGTGTAAGCATTATAAGGCAAAATTAATTTGGTCCCAACGTTAACCTTTCCCAACCTAGCTACTGAACTCAGTAACAGAATAAAACACGCTAACTAATACAATTCACAAGTTATAGCCTCATAAACCTATTCTAAATTTGTATATTTCGCCCTATTTATTGTTTACCATTTCAACTAGAACTCTCCACCTTAACTTTGTTTTAAGGTCCTTCATGGGCAGATCCGGGGGGGGGGGGGCAGACGGGCTTTGCCCCCACCCCCCCCTCCCCTGTTAAATCATGTTTGATGGGGGGGCCCACCCCCCCGTACATTCCTGTTTTTGGGCCCCCCCCCCTCTACAAATTCCTGGGACCGTCCACCCCTGTCCCTTAGATACAGTACTAGTTTAACTAAAACAGGTAGAAATATAGCATTTTTAAAACAGATTTTCTTGAAACACATTATTTAGGAGTTAAACCAGGCTGCCTAAACCAGATTCTTAAACTTCTTGGAAATACAGGGTGAAAGGGCTGAAAGCGCAAATGGTTTTCACTGAAAATGATAATATTAAATAACCTTGACTACACATAAAACTATTATTTTGTGTGATTTCAAGTTTTTACCCTTATTTAACTCTCGACATAAGAAATGATAAATGCGCTATATTAGCCTGACGGGCCATGCCCCCCCTCCCCCCCCCCCTCCCCTGTTAAATCACGTCGTTTAAAAAGGGGCCCCTTCCACATAGATTAATGCATTGCCCCCCCCCCCTATATAAATTCCTGGGTCCACCCCTGCAACCCCCCTGACCGGCCCGTGGGCCATCTGGTCATTTTAACACCATTATTACAAATAATACTTCCGAAAAAAATGAAAATTTAGAGTCGTAGGAGCTAATCGAGTGCATCAAGTTCGATTAGATCCTACCACCCAGGTCTGGCGAACTCATCTGTGCCATATTCAGTTCATTGCATTTCATCGTTGGTTGCACAACCAGACCCACTTACCTACAGAGTTTGCGACATATATATACCGTGGGTGTAATCGGGGCAACCAGAAAGGTGTTTACCAAAAAGAGACACTTTGTAGCTTCGGTCCTTGTGTTTCAGTGGGTTTTCCGATTTGGAAAACAAGCAATACCACAAGTTATTAATTTTGATCGCCCTCAATTGTCACTGATGTGTCTCTGTCGGCGGAAAGGCAAGTTTATCAACTTCAATTTACATTGCCCGTCATCGTTTTCCCCAACGTAGTTTCGACGTATTTGGTCCTGCGACCGGAAGGACCTCTAGACGGCTTTCGCTGGTTTCCGACGTCATCGTATTATTCGACCCAGTGGATCTTTGGGTACCAGTTAACTCGGTCGGACCCCGGTTCGAGTCCCCTTCATGCCCTACGTTTTTCGTTCATTTAATTTCAATTTTGCAATGACGATCATCAGGGTTTTTGCCGACGAGAGGGCCATGGACCTGCAGGCTCAGGTGGACAAGCTGAACCTTTCGGACTCGCAGATAGACGTGTCACACTTGCCGGATGCAACGGTAAATAACCTGGTTTCACTAGCGTGGATCCATACAACCACCCACCCTCACGATCTAGTAGTAGTTATGGGAGGTCCGTTTGATTTCCTTCTTTGGGACAACATTGTCAAGAAGCATCACTTCACACGGGAGTCGGCCGATCAGGCTGTCGACCGTATCCTGGGACATTTAAACGACGCTGACATTGCCTTCCATAGGAACTTCCCGACAGCCAACATCTTGTTCGCGGACTTTACCGGGTGTAACCTGAGCCGTTGTCCGTTCATCCAAGACACAGACCCACAACACCAGAGAACTCTTAACGCTGCCATTATAAAACTGAATCAGGAGATTACAGCCATCAACAAACGCAACTGGCTACCGTCCTTGTTCCTAGGAAAATGGGTTCACAAACTGAGGCGTACCAAACGTGGGCGGAGCCACTTTTGGTCGCACAGGTACCAGCTGCTAGCCGACGGCTTCCGTCCTAGTCCCCAACTCTTGGAAAAGTGGGCTAAGCAACTTTCCCACCTGGGCCACCAATGCTCGTAAACACCCCCACACAAGAACTTTTTCTTCTTATATTACTCACCTAATTACCTGTAACCTAATGTTCGAATAACCTAGGACAAGTTTTGGGAACATTACAGTGGCTGCTGGGCCTGGTAAATTCCCCGTTTTAAGCGTTGACTAGCTTGTGATTTTAACACATAACTTATAGCCTCTGCTGGTATCTTGCAGACCTCCGGTTCTCCTAGTCAGTTCCAAAACTTTATATGGACCCTCTGATTAACGTTTGTTAAATCTAAACATATATATAGCTCAGGTACTGCAATTCAGTGGTTTCAAAATATTCTGTCTACCCCAAATATTAAAAAAACGTATGAGATTTGGAGATGTCACCTTGAGATTTCCTTAATTTCCGGATGTCTTTATTTGGCTGTGGCTATCATATAGTACTTCAATACGGAGAAAATGATTAAGGTATAGGATGCAAGACTGACTCAAATAGTTTATAGAAATCATGTACTTTTTATTATTTCATTAGTTTAACCAATTTAAGAGGTTTGATGAAAATAACTCAAAATGCACTCGGTCCCCTACGGGTCATCATTTAACAGGTATTGTAGCACAAGGCCAACCTAAAAAAAAAAATTGTTTCCTGTCCAGCGGGTGACCAGATAAATACGCAGTCGGGAGGTCGGACAATCTGTTTTTTTTCCAAATTTTTTTTTGTTGGTAAGGCTTTAACTGAAAACTTTGATAAAAAAAAAAAAATCAAAAAATGATAAAAAAAGTTTCCAGTCGGCCCTAAAATAGTCACTCGGGCGGTAAACAGGAAACAAACATTATTTTAAGGCTGGCCCAGGCCAAGTGCACTCAAGAACTGCAGCCTTAAGCTTACTATAGACCAGTACTAGTATAGGAACCTAATGAACATGTTTCAGTCCACTGATTCCTTGAGTTGAGAGTTAATACCGTTCTGTTCACATTGTTATTACATTGTTACCACCTCATGTAAATGTAATCTCACGTAGAATCATCTTGTGCCTTACTAGAGTTGACCTATGTTTATTTAAACATAATATATTGTGAATACTACTCAACATCGATGTAGAACACCGGGTATAGTGGCCAACAAATGCATTTTTTTTAGTTTCCTTGGCTTCTTGCGATGCCCTAACCATGCATCCTGCTATACGGAAGCCCTATAGTTAACCTGTTTCCTAGTTTGCCCAAGAAGTACGTACCTAGGCCTGTTATATTTCCTTCAGATAAATATACATTAGTTCATATCATTTGACTACCTTAGATAACTCAATAACATTAACTGTAACTGATGTATATTCAGCTAGTGTCTCATACTATGATGTTACCTGGCGGATTTGTTTAGGCTTTGTAAGCCCACAGTTTAGTGTCATACCTACCTAACCTATTATATCCCAGAATGATCTCACTACTATGTACAGAAAACTTGGATTTGTTAAATTATCCTGTAAGTGTCCCTCCGTACGTCTTGTTTCTTTTTAAGTATTCTTGAATTGCGCGAATGTTAATTCATCCATCTAGATCATGTTCATATGTTTAACTTTAATTAAAAGTGACTTTTTTTACCCGCACCCTATGAAGAAGCGTCTGTTTTTGTAATCAAAAAGTTGTTAAATCAAAAAGACCCTAAAAAAAATTGGAAAATTATAAAAAAAAAAAAAAACCTGCTCGAACCCGCCCTCTCCTCAACTACTACTTTTAAACATGATAGTCCTAATGGTAATGAGACTGATCCAGCTGAAATTCCGAATATTATAAATTTATTATATATACTTCTTGCAAACATTCTAAATAACCTTCTTTCCCGATCTTAGCATCTGAATAAACAGGAGACACTGGGCATCACACTTCATTTAAATTAATTGTCTCAGTTAAATATGACCATTAGTTAACAAGTTCCATGTACTTTTTAAGTAACATGACAGAAAGCATTTTCGCGATTCTGCAGCTATCCCTCGCTCCCCTGTTCCCTTGTGCATAACATTTCCTAATAAACCAGGTCCATTCCTAACGGCGGCAAAGTTTGGAAGCGTCCATCATGGCCGGCCTTAATCCATTAACACCCATAAGTACCCGGAAGCACCCCATCTAATCTGTACCCCCCTCTGACATCTGACAAGGGCAGGGGCACAGTCTTGGTAATCACATAACTCACACCAAACCCACTCAAGAGCGACACAGGTATCATGCTGGGTGTCATCTGAAGGACTCCCCGCCATTATCAGGGGTTAGTTATCGAGTTAACACGGGCCAGAGTTGCCCCAGGGAACCTGCTGGGTCGGGCACTTCCATACCCAACCTACGTTCGCCTGCAAAGCACATGTAGCTAAATCTTTGACAGGCCTATTTCACCCTACCATCCATCGCCCCTCCCACCCGGAAAACCATTTACCCTTACCATCCATAGATGGAGTATTAAAAGTGTTTGAAATTAACTTCTTTTGAAGTCATCCGTGAGAGATGAGATTCATTAAAAATTCATTAAACATTTTCTGTATGGATAAAAGGTACCTCCCGGCCTATATAACTACCCTAAATAATTCACCTTAAACTGGGTCTAAGCTGGTTAGATATAAAGCCGACCTTAAGGTTTGAGACTAATTTCAGCCAGTCCAGACTTAAATCGGCCTGAACTCCATATAAACCACCTGCAAATAAAACCTATAAATATCAGGCAGTAATGGCATTTACAGGCTTTCTCACTTCTCATCCACAAGTTAAGGAACCCCATGCCAACAATTCAATTTGAAGTCTGCCTTCCAATTCAATTAGAACAAGCCGACACCCTAACCAACGAAAGCTTACTAGCAAGCATACGCCTAAGCTTATACTCTTCGCACGGCTTTTCTTTTGGCATTAACGTAAGGTTTCTGCACGGAGGTCAAAACATTTAGATCCCAGGTGCACGTGGCCACTGTCTGTCTACTCCTTCCCGTGACTGGGAAAAAGTAATAAAAGACTAGAGCGGTCTCTAGCCTGCATCAGACATGGCTCCAACAGTATCCATACTCCTCCTTCGTGGACTCTTTATCCTGGGCACTGTCTC
The DNA here is from genome assembly GCA_936440205.1 of Lepidonotus clava. NCBI lineage: Eukaryota > Metazoa > Annelida > Polychaeta > Phyllodocida > Polynoidae > Lepidonotus > Lepidonotus clava. Next base: position 29,653,648 of record OW387149.1, on the reverse strand, counting down.
AGCTAAGCCATGCCTATGCACCAGTACGGTAAACCGTTTTCGTACCAACTATGGTGTAGTATTCGAGAGTAAACCGTCCATCCACATAGGTAATGAGTACTTCACTACCGAAGTCGATATCATTTTACCACTTCCTCCTTCTCCCAAACAGGCAGCCGCACTAAATTGTAGACACGGCGCTACCCTGGCAGCCGGTTCAATGGAACAGTGTCGAAAAATCCAACTTATGTTGAATAACATAACATCTATTGGGAAGACTATAGCAGCGAAGGTCACCAACGGACTCCGGGAAGTGCAATCAATTTTGGAATCGACGGCCCAGCCAACACCTCCATCAGCCAAATCCAGGAAGCAGCGGGCTCTGATTCCAGAAATCGGCAAGTTCTCCGAGACTTTATTTGGAACGGCCACACTCAATGACTTGAAGCAACAGACTCGTGCTGACCAGGTAAATGCCGATGAAATTGGCTTCCTCGATGGCAAAATAAATGCAGTCCTAAAGGTAGTTGACTCCACTTTGGAAATCCAACTCCAGGCCATCATAGAGAACACTCATTCCATATACAATTTGTCCCGAGGACTCCAGGCTTACATTAGTAACCGGGAATTGATGGTCAGGTTGATGCAAGATTTGCAAGAATTGCGTCTACTGGATTTTAAACTGGACTATTCCCTTGATGTCTTGCTACAGGCTATTCGCGACCTAACGGAGAACAGGCTGAGTAACTCTTTGATATCGGAGACTGATATGAGGAAGATTCGGTACCTTTTCCTTTCCAAGTCCAATCGTTCAAATATTTATATTCCAAACACTCGCGACATGTATAGAAGTGTAACTGTTTTAGTCCCCCCGGTTTTACAGCGAAATGTTCTGAAAACTATTTTGAAGATTCCCGTTATTTCCTTAGACAAAATATTCAAGGTTCTAAAAGTGAACACCTTCCCTCTAGCCTTCCATGGGCATTATACTCGCCTCTCCAACACACCGGCTTATTTATTGGTGTCCGCAACCCAATACACGGTATCCTCCAACCCAGATCTGGATAATTGCCATTCTCTGTTTTGTCATTATGACCTACCAATTCGCAGGCTTTCTCCCTCGTCGTGCCTCATTTCTATCTATCTACGTGATCATGAGTCTGTCAAACTTTATTGTGATTTCAAAATACTCATTCAGTCTAATTTCAGAAGGTCGAACATCCAAGTCATTGCAACAGGGACCTATTTGTTCTCTCACATAGACGAGGTCGTTGTGCGCTGCCCCAACCGAACAACAACCCATCCTGGATGTGAATCGTGCGTTCGTGCCTTTGAATGTGGTTGTTCTGTGTCCGCCAAAGAATGGGAAATTCCAGTCTCAAGTGTTAACTGTTTGCCTTCTACAGCAGGCCCCTTAAGAACAGTTTTCCCCGTCAACCTTGCTAGTCTTCAACACCTCAACCTGTCACTTAGCCGACTTGTGAACCCGGATTTTTCGTACGATAAACCATTCCCAATTTTACCTCTTAGCCCGCAAATGCGAGTCCGCCAAGAGGATATTTTTAAGCGAGCAAAAGACAATTTCCTTTCCCTCCGTACATACATGAAAGAGATTCGACTGAATGAGGTCGAATACAAGAAACTTCGTGGTGACTTGCATCTTCCCCACGTACCATTCCTCCCCCCCAGTGTGCATGGTACTGTTTACCTGTTGAACATTGGACTTACTTTTATAATGGTACCAGCACTTTTTGTTTTCATCTCAATTCTGTATTTCAGACAACGTAGGATTCAAAGCGCATGCAGACGCTTGACTTTAAATTGAGTTGGTTATATATACATTAGCTATTAACTCTTCCTTTTATTGCAGCTCAAAAGTTATCAGTTCTCATTCATGTTCGATTTTTGTTGTTTAGAATATATACTCGCCCTCATAATTTCGTCACACAGCAGCAATTCATTCACATTATCCTCATGAATTCCCATTTATAATTAGTCACAGCCACATAAGACTACACACGTTCATGATATCAAAATGTTTTATTGTTATGCATGCGGAAAAGGTTTTAGGATGTCCACGTGTCAACGTTTCGCCTATTTTCCCATAATTGTATTTACTGAACATACACTAATGTACATATGTAACTCGAAAGCTTCGTGAACATATGCATTTCACAATTAAAATTTTCCCATATCTACTTCAAACATATCGTACACTTTTATATAACTGTTCATCACACCCAAGAGTCTACGTCAGGCATGCAGCCCAGTTTTTCGGCTGGGAGTAGTTCTTGGGCCATGTTGTTCCTGTTGTTTATCAGGCAAACGCTCGCTCTACAAAGTCTGTGCCTGAAAAATTTGTTCAGGCGCACGCGCTCCGTACGAGGAATCTTGACTTCTTGCGGGAGTTCCAACGTCAAGGGTTCGTCACTGCCATTCAGATGGACCGTGAGTGGGCCCGACCAGGCGACGGTCAGGGCCTTGGACAGGATGCTCGGTCTTTGGATGATCATTCGTGGGCAGGCAGCACTTCCTACGGCTTCCATTTCGGCGGGAATGGGAGCCAGTGGAAATAGGAGCGTTTCCCATCGGCAGTAGATTCTCAGACAGCACTGCACTGTAGCCCTCCGACGTTGACCCTGCACCAACGAGCGACAGCCTGCTGCCAATTTCCAGAAGATACCGATAAATTTCCACCCCAGGTATATCACTAACAAGAGAAGCAGCCACTGATGGTCGGATTGGTCCGCGGGTTGGAGGTGACTAGGTCTCACCACTGGCCTTTCCTCCTGAACAAGACGCAGACGCAGACTTGCGTTTAACAGTCGCTCGATGTCCATGGCCATCAAGTGGCTGTTCTGAACCAGTGTATAGTACAGGCACATACTTATACCCCCCACCCCACACGACATCACAACCCCCCAGGTACTGTAAGGGCTTCGTCTAGTCTTTAGCGAAAAATTAACCCTCGGTCGACAACTTAAACGCTAGGTAAGGTACAACTAAAACGACTTCTTCTAGCCGGGGGCTTCACAAGTTTTTACACTGGGTAGTGCGAAGCACGTCTAATAGGCCGCTATTTTCTTCAGAGAGCCGATCGACAGGGGGTTCATCTGAAATGACTTCTGTCGCGTTTGACACCGGGACACGCGTCTATGATGACCGCGTCCACCTGTTGGCCATCTGAGGCGGCGCATGTCAACTAGCTTCTGTGTCAGGTCCCTCACAGGAGTACCGCGGCCCGCGGCCCGCGGGGTAGTCTTAACACTTCTTGACACGTAACAGGCCTCACAAGGGGCGGCGGTGAGGGTGTCGCTGATCAGCTGATACCCCATGTACTCCCCGTCACGGCTAGCACGTAACTTATGGTAAAAGTCTCTCTTACCCCGTCCACACCCCGTCACGTCTACCACGTAACTTATGTTCAAAGTCTTGCCTCATCGATAAAATTGCCTCACCAGATCATGTATCCACAGGGGGGCCTGCCCGGCATGTATAAATACGGCGTGGCATATGGCTATATAGATCACTTGAAAACTTGCTGCCACCATGAACGGGTCAACTGATTATAGTGACTCTGTTCTGTCAAACCCGTCTACGAGCTCATGCAGGATCTTGACCAGCAGCCCCAAATCGGGTGGCGAGAAAATAACCGATCATGATTCATCAGCAGGCGTAGGTACTCTGCTGTTGGATATGTCTGAGGATGCGCGTCAGTATGGGTCTCAGAATGGGTTTCCGGATCTCTCTGCGGATCAGTCTCTTCAGGACTCCCTGTACGCGGACGAGGGATCCACCCTCAACGACGTTGAGCTTAGCCTTGGTGGTTCCCAAGGCGGTACTGCATCCGCATCGTCGTCCACGCCCTCCACGCCCTCCACGCCCTCCGGATCCACACCCTGGGGGATGACGCCCTCCACGTCTCAAACCCATCCATGGTTCCCCACCTCCACATCCAGAACGTCGTCCACGCCCGGACCCTTGACATCGCAAGGGTCGTTCTCGTCGACGACGTCCCAAAGGTCGTTCACGCCCGGGCCCTTGACATCGCAAGGGTCGTTCTCGTCGACGACGTCCCAAAGGTCGTTCACGCCCGAATACTCGTCCTCGTCCGGCCCCTCCACGTCTACAGCTGAACCGTCCATGGCCCATTTGCTGGCCAGGATGGAGGAGCTGGAGAAGAAGTGCCGAAGGGCGGAGGCTGAAGCGGCTGCGGCAAAGGCCCAGGTGGAGGTGCTCGTGAACCAAGCGAAGCCAGCTGCAGCTGACAAACCACCCAAACCACGCAATGAAATATGTGTAAGTTCTAAAGTTTGTTTTTACAGCTTATAATTAACTAATAATCTCACCTTGAAAACGTTACCGTTTAATATAGTTCTCGGTTTGTTTAGAAATGATCTCATTCCTAGTATAGCCCTGATGTTCTTCTCTTTTGCCGCGCCGCCAGGGAACATCCCGGAAAACAACGAAAATCCGTAATGATTTCGTACACTGACATATAGATAGAAGTCCACTATTAATTATTGGCTTATTATATTGTTTGTAGGAACTCGTTCGTTCGGCCTACAAGGCCAAGAGAGGTGACCCTGATTGGGGATTCAACCTGAACCGTGGGTAAGTTGATTACGTCATAACAACATGAATAGTACAGAAAATAATATTGTTTTTAAGTAAGCAATGGGTAATGTGTTCCTGAACACCAGAAGCTGCAGCTGAATATAAGTTTTGCTGGTTTTTTTTTCATGTTAATAGAGTCATAGAGCACTTGACGTGATGCCGATGAATTGAACAATATAAATATATTCCAACATTCAGGGCGGGGATCAAACACCCAGATAACGTTGCGATCATCAAGGCCGTTGTTGACAACGTGTGCCTGGGGCCAGATACCCCCAGAGAAGAGGTGTTAGGTAAGTCCCATAGGTAGCAAGTTTCTTTGTTAACTAACCTGCAGCTGTACATTTCATGCATCTAATGTCCATGATTCCAAAGTATTGGTCCTTCAATTAACACAAAATTTAACATGCTTGAAATGCTGGAAATCTGTTTTTAGTGTCTAAATAGGCTCCACTTACATTGGAAATTGTTACTTTTATAATTTAAGTTATCCTCCCAGTCATCTGAAAAAAACGTAAGTTCTATTATCTGGACAAAGAAATATAATACCGGTGTAATGATGGTTTTAATTCCTGAATAATATGTTGACCCTCACTTTGCATTTTTAACATGTATTCCCTTGATTTATTGCCTTTATATTGCCTTTGTCTACTTAATGGCTCCAGTTTTAAGCATACTTCATGTCCTTCCTCGTTTTCTAGCTGCTGCCAACACCTACTTCAAGACCCTCCAAAGCAGGGCCAACAGAATCCGGAACAACCGAATCAAGGCTGAAAATGAAAAGTCTATCATCCGTCACCACGTGAACGAGGTAAATAAATTTTTGTTACAGACTTCCTCTATAGACCACAAAAGTCTGACTTCACGGACCCCTCCCGCACCACGTGTTGGGCCTAAACCTTTTACGACCGGCCCCGGTAACCCTACACCCCCGGTCACCGGCCCGGCCCGCCCTGGAGGGGGCACCGATAACACCCGGCTGGACCGCGGTCACCCGTACACACAGACAATAACATTGCCTATAACTTTGCTATTTATTAAGTCTTTTTCTTTTCAAGTATATCATAATGCACATTGATAGTTCCCCTATGAAAATACATGTTTTCATAAGTTTGCGAGCATTATTAGTGGAAATAGCAAATCTGACAGCTGGGTCCTACTATAGTTCATAGAGGGGACCCCCGGCCCAGCCCGGCCCATGTTTAGGCACGGGAGCAGCGTGCAGTGACCGTTAGGGGCCCGCCTGACGTCATGGCTTTTGCGGACTATTGTTCTCAACATTGTTTGACGTAGTTCGATTCAGGCAGGCCGAAATTTTACACTTTTCAAACATATTCCGTTAATATTTTTTTTTCTGGAAAAGTGCAAAGCCGAGGAGAAAGAGTAATGTCTATGGTCTATGCCCAGTCTGTCCACTCCTTGGGTGGAAGGATACGCATCATTGTTCTAAAAAACGCGAAGAAAGGGTCTATTTTGACAAAATTCACATGTCCTTGTTTCTAGAAAAAAGGTTACTTTTTCATCCCAAATATCCATGATATGAAAATAAGGGTCTTTTTTTCCTGGGAAATATGAAATTTCACGAAAAAAGGGTATTTCTTGGCCACAAAATGTCTGCGTTTTGAAGAATAAGGGGTCGATTTTTTGGTATAAATGTCAGTGGAAAGGGGTTGTTTTCTATTTTGAAGAACGATGATATGTCCTACTTTTATATCTGAGTAGACAGACTGGGGGTCTATGGTATAGGGGGTGTGACTTCCCGGGGACCCACTCGGTTCAAAAAGGGGTATACGTACGAACTGCGGTCGGAACTATACCGGGGGCTGTAGCTGTGAATCGGCAATTTGGCTTAAAACAGGGGGCCCGGCTGTGAAATGATCTTATGGTTGTAACACTGAAACTTGGGAAACAATTATAATTTTTTTACATTATGAATTTTTATAGAGCACTGTAACCTTACTTGCTTCCTTGGACAATAATCTTGACATACAATTAGAATGGATATGACACAATTAATAAAAAGTGCCTGTATGTTATAGAGACCAAGGATAAAGCAACGCTTTTGAAATTAACTGCAGTGACCAGCTTTTAAATTAAGGCAACTGAAATATTGAAAAACTTGTTTGTGTTTATTTGATGTTCTTGACCAAGTATGTCGTAACTGTATTAAAATAAAAAAGTGTCTTTTTAACTTTGCAGAAGCTCAAAAGACGGATAGTGGGGTTGGAAAATTTCGTCACAACGTGGGACGAAGCTCGTAAGAATTCCGTGAGGCGCCTCCTCACCCCCGACTACACGAGCGACGAGGAGCGCGGACTTTATTTTCCGGTCGACAAAGACGGGAAGACCACCGAGCGATTCCACCGCCGCATCAAACCGCTCGTGTGGGAGAGCGATGAGCTGAGTGCCTACAAAGCCCACCTGGACGAAATTGAGTTTAAAGAAATTAGCGGCCGTCAGCGGGGCGTTAGATTGGCAAAGAAGCGGAACAATGTCCCCGACGATAATCCAAAACGCCAACAGCCTCCTCCCAACACCCCAGACTGGGCGGTGAAGCCCGCGTATCGGTCGGGTATCGCCGATGCACAGCCAATTTAACTTATTTCTAAAGGGTCTGTTTAATGCTCTATTTTATGTGATGTTTATGTTTATCATCTTTATGTTTTCTTTACACTACGTTTAATTGTATGGTCTGTGTCACGCTGTATGTTAGGTCTTTGTACTTTCTTCAATTGTATAGTCGTTTTATAAACTTTTATCAAAGAACTTTGCGCTTCTTGTTTTGATTGTGGCATGCTCGATAAGCAGGGAAGTATTTCTATAGATATGTTGGTTGCCTAAGACTCGCCTTATATTAGTCTAAAACCGTACGCGTTATCCAGGTCCTTCTCATAAGTGAATCTTAAATTTATGAATACTTTTTATTTACGATACGAAACGCATTTAACTATAATGACCTGTCATTTTGTTGAAAACCCGAATGTGCTATTTCTTGAAGATAGACCACGAACTTGAAATCGATTACAATACAACACTTTTTTGATGAGTGTTATGGTACAAGGTCTCTACCATTAGAAGAGCAATGGAATGACACCTAGGCCTGTTATCAATAATAGCATAAATCAATCATAAAAAGTGTATTTTAAACAAACATAAGCTCGATATATGATTTTTAAAATGATGCGACATGAATCATCTCTTCGTACTTATTTCGCAGTCATGAAAAAATAATGTTGCATGAAGCCGGTTTTAATTAAGAACTGTTACTTCTTTTCTAGTGGATCCTTTTTAGTCTCCTGATGAACCCGAAATACTTTCTAGGATTTGTATGACACGGTGACCTATATTCTTTCTGTGAGAGAATAAAAAAACCTCATGCATATAGTGTAACCCTTTAAAGTGGGAGTTCTCCGGGAGTTATGTATAGGTAACTTGGAGCTTCTGTGACATTGCAAAATTAATAATTTAAAAAACGAACAAGACGATTTAGGTGTCGAGATTTATTAAGGGACGATAGCTTAATTAGCTATAGCCATAATTTCGGTTGGAGCCCGATCGCCAGATTGTGGCGTTAACCACATTTAATTCCACTACTAGTTTTGGTTGCAGACCGGGTTTAGCCTCAGGCCCCTAACTTAGGGGCCTGTCTCACAGATTACATAAGGGGTTGACCCTAGCCCGAGCCAGAGTAAAAGCGCTCTTGTCAGCGTCATACTGCTCTTTCCAAAACCGAAATTTTATTTAGCTACAAATTCAATTTATAACCATAACACTTGTATCGATTGCACGCACGTTCGGCAGCATATTGGTAGTAAACACACAAAAATACAACATTTTTCACACAAGACTTAATCAAGGTCAACACGGCTTAAGTCGACTGAAGTATTAGTACTAATTGCAAGCTCACCGGGCCGGTATTTCCCCAAAAGAACAGGCTCTCCTATGCCTATACCCATGGTAACCAACTGGTAGCGTATAATGTCCTTAGTCATCAATCTTGTCAACATGATGTCCTTCAGTTTATTAACCTTTAAATGTGTGGGCAGTCGTGTCGATGTGCCGGTATAGCAGTCGGTCATTTGGATGACACAGTTAAATGTGTATCGTGCGCCTAGGCATATATTTTCGGCTTTAGTCAGTGTGATAGGATCGTCTGTTTGAAAGATATAATCTCCAAAATGTCCAGGGAACGTGCCTATTTTAAGCCATACACTGTGATTGCCCGAGACAAGCAAGTATACACGAAAACGAGCATCTGCGAAGATGCGATTAATTCTGGAGCAAACAAAGAATATGCTAATAATTATGGCTACGGCGAGGATAAGAAGAAGAGTGTACGAAGAGAGAAGTACCACAGTTGGGAATTCTTTAATGTTTCCGTCTCCTGGGTTGGCTTCAGATCCAGTGTCAGTTACGGTATGGTCCTGGTCCAACAAGGCTTGCAGGGTGTCATGAAAGGTGAGGCCGGTCATCGCATCGTGTTTTGGTGGAGGGTGACCGGTAAATGGAGCAGTGAGGTTGACCAACCGGGTACGGGTTACTCCAGGCTTATTGTGAACGACCCTAGGCCAGTGTCCGCCACTGGCAGCTCGAACAAATTCCACGCATGATACAAGAACCAAGTACGCGGCAGCTATATATTGAAAAAAAAGAAAGAAGAGAACATGAAGGTTGTCATCTCAACTTTAAACAAACACCTTTGTTCCAAATTACCATGGCCAGGCTATTCAAACAGACAGAATAAACTATAACTGCCATATGGCCACACCCTAGAATTCAGAAAACTGGCCATATTAATTAATTAGGAAGGGCGACCCCCAGAATGAATACATATGTTTTACCTATTTTGAATAATTTGGAAAGTCGGCCATCGACTCGTATCACTTGTAGAACAAAAGTAATTAAGAAGATTCTCACCAAGGGTGGCACTCAGGATTTTGACACTCATGATATTCACGTAGCCGTACACCAAACGCACTATATAACGAAATAAGCTGGCCCTAAGTAGTAGCAGAAAGCTTAAGGTTTGACCTTCGAGCTAAACTTCGAGCTCAGTTTTCAAGGCAGATGAAATCCTATCACCAGTCGACCTGACGGCGGCCGATGCGTTTCGGAAGCTGAGGAAACTTCACCGCCCTTTAATGGATAGACCCTAGGTTTTAATGGCAGGTGTCATGCCCTCACCAGTCCAGACGGCGGACGATGCATTTCGAAAGCTGAAGAAACTTCACGCGCCCGACAAATCACGACAACGCGCTACCGTGACGGCCAGGCTGGAGGCGACAGTAATCTCCTGGTAATACTGTGGCAGGCTGTTCTCGGCTTTAATTTCACACGGGTGTCTGAGGTTAGGAGCTCGAGTGCAACTACCCCTGGGTCGGGGCTGTGGCATGTCGCGGCAATTCGCGGCTTTCAGCTGGTGGGACCATAGGCGTCGGTCTGTACCATATATAAATACTTGGGTCGCGGTCGCAAATGGGGAAGGTTCATCGCCCTGAAGTGCTGCTGTCTAACTCAAGTTCGCCATGGCCTCGCGATCGTGGTGTTTCAAGGGTCTGACCAGTGACCAGGCAGAAACCAGAAGAAATGTGGACACTAGCCGAAACCGATGGTGCGACACATGTAAACGTGCAGTTTCAAAAAGTACATATAACAGGAAGCATCTTATGGAGCATGGTGAGTACCAGATAAATAGTATAACTAGGATAAAGTCACTTTCACCTGAAATCGATATCCTTCAAAACCTTCCTAGCTAGCTTGCGCGCATAGATATTATTTTCAAATACCTACTATACTCTTAATGATCAGTTAGTGTTTGGAAAATTATCGGCAGCCTAAATCTTTTCTTGACAATTAAACAATTGTTCAAATAATGAATGACTTAAACAATGGACGTTATATATATGTATCCCTCCATGCATCTTTCTATCATAGCTTTTGAGTCAGAGAAACAACATTGGGTGGGAAAGTCTGTACTCTGAAACCCTACTGTACATTTAATTTATTCTTATACATGTGTCTTGCAGAACCACTCCCATTTGGTTTACCTCAACGCGCTGGCAATCAGGCAGAAGTGGGTCTTGAGGCCGAAGCTGCAGATATTCAGGCTGAGGCAGGTAACCAGGCTGAAGCAGGTTTTCAGGCTGAGGCAGTTAACCAGGCTGAAGCAGGTTTTCAGGCTGAGGCAGTTAACCAGGCTGAAACAGGTTTTCAGGCTGAGGCAGGTAACCAGGCGGAAGCAGGTTTTCAGGCTGAGGCAGGTAACCAGGCTGAAGCAGGTTTTCAGGCTGAGGCAGGTAACCAGGCTGAAGCAGGTTTTCAGGCTGAGGCAGGTAACAAGGCTGAAGCGGGTGTTGAGGCTGAGGCAGGTAACCAGGCTGAAGCGGGTATTGAGGCTGAAGGTGGTATGCAGGTTGAAGCGGGTATTCGGGCTGAAGGTGGTATCCAGGTTGGAGCTGGTATTCTGGCAGAAGCTGCAGCTGCTAATCAGCGGCAGGCTGAAGTCGGGAATCCGGGAGAAGCAGACAGTCAGCCTGTGGGTCGCAATCAGCCTGTTGAAGAGGCAGTACCCATGGAAGCCGATGAGGAGTCAGGTGATGATATGAAAGACTATTACGGTACCATGGAAGATTCCCAAGAACGGAAGAAAATGATAAGCTTGATCCAGAGGCAGTCAAGATTCGCAACAGGGCCATCCGTCACTTAAAAGTGGTTTTCGGTGACGGGACGGGTCGTCCTAGCCCATTGGCAAGGCTTGTTAGTGGTACCCCTAATAAGAATATCCAAAGCCTATTTTCATGGGTTCTGTTCTTTCTTTTGCAGTGGCAGATCCACACCTTCACCAGTGATACGCAAATGGCTAAAGTTATGTGCTTCATTTGTGAATTATTGACGGTAGCAGGTAATGACCGGGTTTCACAAGCAGCGGAGGCAGTATTCCCCAAAACGATGCGGATGATGTACAAATGGTTGGGTACAGACCTAACGATGACTAATTACTCTATGAGTGTATGCTGCCCGGCCTGTTATACGTTGTCGCATTCTGTGTTGTCCACCACTGAGCGTGTGCGAGGTCGAGGCTTTTACACGGATCGTAATGGTATTCAGCAACCCATTAGGTGTACAACCATCGGTGATGATTTAAAACGCTGCAACAGGAAATTGTTTTCTGAGGCCAAGATTGTGGGGGAAATTACCTTCCTTCCAGTCAGGACATTCTGTTACCAGTCGCTCGAGAAGAGTTTGCAGGTTATGATGAAACGTCCAGGTTTTGAGCTGAAATTTGTCTAGACTAATGGCAAATTGGTACGAAGACGGACAGAGTGACCCCCGGGAGCGACCGTGCATCGCCACCCACTACATGAAACATTACATACAATGTAAGGCAACCGGGAAGAAGAGGCAACATGTGTTTGCAGCTGAGAAGTGGTACCGACACAGCACCGTCGAATCCAGATACATAAGTCCTTATACAATGTGGCACAAGGAAAAGTTCGAGCAACCTTCATGGGCATCTTTCCTGCCTGTTATGCGGATAAGTGGACATTTTGGATATGTGGTTGAACAAGAAAATATGATCGTATGTCCCCTTCGGCGCCACGACTTCTTGTAGATCTAGAGGACCTATAGATATATCGAACTCGTGCACGTAGTGTCCGAAATTAAGCTGAAAACGTATGCATCATTAATGAGATTGTGCACCACAAATATTGGATATGCACCCCCCGATATATGGGAATGAAAAAATTCCATGAGAAGTGTGCACATGTATAAAAAAAAGTGCAATACTTAAAAATAGCGCACCTGGCAGTGAGTGTGCAGAATCACGAGTGTGAGTGTGCAGATCTAGACTCACGAGTGTGAGTGTGATCCCCGGGTGAAGGCCTATAGGCCCGGCCTATAGGGTGCAGCAGCTTAATTTCGGACACTGTCCGGTGTTTTATATGCATTGTTAGGATTATGTGATTTAGACGCTTTTGCCAACAAAAGCAACATTTTTTTATTAGGAATAATTATATTACGCCCTAAACCTTATAATGTGACTACTTTCAAATTTAAAATAAAAGGTAGGAAATTACTTCGCAAGGTTACGGTGCCAGGATGTGCGACTTTGAGGTACGTTTTCTGAAGTTATTTCACAGGCTGGGGGTGTGGGGCTGTGTGCATTTACGGGTGGTTTCTTGAGTCAGGTGTCAGGACGTGCACCTCCAGCTGCCAGGGCTGCGCTGCGCGAGCGACACCTTATGTAACACCTGACACCGGTCGCTCAGGCTGCTCGGCTGACCTAGATGGCCCCTCATTACCCTGTCCCCCGGGGGGGTGGGGGGGGGGGGGCACCAGCTTTATAAGGAGGTGCCCACCACGTGCACACACACAGTCCCGCGCCAGCCTCACGACCATAAAAGACGTACGCAGAAGTTTGCTGATATTAAACACAAGCGCCACATTGTGAACAATGGCGACCGCGCAGAAAACCCGGTAGGTGAATGAGATAACTTGCCTATAATTTGATAAGATAACATGCCTATATAGAGAAGTAGTGTTTTTTCAGGCTTTGCGGGAGAATGACTTGGGGGTTACACTTCCATATATAGAGTGTTTGTTAACAAATGTATAAGGGTGTGGATAATAGCTGTTACGTTTGGTACATATTTTCCATTTTTTTTCGTTTTCTCCCCATACACGTAGATAACCAATTCCAGACACTTAAAGGTCGTTTTTTTTGGCTCATTCAAGCAACCATGTGCGGTCGGAGGAGGAAGAGGAATCCCAGGCATGGACACCGCGTGAGAAGAAAAATATTGAAGAGGAGGAAACGATCTGGACGGAACCCCAATGGACCGAGTGCGCGCCCCTGTTCACCCCTAAGTAGGTTTAAATTGTTCAACACTGTTGATGGACAGGGATGGAAGAGAAGCATGGAAAGAAAATTATTAACTTACTATCTGGTAGGATGACTATCTTCATGCCAAATAATGCACACTGTCTAAAACCCGACGACGGACTCGCGATCGGACATAGTTGTGGTCGCTCGAATTCATGGCCCATCAGAGTGGACGTGCGTCTACTGTTCGGAGGATCCGACCCAGGTTGGTACATTTGTATTTACACGATGAAGCTAAGTGGGAAATAAAACATGTAAGCGTATGAAGGGAAATATGTATAAACAAAACAAAATGATGAGTGGGGCGATTTCACGAGTACAATTGTTCTGAAATTTGCCAATATTACGAGGGACACGCTGATATGTAGTAAGTGCAAAATTGACTTTTGCACATTTAACTATAACCACACAATTTTTTTCAGGAGCAGGAGGAGTACTTAACGGACCAAAGGTGGAAGGCGATGGAAACGTTTGCCGAAGACCAACACGCCACACAACCGCAGGCCATATTCTTGGATGGCAACTACAGGTACGCCGGGGTTTTTTTTCATAATAAATAATATTATATAGCGACAATGATTTTCGATGATGCTACTAGGCAAAAAATAACGAGGGCATAGAATCTTAATGTTGACGTTGGAGTGAACGCCGAATTTCGTACGGTTACTAAAAATTGTGATTGATGATGGTCCGATTAGTTCGTGCACACAATTTAAAAAAATGTGTATTTAAACATGCCTCCGTAATATTTCAGAATGTACTTGGTCTGCAACTACTGCGGCCGGTGCTACCACGCCGACTGTGAGGGGGGCGAGCCTGCCAGCATCATGTGCTCCGAGGTGTTGTGCGAGTGGTGCGCCGAGGATAAAGATTAATAGAATCGATTCAGCAATAAAATAGTACACTAGATTTTAACTACACTTTGTGTCAAATGTCCTTTTATTTTTGTTTTTATATAGTAACACTAGTTAACCTCGGGAGCATGATAGCTATAGGTTAGAATTTACCTTAAATCACAGCTTCACGCTAAACTATGTTTTTGTGTGTACCTGGCAGTCTACGGCCGATCGTACAGAGTATATTGAACAGATAATGTGAGTCATAATATATGTTTCATCTAAATTTACAAATATACTAGATCAGAGTGAAACACAGTCTTTTAATGTCTAACTAACTTCTAAGTACAGTGAGAGTAGAACACTGGTAAAGCGCGGCCATCAAATACAACCCACATTCCCCCTATAGGTCTATAGGCATAGAAACTTTGCTAAATCTGAGGGGTTCCAGAGACCCCCTAATTTGGATAATTCCCTTTATTGGTAGTTTAATTGCGTAAAATTTGAGAAATCGGAGGGGGGTCAACCGAACATTGGGACCCCCCCCCCCCCCCCACTCCCGCCCTGAGGGGGGGGGGGGGGGACTGGGTACGCCACTGCTGGCAATTATATTGGTGCCTGAATGGAGGGTGGGTACGTTAAGACGCCGAGAAGGTTGGGCGTGTGAAGAGAACTATGAGCGGACGGGACTATTGTGACACAATATAGTTAACACCCCCTGACTTACACTTATATACACGCCAGAAGGGCAAGGGAAACTTTGAGGTGGGCGCAAAAGTATTACCTAACACGCCCACTGCTATTGGTGGTATAATGATACTTTGCTGTGTCAGGGATAATGGTGGAGTAAGACTTACACTCCTTGACACGTTTTAGAGCAAGTGGTTTCAGACACGGCCGAGCCTGTCTAATGTATGAGTTCAAAAATTTGCCGTGACTGTTTTGATTGTGATTGACTGAAGTTATGCATATTACATGAAGGAAACACCAGAGAGCACTGTATGTCCAGATATTTAAGGAAATGAACTAATAAACCTATTTATTGTACCTCTGCTAAGTGGGTGTTCTCTGTGAAGAAATGAACCCCTTTATGGAGAATTCTCTACCACTAGTGATTAACATCAACAAGAGGAGATTAAGAGCTAGCTACCATTCCCCAAATTAAACTCTACAGTGAAGCCAAGCGAATTACCTATATATAACAACAACAATTAAAATATATAACACCAAGGTTCAATATCTCAGAAAATTGAACAATTTGTAGCAACTGTAGACTCATGATTATCACAAGGGCATCATCGCATATTGAAAGTTGGCAATGAACATAACGAGCAACCATAATAGGTATATATATATATAATTCTACCTGTAGGGTTAGGATATTATCATAAATGTTTATACACTGAAGAAGGATTTTCATAGACAGTGTAATGCCTTTTCCAGCTGTTCAGAAGGCCATCTCGTGGGATTTGGAATAAGGCAAGTCAAGGCAATTCTAGGAGGAGGCAAGGTGGAACGCCAACCAATAGAGATAGGGCTGCAGCTAGGACAAATCGAGCCGAAGGTGCACAAGCAGCATTTGTAGATTCCGAGATCTTGAAGAGGTTGATTCCACTGCTTGATTCCTGGAAAGTGAATGGTGATGAAGAGGTAAAGTGACAGACATCTCAGACCTGTGGGATGTGGATAACTACTGGTAACTGTATGGAAGAATGTTCCAACGTGGCATGTTATGCACACGTATTTGTAAAAGGAACTTTAGAGATAGAGTCCTTTTTCTGGTTGTGATAAATATGCTTCCTCATAGGTAATTCCTCTTTCCAATCCATCACCTACAGATTTTGCTGGTAATGCTTGAGCCCCATACCCACTAGGTGATGTTAGTGTTGAAAGCAGTGGGTGACTGGAAGAACGGCTGCCGGTGTCACTAGGCGACTGTGATATCTAGTGAGTTTGATATTTTTCTGGTGATTTTCCCGAGGATTTTCCCGAGGATCCCATTGGCAGTTGCCGGTCTCCCAGAATTCGCATCATACACACAGGGAGTTGCCTGGCAATCCTGAGTTGCCTGGCAATGCTGCTGCCGATTCTTCCAATTGCCCGTCGCCCGTCAGTGCTAGAGTTGCTTAGTGGATATGGAGCTTTACAAACCTGATATTTAGGTCCCAATTTATCAATTTCTCTTCATGTACATCATAAAACGTCATGTTGATATTCTTTATTCTGGTAAATACATATAATATGATTGGTTTTATATATCTAACACCATCTCCATTTGTCAGGCTATTCGGGTGCTGAGCAGGAACCCTGAGACCCAAGACCTGGACCCCTGCTATGGCCTCTACTATGACCCATCCCCTGCCACCCCTGGCTGGTTCCTGGCCCAGGCTGGTCAACCCCCCAGGAGCAGCAGGTCATGTCCAGACTCCAGGCTGACTGCCTTCCTCTGCCAGATGGTGCCACTGAGAATGGTATTGAAGGGTTGGACCCCCACATATTTACTTATTTTGACATTTAAATCAACCATGTATTTTGCTTCTGGTTAGCGCTAAAACTAATCGTTACCCATCATTAGAAATGTATGTATATAATTATATATTCTTAAAGTGCATTGGCAGGGAGATACATATTATGTTATCCAAGGCCAAGTGTTTTTATTAAGGGTATGTGCAAACATTTATGAAATTCTCTTTTCAAAGATGTACCCACTTTGTTAACAAGAAATAAAAATAATGTCCTCAATTCTGGAGTGCTGACCAAAGAAATTTCACGCATCTAAATTTATCCACAAGGTGCTCCAGAAAACGACCACGCATCTCAAAATTGATGCGTGAAAATGCAAAAAAGATGCGTGATGGATTCGTGAATGAAAATGTCCATATAAAAACTTGTATAAACTATAAATATTTATAGAAAATGATTCAATACATCTATTAGAAACAAATTGCAATTTAGTTGGAGTGTTTTAACCAAGAAAAAAATGTCACGAATCTAAAATCTTGTGTATTTTCACGCATCCAAATTTAGGAATCATGAGTATAAAATGCGTGAAATTTCTTTGGTTGTCACCCCAGGAGTGCCGACCAAAGAAATTTCACGCATCTAAACGTGTCCCCAAGCTTCTCCAGAGAATGACCACGCATCTAAAAAATGATGCGTGAAAATGCAAAAAAGATGCGTGACGGATTCGTGGAGGAAAATGTCCATTTAAAAACATCTATAAAGTAGAAATATTTATATAAATCACTTCATTGTATCTATTAGAGACAAATCGTAATTTAATTAGAGTGTTTGTAACCCCAAAAAAATATCACGAATCTAAAATGTTGTGTTATTTCACGCATCCAAATTTTGGAATCGTGGACACAAGATTCGTGAAATTTCTTTGGTCGCCAACCCAGGAAGTGATACACTCCTGTCATAGTTAATGGATCAATAACTGTTGTCCTATATTGATATGATCACGATAAACACGTGATAATTGAATATGTCTGAAATACATCATGTCTATAACATTATTATGAAAACATGTATTCTCATTTGTAAGACTGTTTTTATGCAATTGGCAGAAATATGTGATCTTAATGTACACTGAATATCAATAATGAATAATTGATCAACACTATGGAGCCTAGCCTTTTGAGGTTTTGTGACGTCGTCTGAACAATGTTAACAATTAGGACTTTGGGTACCAGCAATAAGTTATCAGTGTACTGTGCAGGAAACTTTCTTAACCAAAGGTTTCTGGCAAGGTACACCGATAAGATAATTATAACTGATACCTAGTGGTCCAAAAAGTCATTTACTCCTCATTAGAACTGCAACCTTCTTTCAGGTACAGAAGTGTAACCCTAACATTCACCACACCTGCCAAGATGGTACCTGCATTCTGATTGGCTACTTCTGTGATGGGTCTGCCGAGTGTCCTGACGGGACCGATGAGACCGACTGTCCTCAGGTGTGCAACATGGTTTCTGGGGATAACTCCTTCGATGGCCAAGAACCAGACTGTTTCCACTCCTGTCACCCTGACAACTGCACCTGTGAAGAAATGTACTTTCAGGTAATTCAATTCTCCTCAACATGGATAGATTTTACTGTATTGTCCTTCTGATTATAGCCTAGATCAAGATGCACGCTTAGAAATGTGTCGACAAGACCATAAACGTTTATATTTTCATCAATCGTGGCATTCTTTGTGGTGTAATGTAATGAAAAAAATCACATTTATTTCGATTTGTACCAGACATACCCCATATCTTTTTTTTAGGTTAGTGTGAAAATGTATCCATTACAGAAATAACTATATGGCAAATATTTTATATTTTCATAGATTTTCCAGTGAATTTTTAATATATCAGCTGATTCTTAAATAATGTCTAGTAATAATGGTCTAGTAATAGGAGTTATGCACCAAATCAGCAATGATTATGGGGCTTTTGTATGATTTACTATTTAGTTAGTGTGTAGGTCACACATACTTAAACACATTACCGCTTAAGTTATTTGATCTTTGCTATAAAGCTTCTTTTATACACTTCACATTAGTAGGATGTTGACTCCTGGAGGTAATTTCAGAACAATTCTTATTTCATAGAATCTTTGTTGCTACTCCTTACTCCAATTTCTTTGCTCTGTGATTTTCTTTGAGAAGAAACTTGAGAATTCTTCATTTAAGCCTTTCATAAAGTATTGTTGTTACTCTCCTGTGAGTGATTTATGAGTAGTTGGAGGTTTGAGATGACCTAAAATTTGATCTCGGACACTGGAATTCCAATGGTTTATGGGTTGCCAAGAAATAATTTTGACCTGGGTATTTCATAAGGACCATGTGCCAAAAATGTGGTACAAAGATAGTAATTTCTGTTTCATAATGGTAAATTAGAATTCTTGAATTCTAACTTTAAGAATTCATTGTGAAACCCTTTCATAAGCAAATCATTGTTAAACTTCTCAACTTAGTCACATTTGATTTCAGGTCCCCTATTCTATATTTTTTGGGATCTAAGTTGTTATTTGGTATCCATTAATGACACGGAGGGAGGGTTGCTGAGATTCCATAATAAAAAGAAAGGAAAATCCAAGGCCTAGAATACCACAAGAAAAACTAACAAAGAATTTATCATATTGTGAGTGGAAGTTCTACAATAGCATTTTTAAGAAAATAGCTAAGAAAATTCTTAAATATTTCTTTGTGTTCTAAGAAAATTGTACAACAAAGATTTTTTCAACGATTTTTTTATGAAATACCCTCCTGCTGTTTTAAATGATGTTCCTCGTGTTGCCACTCTTGCATTAGAATCTTTGTAGCTACAGAGGTTTTATTTTATGAAATTGTTGGGGAGTTTGAAAATGCTGTTTCATAATAAGACTCTTGTAAATCAATCCCAAACTCACGTAGCTACGATGATGGTAAAAGGTGATCGTAAGTTATGAAACGCAAACTCACACATTATACTTTTTCCATGTATGATTATGAAACACCCCCTGATGTGTTGTTGCAGTGTAAGTCTGGGGGCTGTCTCCCCATGACCCGACTCTGTGACTTTAAATTGGACTGTTCCGATGGATCTGACGAGGAGTTCTGCAGCTCCTCTCCATGTAGAAAAGGATTCTTGAAATGTGCCTCAACCTATAAGTGCTACAGGTATTTGTTATTGAAAAACTTTCCTTTGAACTAGCCTTTCCAAGAGCCACTCTCAGAACATTTTCCTATTGCCAGTTATTGTGTTAATTACTTAAATATTTAAAGCGATAGTTTTCTACAGAAGCAACTTGATAAAGGTATCTAAAGTACTTAACATAAAGGATTAAGTGTAAAATTGTGCAGGGTTTATAATTAATAATGATAAATACCCCCTAGAGCACAGCTTTTTGTCCCACCATACTGTCCACTTATGCCCTCTGGTGGCCTTTCAGGGTGATGACATCACACCTGAACCATTGATGCTAATTACCCTCTTGCCCCTCCCCTTTTGCTGTCCCCTCCCCCCTCCACATACACACTCAGGGCAGGACATGAAATATACATGATTGACCCTAAATGGCCAGACTGAGGGAGGAGTAGGTAGAAGGGGAAGGGGGTAAGGGGTAATATTAATAAGCATATATTGTTCAGGTGTAATGTCATCACCCTGAAAGCCCACCAGATGGCATTGGAGCAGAGTATGATGAGACAGGAAGGTTGGATTTAGGATGTTTTATTGGAATTAATTATACACCCTGCACAAATGTCCTTTTATACCTGCACATAATAAATACTTTGAACCATATAACCATCATATTCTTGTTGTTTCCAAAGCAAACTATCCCTTTAACTCATAAAAGACAATCAAAAAAATCTTTCTCAATCAATACTCAAAACAAAATTAAGTTGTAAGTTTAACCATTGCTCTGGATATTGGATGCAGATAGGATAACAAAGGTCCTTTGACTGTATATCATATATCTCCATAATGTATCATCAAGACAGTCTTTAATCTTGTGCAAGTTGATGGGCAAGATGGTTGAACTACAAATATTGAATACAGTTATCAAGCATAAGTTACTAAAAATGCTACATCACAAACCAACTTTTGAAGTTACGATTTTTGTCCAAGGGTGATATCCTTTCATAAATACTTATGAGTATGGTTTAGTGTTTCACAACCTAAATTATATCCAGAAAACATTCACAAAATTAACATTTGTGAAGGTTTGCCAATATATCCATGAACATGAAAATGAAATACACATTATTGATATTTGTATACGGTACTATTTGATGGTGGTTATTGGATGAACATTGCAAGCATGAGAGCTTTGGGGAAATTGGGGGGAAAAAATGTTTTGAACATTTCTAATTCACAAACCAAAATCTTGGATTATGACTATTTTATATATTTTGATATGGAAGATCAATGTTTCTGGCTTCCCCTGCATAGCCATTAGCCTTGAACCCTGGACACCAGTTTTATGAGCAAATATATTTTTCGCAAATACATTTTTCAGTCCCTCCCAAAAATGTGATGGGAAAAAGGACTGTGATGAAGGGACGGATGAGCAGGGCTGTGATGCCGCTGCTTTTTGTAAGGTGAGTTGAACTGAAGTTTCGACTTAGAACACAAACAACCTCTTAGTATTGGTTCTTGTCATAAGAATCCCTGCGAAAATAAAGAAGAACAATCAATTCCCTAAAAAAAATTCGCCTTTGAGTAATATATACGAAAGGACAGTTTTGTACTAGGGCACTTGACAAACGTGACAGACTCAGTACAAAGACTGGGGAATGGGAGATTTGAGATGATGCTACTGTTGCGACCCCACTGCCGACTTTTAGGGGGTTTCTCCTGCCTTCAGGGGTCCCCTATGTTCCCTTGGTTTTTAAAGACTTAAAAGAGTATTTCATTCAAAAATAAAATGTTTGTATGATGTGTATTTCATGATTTCTAGGTTGAAAGTTCTTTTTATCTTGATGTAACTTAGGATTTGTTATTCTGTGTTGTGGCCCCTTAGATTGGGCTAGTGTGAACTTTGCTCACTAGGTGGCAGGTCAGTGCTGGTAGCAGCAGTAGTAGGAGTAGTAGTAGTACCAGTAGGAAGAAGTAGTATGCAGATAAGGGTTTGGGCAGTGGACCAATCAGGAGAGTTGGCCAATCAGCTGAGGGCAGCTTTTTCATAGAAAAGGGGCTGTTTCAGCCTCAGAACTTCAGGAGCATGGGGTGGTGAAGTGGTTAGCGTGTTCGCCTGAAGTGTGGGAGGTCACGGGTTCGATCCTGGGCCAGGCTTGGCTGCTACACCCCTCTGTGTTTCTTCCAGTGACAATGACTGGGTTACCAAAGGTTCCTTGAGAACCATCGGCTGTTGTGTGTAGGGCCCTGCCTATGGGACCCTGCACATTAAAGAACACCTACCTCGGTAAATGTGTAGGGGTACGGTCTCTACCTCCTCATAGATTTGATCATCCAGGAGCAAGGGTGAAACATCCCAGTGCTCCAGAACCACTGAGTCTGGTGGTTCAAACCAAACCAAACCAACCAACTCAGAACTTCACTCCTGTGGGGAGTCAGGTGGGAGTTGGAGCTCTTAGCTCAACCACCTGGCTCTACTACCTTCTGGGTGGGAGCCCTGGTATAGCTCCTCTTTTACCCTTGATAGAAGGTCCCACTTGCCCCTCCTATTTGGAGATGGGCTTTCCCCCCCCCTTGTGGGAGGCCCCACCCTTGTGTGGACCTAGGCCTTTTGGGAGTTGTTGGCCTCTGGCCTACTCCCAGCCTATGGTAGTTGGGTGCCTGTGTGGAAGTTAGGCATTTTGGGAGTTGTTGGCCTCTGGCCTCCTCCTAGCCTATGGTAGTTGGGTGCCTGTGTGGAAGCTAGGCCCTTTTGGCTATTTCCCCACCCTTCCTATTTTATAGGGAGTTCTAACCCATTGAGATGGGTTGCTCCTATATTATAGGATGTGGTTGGTGGGGAGTTTTGGCATGTTAGCCACTTATTGAGTCTTGGATTTAGGCTCTTTATTTTGATATACCACTTTGTTCAGTTGTGAGTTGTTATGGAAAGTACTTTACTTTATGTAATTTCGTGTAACTTTGGTTGTATTTTGACTGCTTTAAGCCCTATTGAAGAAGGGATATTTCATAGTATTTCTAATAAAACTATTTTAATCTAAGATTTATTTTGTCTGGTTTTCTGTCACTTTTCTCCAATCCTAGTGGTCGACTTGGGATTTTCCCCCTGTAGCATGGCTTGTTGCCCCCTGGGTGCGCTACACTACTACATAATGTAGGCCTAGATATAGGATGAATTTCATATCCCTCACACTTAGGATGTAATGTCTACCCGTATAATTGGGTGATACTAGAGGTAAATCTTGTTTGAATTTGAATGTAGTATTAAACCTTCGTCATCCGTACTGCCTCAGCAAGCAGAAGGCCCCAGGAAAGAATGCAATGTTATCATTACATTGCAGTAATGTTCTGTGTTGGTACTCCTTACATTATTTTGATGACACCTAATAACTCAGGAACTTGTCATTGCAATGTTGCATAGTAACGTTATAGTAACATTATTGTTACATTCTTTAACTTGAAGATAATTCAATTATTACATTCTGTGCATAGGTCTTTACTTCACTAATATCCAATGTCTTCATAACACTCTGTTTTCATAAGTCCCAATCCGGAACCTGTGAAAATGTAGCAAGTAACAGACCGACCAAAGAATAATGATAACAGAACGTCCCCTTAAGCCACAGCTTGCCTTCGTCATTGGGGTCAGATTACATGGATAAACTATCACTCCCACTGCAGAAGAGCGATATGTATGGGACAGGGGGCGGCCCGTAGCCAGATTTTTTCAGAGGGGGGTTCGTCTTTTTTTTAGAAGGGTTGCCAGTTTATACACATTGCGAGGTTGGTGCATTACACATTTTATTTCAAAATGTATGTATTAAATGCTCTTTTTTAATCCTTTGACCTCTAGGGTATTATGATGAAATAGATGTGCAATTATTGTAATCATTTAGTAAAGAAAGTGTGTTTTAGAGGCTAAAATAGCTTAAATCATAATAATTCATTTCATCCTATTGGGATGGGGGGGGGGTCGGATATTTAATTTCCTTAGGGGGTTCGTCCAAAGAGGGGTTTGTACGAACCCCTCGACCCCCCCCCCCTGGCTACGGGCCTGGAGGGTGTATTGACAGGCCATATGTACCGTTCCTTGTTTTGACTATATTTTCACTATATATTGATTATTGTTTCGCTGGACCTAACAGAATACCGACTATGTCGAGTTAGGCCAGGATAAAAAACAATTAAAAAAAGAAATTGCTTGGGTGATAAGATATATCTAAACCCTCTTTGGTCATCCTTTGAGAAGCTGTAAGGTCTGTGGGTTTAACGATCCTCTCTGGGGCCACCCTCGGACGACCCTCCGCAGTTCTTCCTATATCAGTATCTATGTTGTTGCAGCACCAGCACTCCTGTGGAGATGGGAACACCTGTATACCTTCAGTGCTACGCCGTGACCAGGTACCAGACTGCCCGAGTAACAGCTCATCCCCAGACGAAGAGATACCACGTTTTGTGGTAACCATTAGATCTATCAAACAAGGTACTCATACCTAGATTACCATTTATATGATTATTTCCTGTTGTCTTAATTTGATATACATCTAATTCAGAAATCGGAAAACAGTTGGGAAACAATTGAATTAGTCTTTAAACAGAAATTCAAGATCATCATTTGGTTGTATTTATCTTGTTTTATGCTGGATATACAAAAAAACAGATAACTAGCCACCAGTATGAATCGTTCAATTGAAAGCTAGTAGCATTATACTAATATTTGGATACACTTTTATGATTGTTGTTCTAGCTCCGGATCCCCTACGACGAACTTATAGAACCAGATTGAAAATGAATATATATTCCAAACATTTTAAAAGTACCAACATCAATGTTATGGACACATAAAACATACACTTCTTGAACGTCAAAAGTCATTGCCTTCAAATGTTGACATAGACATAGTATAAGTCCATGGTAAGAAAACATCCTTTTTTTGCATAAATCAATTTTCATGACTAGATCTCCCACACCAACAACTATGTCGGCGAACTGAAGGAGGAGGGTGATTCAGTGGCCGTCTGCATGTGTTCTCTACCTTTGCTACACCAACGTCAGTCTAAAGGCCCTTTTACACCTATGCGACTTGAGCTGCGATATGCCTGCGATGTGACCATATCTCAAGCAAGTCGCAGACCACTGCGATACTGGTGATGTCGCACCTGTGTAAATGAGTTATCGCAGTATACTGCGACTTGGGAATGATGAGATAACTTTTTTTTATCGCAGCAAAGTTATCACAGGTCACATCGCAAGGTGCTACATTTATTTAGCATGTTTAATAATGTCGCAGGATTTGGTAGTGAATGACAACATGTCTCATGCTGCGATATGTTAGTTGATGTCGCAGCCCTGAAGAGATGGTTATATGTACTATATATGCGATATCTTTGTTTTCATCTCATGTGTGTGAATGCCTGGAGGACTGAGATATACTGCCATATGACTGCGACTTTAGTGGGTGGGTGGGGTTCCCCCCATGCGATATTCTCGCCTGGCAACCTGCGATATGATGGTAATGTCGCAAGCATGTTATCGCACAGGTGTAAAAACACCTTGTAGGGGGTATTCCACTACACGACATCAGCTGTGATGTGGCTACGATACGACGGCGATATGACTGTGTCGTGGTCATATCGTAGGGCCCTACGACATGGGAGTTATCGCAGTAGTGTAATAGGGTATATCGCAGTCCCTACGGCTTTAAAGTCGTACGATACGATTTTTTTATCGCAGTAAAGTCATAGGGGAAATGTCGTAGGCATTAACCCAAGCTATGACATTTATTTGACATGTTTAATAATGTCGTAGAGGTAAGATGGAAATCATATGAATTTCAGGCCATGTCGTAGGCCATGTCGTAGGCCATGTCGTAGGCTATGTCATAGGCAATAGTATTTTACATTGACCAAGGCCTGTGAATGTCGTACTGTGTGTAATACCCTAAATTGTGCGATTATGCTACAATATTGCTGCGATATTCAGATACAAGGTTAGACAGACTGACGCCTCCTCCTGCGATACCAAGTAATGTCATCGTGCGATATGGTCCTCATATCGTAGGGAGTTGGTATCGTGTAGTGGAATACCCCCTTCAGGGCATGTTCCCCCTCTGAAGGGGGTATCCCACTACACGACTTGGGCTGCGATATGGCGATGTCGCAAGGAAATTACACATATTACAGATAATATTCTATCTTAAACATGTGTGACATACTCCAAATTGCTACTTTTCATCATTTTATTATTCATGTATGCGAATTTTTCTGTAATATCGTCACATTGCGCTAATATCGCAGCCCATGTCGTGTAGTGCATGGAATACCCCTTTAACTCCTCGTCCTCAAATACCCAATCCCATGCCTTTGGTTATTTCATCACAAACCTAAAGTAAAATGCATGACTGATTTGCTCTCTTCCTAGGCCGTATCCATGTGGATGATTATTTAAATAGAAACAAGTGCAAGGAGAGAATGACCAGTTGTTCAGGCCTGTGGTCCAGGTGTTATAACCGTATGCAGTACGCCTGTGTATATGACCTCGACCAGGGCTCTGACACGGGCATACCCTGCCGTCTAGGGCAGCACCTTGAACACTGTAAAGACTTCCAGGTAAGTAGTATGCAGGTTGAGCAGTTAAGGGTTTAATGCAGAAATAAAGATAGTGCTTTCCAAATTCATATGGACAGTATTTCCTCCTTTAAGAAAAATGAGTATAATCACCTAAATTCCAAAATGCTTTTGCCTTTGTTAAACTTCACAATATGAAAATATGTGTGGCAAACAGGACACAAAAAATTCGAAATGCAACTTTGTTAATTATGGTATGATAATTTTGCCAAAAATTCGCACATACACCACTCACACTTTTAAACACACACACAGCTCAGATACAAACACACACGCACGCACACACACACACACACACGCACACACACACGCACACACACACACACACACGCACACGCACACGCACACGCACACGCACACGCACACACACACACACACACACACACACACACACACGCACACACACACACAAACTTTAGATTAATTAAACACTCACCTACCCATCTTTCAGTGTCCATCCATGTTCAAGTGCCCCAACTCGTACTGTGTGCCCCTACACCGGTTGTGTGATGGGGTGGAGGACTGTGTGGGAGGGGAAGACGAGGCCCGGTGTGACCGCTTCTACTGCCCGGGCATGCTCAGGTGTAAGGGCACCAACCAATGCTTCAGGCAGGAACAGGTAAGTTCAAAGTGACAGGCTCTGCCATTAAACAAACTCATAGTACTTAACAAATGTTGACATTACTCTTATTATAGCAGTATTTCTCTTATATCACTGTATTAAATTGTATGGCTCCTTTGGTATTTTCCCCAACCGCAAGGAAAATGAGGCACTACTATTTGGGGTATAGGGATTTCCTTGCATTGGCCAGCACTTAAGCCCCATACCCATTAGGCAATTTCACCGTAGTCCAGTGACGGTGCAAATGCCCCGCACGATCGCCAGGCGATTCCCTGTAAGTATGGCGTGCGTTCTCAGCAATGGCCGACGGCTGACAGGATCAGCGGGAAAATCGGCAGAAAAATATCAAAATTGCTTGATATTACAGTTGCCCGGTGACGATGCCCATTCTTCCAGTCGCCCAGCGACAGGAAAATTGCCTAGTGGGTATGGGGCTTTACATTGGGTTTATGCAAGTGCCAATGCAAGCAACTTTATAAAGGTTTTCTATAGGACGCTTGCAGTGGCAGATATCAACATGTGCGATCTGTCTGCAACATTGTCATATCACAGCTCAAGTCTTGCAGGCCCGTAGCCAGGGGGGGGGGGGGGTCAGGGGGTTTGTACGACCCCCCCCCCCCCCCACCGCCTTGGACAAACCCTCCTTTAAGATATGACTTATATGGTAGCTACAAATAAAAAAATATATTTTAGGCCAAAATTCAAAAAACGACCCGCCCACCTCTGAAAAAAAACTGTTAATCAAAAATGAACCCCCATCTCAAGAAAACTGGCAACGGGCCTGTCTTATATTATAAAAGGGCATTTAGAGAAACTTATTTCTGTCTGTCTAGGTGTGTGACGGCACTGTGGACTGCCCCCTTCACGGTGACGACGAACACTTGTGTCACGTTGCGGCCTGGCCCTGCCTGCTGGACGCCTGTCACTGTGTCGGGGATGCCATACGGTGTACAGGGGTCCCTGCTGAGCACCTGGCGGACCACACCTTACTCATCTACAGACACTACAAAGCTATCATCTTCAGGTACATGGCGATGTTTAAGATGCATTTTGTGACATACCAAATGTTGATGATTCCAAATCGACCAAGATCAAACGCGGGGGTGTAGATGGGGGGGGGGGGATCTCTATGTGCCTTTAAGAAATTGAGATGTTGCCCGGATTAACCTTGTCGCATGTGACTAAGGGGCCATCCATTTAGCACGTTCACACATTTAAAAAAAACTCAGTCGATTTATTGGTCTAGACATAATATAAACATATCTGTTGCGCCTAATATGACACTACTCGAGCGTCCATAAGCAGACACCCATTTTCAGAGAAACAACTTGAATATTCTTTTACCCCTCGAGGACCCTATGACAGTATAAACCTTTCATGTCATACGACATCCCAAATATAAATTCTGGGACCGAAGACTATATTTCAAAATAGCCCCGGGAAGCAATAGATTATCTTAAACTAATCTATTAATTATTTGTGATGATACTTTATCAATATGCAGCTGATACTTTTGCAAACTGATCGAGTTTGTTTATATTTTGAGGATTAAGCATTATGTCAATTCTGGTCTTTTTTCTTTTGTTTCAGAAACAATAAATTAAAAAGGGTGCCTCGGTATGTAGGCAAATTTCGTTACGTATATCGCCTGGACTTGTCCAATAATCTTATCATGTCAATCGCTGTCGCCGAATTCGTTAATTTGAAATGTCTAGAAGAGCTGTACCTCAACAACAACCAGATCGAAAGGTATCTATTTTTTATCATATCGCTTTCCGTTATATTTGTATTCCTAAAGGTATAGAAATTGTTATGGCACAAATTCTTTGTATACATCTTTTTCATTTGTACCTTACTAACACAAATTATCATAATACAATACAATAATAGTATACGTTCATCTGCTAGTCTACCCCATCCACATTTGCTTATGTAAAGTATCTCATTGATAACAGAACTTACGATGGCAACTTATTATAAAGAGATGTATGTCTATGCTTATTATTAGGGTTGTTGATTTCATTCGGTTTTATATTTCCAGTATATCCAACACAGACCTGTTTAGCCTCCCAATGTTGAGAACTCTCACATTACATGGCAACCAGATACGACATTTGGGTGAAGGTACTTTTGAATGTAAGTAACAATATATATTTTTTATCGATGGTTTACATTTTCATATATCCAGCTGTAAGAGATAAGTCACTTATCTGAATAAGGATGACACAATATAGGAGATTGCAACGTTGTTTATTACAAATGATATAAAGTAGAAAAAACTGATTATGCAATCAGTGAAAAACATCCATTATAGGTGCAGAACTACTCGATGTTTCCAATTTTGTTTCAAGTTGCCCTTGACATTTCACAATCTGAGTGGTTTAATCCACTCTTGATACACTTCCATACCTTACCCCTCTTTACTTGGTCTTTGGGGTGTTCAAGCTGGTGGACAGATAATGCTACTTCCGGAGCCGATACCCAGAAAGTGCATACCTCGGCCCGGAAAATGCTACTGCCGGAGAGGGTTTTCGAAACGCCGGGTTCTAAATTCACTCTTATCTTTCATAATTCCGAATGTTTATGATATCTAGTGTACCCACGGAATTCTTCTGGACATATGCTTCATATTTGTATCATATTATCAATGAAAATTCACTTACTTACATGGGAAAAGTGTGGGACAAAATGTTTGAATTGAGAAAACTTGAGTCTGTAGAAACGCTGCAGAATCCCACACTTTTCTTGTAAAACAGCAATCAATAAAATCTATTCAATGTCTTAATCTATATTTAGAACCAATTGTGCATTTCGTGGCTTGTGCAGAATTTGATAATATCTTTATTTTATGAAAAAGAACACTTTGTTTATGTCGTGAAATTGTGGGAGGCTCTGGAAGTAGCATTATCGGGACCGAGGTTAGCACTTTCCGAGCGGTGGCTCTGGAAGTAGTATTATCTGTCGATCAGCGTCGTCTTTCATACAAAGCTCCATAGCTACAGAACTTTTACGTGAGCTTACAGAAACTGTATGCAAGTTTGAAACTCTTGTACACGGCTGTTTCATAGCAAAACTCATGTAAATCAACCCAAAACTCTCGTAAGTTGACCCAAAATTTGCATAAATCCATGCAAACTCACATAAGCAAAATCACTCATGTAGCTATGGCCGGAGCTATGGCACCCAGAAAGGTCATTGTAACTTTATGAAACGTAAAACTCACATAGCAGTATGGAGGTTTGTTATGAAACAGGCCATTGAACTCACCACAGCCTCCAGCTTTCAGCTCCCCAAATTGTATTACTGCATCCTCTTGTTACATTTTTCTCACCTCCCCAATAACGTTTATGCAGAGAACAGGCCAAGAGCTCAAATCAATTGTTATAGTTTGTACATGCTGTTGGGGGCTTTAGTCTGAGATGTAGCTGTGTGCAAAGTCGGACAATAATAACAATAATGATTGCTGAGTACACCTGCAGTCTATACATGATTAATTTTGTTCAATAACAATTACACAGAAAATGTTGACAATTTTTACTGAAAATGTAAAAATTGGCATAAGCATTCACAGACAGACATTATTGCCCTCCTGGGCAATGACAAATCTTTCATTTTAACGGCTTGTAAGAGGGCAGGACAATGGTGAAGGTATTTTATTATCGAACCATACTCAATCATACATGACTGACCTTCCGTAAAGGTATTTTTTTTAGGATAATAACAATGCTAAATACATACAAAGAATGAATATACGAAGACAAAAATATCAAAGTCCAAGGACAGTCAGTTCGATCACAGACCTTTCATATATCTGAGATCAGAATCTATGAGAGGCAGTGTTACCTGACTCAAACAGTGATATTGAAGAGACTGTTTCACACAGTTTAATGCATTTCCTCAGGGATTTATGGTTATCAAACCGAAGGTTTTTTAACCGCATTTTTAAATGTATATCTACATTCAGAGGTGTACACGGGAGATATACACCTTTCCCATGAACCTGCGCAGTGAGCCCTCTCATAGAGGACTGGTTATGGCAAGCCGAATGGGTAAAATTGGCCACAGTGTTTTCCGGTCGGAAGCAGAGTTATTTTGGGAAAAAATTGTTTCCCCCCGGAAAACAGTGTTTTCCGCTCGGAAAATATTGTTTTCCCAAAATAACTCTGATTCCCATTGGAAAGCATGGTTTGGGTCGGAAAACACTGTTTTCCCCCACTGTTTTCCGACCAGTGGGAAAACATGGTTTTCCCAAATATTTCTGTTCATATGCTGAGCCCCCTGGTGGACAAATAGAGAAGTAGCTCACATAATTATATCAAGTAAAATTTCTTAATACACCCTCAGAATACTTACTGCTGGGCCATTCAACCAATTACTGTTTACTCAGGGTATACTCAAGGAAACTATGCCCAGAGTCTACTTGTAAATCAGCCAATCAGAAAGTCCAGGGAGTAGGTGTCTGTGGGGTAAGTGCCCAGGGGGTAAATGTCTGGGGGGGGGGGGAGTGTCTGGGGGGTGAGTGTCCAGGGTTTAAGTTTCCTGTCACCCCTGAGGTCCCTACAACCTACTACATACATGCCAAAACCTCCTGTCGCCTCTTCTGATTGGCAGATTCGGAAGTGGCCCAAGGGTAGAGTTTCCTGGGTGACAGGACAACTACCCCTGGAACAACTACCCCTGGAACAACTATCCTGGGGACAACTACCAACTAGGACAACTACCTTCTAGGACTACTACCCCCTAGGACTATTACCCCTGGGACAACTACCCCCAAGGACAACTACCCCTTAGGAGAATTATCCCCATAGGATAACTACCCCTTGGGACAATTATCCCCATGGGTAGAGCAACTACCCCTATAGGACAACTACCCCTATAGGACAACTACCCCTATAGGACAACTATCACTATGGATAGACAACTACCCCTTTAGGACAATTACCTCTTTAGGACAATTACCCCTAAGATAGGACAACTATCCCCCCTTGGTAGGACAACTACCGCCCTTGGTAGGACAACTACCCCTATGATAGGACAACTATCCCCCATTGATAGGATGACTACACCTATGGCAGGACAATAAGCCCATCCCAGTGTACACCAACATTTTTTTTTTTTTAATTTTTTTTTTATTATACTGGTCAACGCTTGGATAACCGGTTTTCGTTGTTGCACCAGTGGGTTTACAAAACTAATATTTTTGAATTTTTAATCCTAACATGCAAAGTCGCAAGTTAACATATACAATAATATGAAACAATAAATTTTGCTTTATATTTACATTGGAGTTGCTGTTCAGTTATAGTCTTACTATAGATAATCGATAAGTTTTTTTAATTGTACATTTCAATAGGATTATTTGAGGATTGATGCATAATATATAGTATTAATTGACAACAAACAATCTCAAGATCAATACAATTTTACAAACATCAAGTTGCAAACGAGCTTAACATTAATTTTTTTTGCATTCTTTTGAACTCAATTTTTGTTTAAATTTTTCTCAACGCAGGCTTTTGATTATTCCAGTCTTGTGAACCTAAATAAAATATATTTCTTTTGTACGACTCACAGTTTGGTTTCTTTAAAATAAATAATTCACCATCACTAGATCTAGTTTGTCTAATTGGATCATGAATAATATCAGGATTTTTTGACTTGTATGAATACAAAAAATTCATTAAATGATTCATTCTTCGGCATTGAAGGCTAGAAATGTTACAACTTTTATATAAACTAATATCATCACATTTTACCTTGTGTATTTTGACATATTCTAAGACCTCTTATATGTAATCTGTTTAACTTTTCTAGTTCTTGTAATTTGCTGTACATAAAGATAAAGTCACAGTAGTCAAAGTATGGAATAATCATAGATTTGTAAATTTGATTAGCTGCTTCCATGTTAAGTTGGTGTCTTATCTTACCAAACATTAGTAGTTTAAATGAAATATTTGAAATGACATTTTTTAAATGGTTTTTATAATATAGCTTTTGATCCATTGTAATACCTAAATATTTGAATGTTGACACTTGTTTAATAAATCCATTATTAATTCGCAAACTAATATTAGCAGCTTTTTTGATCTTCTACGAACTACCAAAAACCATAGATTTTGTTTTCTTAATGTTAACAGTTATATCTAGATTATCTAGATTGTACTGTAAACTTGATACAGCATTTAAATAATTCTTATCAGAAATATACATTACAGTATCGTCTGCATACAATTGAAATTTTACATTTTTTATCACAAATTGTATGTCATTAATATAAATAAGGAAGAATAATGGACCAAGTATTGAACCCTGTGGAACCCCACATATAACATTTGATTCATTTGATAAATTATTGTTACATAGGGTACATTGTTTTCTATTTTCATTGAAGTTAACAATGAAATATTTTAAGATCGCCTCCATAATTTTTCTATGAAAACAATTGTAAAATACAAAATTAATTAAAACAATTCAGTTGAGAACAAATATTAAGGCAGCTTCATATATTTGCCCCAGGTGTCCAGGGGGCAGGAGAAGGCTGGCAGAACTGCCTAGGGGACAGGATAATTAGGGGGAAGGCCAGGGGACACAGGAGAAGGCTGGCAGATCTGCCCTGAGTGTCCATGGGGATGGGAGAAGGAATGGGGAAGGTCAAGGGACCTGCCCTGGGGGTCCAGAGGGTGGGATAAGGAGGGGGGAGGCCAGGGGACCTGATATTAAGACTGGCAGATCTCCCCTGAGTGTCCAAGGGGGTGGGAGAAGGAATGGGGAAGGTTAGGGGACCTGTCCTGGGGGCAAATTTCCTAAATACAGGGGGGTTGTCCTAACATGATAAGGTAGTTGTCTTATCTATAGGGGTAGTTGTCCTATCAATAGGAGGAGTTGTCCTACCAATGGGGGTAGTTGTCCAAGGTCCAACCTTCGCAGGATGTTTACTCACACAGTGCTTGCAGCTACTCTGGCTAGCTAAGAGCGGAACACATTATTATATGGTGGTACGTCACACCTTAACTCCTCCCTCATTTCACTACTGTCAAAGTGAAACATTGGCTTACACGTGCGCTTCTAAGCTCACGTTATGCTGCCCAAACATGGACTGGCCACCCGCGTCAGTACAATAGGGTAGTTGTCCTAGCAAGGGGGACAGTTGTCCTACCAATGGGGTAATTGTCCTATCATAGGGGTAATTGTCCTATCATAGGGGTAGTTGTCCTATCTTTAGGGGTAGTTGTCCTATCCATAGGGGTAGCTGTCCTATAATGGTAGTTTTCCTATTAGGGTAGTTGTCCTACAGAGGTAGTTGTCCCACCCATAGGGGTATTTGTCCCAAGGGGTAGTTATCCTATGAGGGTGATTATTCTAAGGGGCAGTTGTCCTTGGGGATAGTTGTCCCAGGGGTAATAGCTTATTTATATAGTTGTGTAGAAAAATATCAAAAAGGAATGCTCACTTCTGATTGGCTGCTCTGTAGTATACCCTGGGTATGGCTGTGAAGTATACCCTGGGGCATCTTACAGTGGGCGAACGGCCCACAAGCAAGTTGCTGGGTTAGTAGGTATAGGTGAATACATACAACTTGCCAAGTACCAGCAAAGGCAGGTGTCTCATGAAAATTTCTGGTCCACTAGATGGCAAAATATTATGTTATCAACATTTAATGTTGATAACATAATATTTTTCCATCTAGTGGACCAGAAGGATACTACAGTGGGAAAACACTGTTTTCCCAAAATAACTCTGATTCCCACGGAAAAACAGTGTTTTCCCGGAAAACAATGTTTTCCGGTGAGAAAACAGTGTTTTCCGGTCGGAAAACATCGTTTTCCCAGAATAACTCTGATTCCCATGGGAAAACATTGTTTTTCCGGAAAACATTGTTTTCCAGATTTTATCCATTCGGCTTGCCATAGGTGGGGGTGGTGGCCCCCACCTCCCCTCCCCCCACAAATCACCAGTCATAATTTGTTGCACCCATGTAGAAATGGTTTCTTCTTCAAAATCCTTTATAGTCAAAAATCAAGAAGGAAGGTTCCACTTCTATTCTTTTCTTTTTCAAAAACCTTTGAGGTGCCACCTTATAAAATACGATCTGGTTAATTCAATAGTCAAAAGCCCCAATCTGGGCATTGACAGCCCTAGGCAGTTTCCCAAATCTGGCCATAGCCTCCCAGGAAAATAGAGGTTTCCACTCTCCTCTTATTTTTTAGGTAATAACTAACCCTATAAATATACTTAAGAAAAACGTCGATCAGGTTGTCAGGTCTGAACGGATGAGGCACAAACCAACCTGATCCGGTGGGTCTAGTTGGGATCAAGTGGCCCTGTTCCATGTCATACTTTACTCATTCAAGTTTGAAAAACAGCGTATATTTAGATAATATCAAGTTCATGTTCCTGTGAGGTCCGAGAAAGAGTGCTAGCATGGCGCCACGCTATTAAAAAAGGTGTTTGGATCCTGACATTATAATAAGAAGAACCGGGGGATGGGAGGGGAGCATCTGAGGGTTGCTGTAAAACCCATACGGGATCGTTACAAACCAAGAGTGAAGCCCGATGTTTGTATGATCCCCATTGGTCATACAGCCACCCAAGGACAACCCCAAAGGTTCTTATTTATTTTATCACCCAAAAAAACTTCAATTTGTTTAGAAAATACTGAGAATACGGAGCGGTGTGTACGGCCTATCAATATGCTCTGCCCACAATACACACCACTCGCCGGCCGTGCGGGTGATAAAAGACTTTTTTTTTTTTTTTTTTTTGGGGGGGGGGGGGGGGGGGGAAATAATATTTTTAATTGTCATCTTCAGAAACACATCTGTTCTTCCAGGCGTTACAATATAAATTGTCAGTTATGGAATACTGTTTCATATCATCACATTTTTAAATAGATAGAATGTTTACATATTCACACATTTCTCATAATTACTATTCAGAATTGAGGTGCGAACCGGAGAAACAATTAAGATAAAAATTAAAACCATGACCTCTTATTGCAGCCTTCAGCTCTCTGCAGGTACTTGACCTGAGCAAACAGTTCATTCAGACCCTGGAGAGGACTTACTTCAGAGGTATGGACAGCCTTAGAGTCCTCAACCTATCCCACAACTCCATCACCAGCATCAAGAACCTGGCCTTCTCAGACACACTTAATGGGAAGAACGTCCCCCTGGCCAGCCTGGAGTGGCTCAGCCTACAGAATAATGTACTCAATGACATACCTGAGGATGTCTTCTTGGTAAGTACCAAATATTTTGATAAAACACGCAGCAGAAAATTGATGGGAAGGGAGGCCAGTCTACTGAAAACCTCCATTGGTGAGAGAATTTCACATATCCTTGCTGTGGTTTGAAATAAAAGTGTTTCAGAGAAAGAAAAAAAACCTCCTTAAATCTACCGATGGGTTAGAGTCAAAATGGTTAGAAACTAAACTTATGGGTTTGTATTTCATATGGATATAATGAAGGCAGTTGCTATCTATGTCATCTGCATTTGTGTTAATACTACTAGCTTTCCCATGTCAACATCCATGGTTATTTTATAATTATTTCTTGTCATTGATATGTTCGTGATTACTGACGTTATTTGTATTGGGTAGAATTATCCTCATCTTAGCTTTTTAAGTCAAAATGGACGATCACTCACTTTGCAGTGGAACAATAAAGTTTTATTAAATAAAACACATCCTGATAGTAGCTGGAGTATACATGCCACTCGATGGACTAACCTACATCCAGGGGAGGATATAGGATTTTCGAAGCGGGGAGGGGGGGAGGGTCAGCATAAAGTACTAAAACGGTGTGCATTCGCGTGTACGCATGTATCATTTCCCCCTCTTTTTGTAGTTTAGGGGTTCATTAAAAGGGGGCTCAGGACCCCAGGACCCATACCCCTGGATCCACCACTGACATCACTTCATAACATGAACAATCATAGTTATTGTCCATGTCTCACATTTTTCAAATAAGACAAGTTCTATTTCTACCCTGACTTTGCTTTTTACTTTTTACAGCACGTACCAGAGCACACCATACTACATACAGATAAATTCAAGTTTTGTTGTTTGGCCCGCCATGTAAGTATGATACTTTTTGTTATCATACCTAAGGGTGATACAAGTTTAGTAGTTAAGAGTTTAACACAGGGCGATACAAACCTGGGTGATAACCAGCCTTGTATCACCCTACAGGGTGATACAGAAACTTTTTATTTTTCTAAAATTCATAAAAAAATTAAATCATTAAGAAATAAAAAATCTAACATATGCATTATCTGCATAACATTTGTAGCTACATTTTACTTGCTTATTGTTTGTGGACTTGATGGATATCGAAAGAGTTATATGAAAAAACCTTTAAAAAATGTGCAGCATCACAGCCCCACCATTACTGATTGCTGTGCATCCTTCCTTGGGAGCTCAGATCTAACAGAAAAGGTATAATAAATCCATAACCAACCTTGAAGGGAGTACTCGGGCGGGACCCCAATATCAGCCCTCGGCCAGCCCTTCGGGCCCTGGCCTCAGGCTGATATCGGGGTGCTGGCTTGGGGTGATAACTGTCCTCGTACTCCCTACTCAGTTGATTATATGTATGTATACACTTTGTCTGACCTTGGAGTATAAATGGATAAGAACTATACCCTTCCCAGCCAAGGATATGACGTTCTAATAACGTTCTAATAATATTCTGGATTGTTTCTTGTTACGTCACACTGTTAGGTTACAGCAACATTCTTTTGATGACTCCCAATTACATCGCTGCAACCAAATGTTGAGACGTGACATTGTGACGTTCTGAAAATGTTATTGTCACGTTATTTATAAGGCTGAGACTAAATAAGAATGTGACAATAACATTCTGTTTAGTTGTGGTTGAAACCTCACTGAATGAGGATGTCACAATAACATTCTGTTTAGGTTAGGGTGACACCTAACCTAATAAGATGGTTACAGTAACCTTCTGTTTAGGTAAGGTTCATCCTCGCAAACCAGGGCCCCAGACGCTACCGCTGTCAGAAGGCCCTGGTCTCAAAGCCCCCGAAACTGAGGGACTTCATGAATATTTAAATGACCCTCTCCTCAATAAGAAGCCTGCGTGCCCTTTCCTCCACGGAGCCATATATGGTATATAAGTGGTTGGTAATTTTAAACCAGCCAATGAGAGCCCTTTAATGGGTATTCCCCTCTGTCAAACCTTAACTGGGACAGGGGGTTCCCTGTTATCAGGAGGGCCTTCTCAGGTTTCCCCATCTCCCCCGGAGTGGGCGCCCTTGAGGTCAAGGCACTGGTAGAGCGGTAGCGGCAACAGGGGCCTTGACTTGAGAAGATGGGTAAGGTTAAGACCTGACATAATCAGAACTTGACAATAACGTTCTGTTCAGGTAAGGTAGGGGCCTCCCCTGGTCAGCAGGTGACAACAATGTTCTGTTTAAGTCAGGTCTGGACCTCACCTTATCAGAATGTCACAATGACATTCTATTTTAATTTGATCTTGACATAACCTCACCAGAACGTTATGATAACATTCTGTTTTGGTTAGGTCACAACCTCACAGAAAAATAATGTAACAGTTACGTGACATTTTAGTAAGTAACAGACAAACCAAAAAAGTATGTTCGCATAACGTGACCGTTACGTCATGCCTTGGCTGGGTTAAGATTAAAAGACTCTTTGCACTGGATCGTTTACGGTGCAATTGTCCTTAGTATGGAGTCAATTTATTCTGGTTAAATGACAAAATGTTTAAAACTAGATCCAGGATCTCCAAAAAGGTAGTAACAATATATCGCCTAACTACTAAAACTGTGGACATTCACATGAATGCAACAATTTCCCTTCTTTGCCTAGTTTATTTGTCCACGAAATGGAGGGGGGAGGAGGAATAAAAAAACACTCTAGATCCGCCCCTGATAAGAGACTATGCTTATAAAGACTATTCATCCTAATAAAACCAAGCTTGAAGCCCTGTGATCAGTAATCAGCTAGTAATATCCCTTTGGTCTTCTTCACCCTCCTACTTCCCAGATCAAGCAGTGCTTCCCGAAGCCGGACGAGTTCTCCACCTGTGACGACCTGCTCGCCACCCCTGTACTGAGAGTTGTGGTCCTGGTCCCTGGGGTCATGGCCTTCTTTGGTAACTCACTGGGTATGTACACACTCACATCTAATACCCTTACTGCTCGCCACCTCTGTACTGAGGGTCGTTGTCCTGGTCCCTGGGGTCATGGCCTTCTTTGGCAACTTACTGGGTATGTACACACTTACATCTAATACCCTTACTGCTCGCCACCCCTGTACTGCGAGTCGTGGTCCTGGTCCCTGGGGTCATAGCCTTCTTTGGCAACTCACTGGGTATGTACACACTTAGATCTAATACCCTTACTGCTCGCCACCCCTGTACTGAGAGTCGTGGTCCTGGTCCCTGGGGTCATGGCCTTCTTAGATAACTCACTGGGTATGTACACACTTACATCTAATACCCTTACTGCTCACCAGTATAGTGCTGGGGGTGTTGGTCCTGGTCCCTGGGGTCATGGCCTTCTTAGGTAACTCACTGGGTATGTACACAATTACATCTAATACCTTACTGCTCGCCATTATCGTGGTGGGGATGGTGGTCCTGGTCCCTGGGGTCATGACCTTCTCAGGTAACTCACTGGGTATGTACACACTTACATCTAATACCCTTACTGCTCGCCGCCCCTGTACTGAGGGCAGTGGTCCTGGTCCCTGGGGTGATGGCCTTCTTTGGCAACTCACTGGGTATGTACACACTTACATCTAATACCCTTACTGCTCGCCACCCCTGTACTGAGAATGGTGGTCCTGGTCCCTGGGGTGATGGCCTTCTTTGGCAACTCACTGGGTATGTACACACTTACATCTAATACCCTTACTGCTCACCACCCCTGTACTGAGAATGGTGGTCCTGGTCCCTGGGGTCATGGCCTTCTAAGGCAACTCACTGGGTATGTACACACTAACATCTAATACCCTTACTGCTCACCAGTATAGTGCTGGGGGTGTTGGACCTGGTCACTGGGGTCATGGCCTTCTTAGGTAACTCACTGGGTATGTACACACTTACATCTAATACCCTTACTGCTCACCATCCCTGTACTGAGAGTCGTGGTCCTGGTCCCTGGGGTCATGCCCTTCTTAGGTAACTCACTGGGTATGTACACACTTACGTCTAATACCCTTACTGCTCACCATCCCTGTACTGAGAGTCGTGGTCCTGGTCCCTGGGGTCATGCCCTTCTTAGGTAACTCACTGGGTATGTACACACTTACATCTAATACCCTTACTGCTCACCATCCCTGTACTGAGAGTCGTGGTCCTGGTCCCTGGGGTCATGCCCTTCTTAGGTAACTCACTCAGTATGTACACACTTACATCTAATACCCTTATTGCTCGCCACCCCTGTACTTAGGGTAGTGGTCCTAGTTCCTGGAGTCATAGCCTTCTAAGACAACTCACTGGGTATGTACACACTTACATCTAATACCCTTACTACTCACCACCCCTGTACTGAGGATGGTGGTCCTGGTCCCTGGGGTAATGGCCTTCTTAGACAACTCACTGGGTATGTACACACTTACATCTAATACCCTTACTGCTCACCAGTATCATGCTGGGGGTAGTGGTCCTAGTCCCTGGCGTCATGGCCTTCTTTGGCAACTCACTGGGTATGTACACACTAACATCTAATACCCTTACTGCTCACCAGTATAGTGCTGGGGGTGTTGGTCCTGGTCCCTGGGGTCATGGCCTTCTTAGGTAACTCACTGGGTATGTACACAATTACATCTAATACCTTACTGCTCGCCATTATCGTGGTGGGGATGGTGGTCCTGGTCCCTGGGGTCATGGCCTTCTTAGATAAATCACTGGGTATGTACACACTTACGTCTAATACCCTTACTGCTCGCCACCCCTGTACTGAAGGTCCTGGTCCTGGTCCCTGGGGTCATGGCCTTCTTAGGCAACTCACTGGGTATGTACACACTTACATCTAATACCCTTACTGCTCTTCGTTCTGGTCCTTGAAGCTCGGTTAATGTTCCCACAAAAACATTGAGGTAACCATGAATGACACTAATGACTGCAAAGGATAGTGTTTTTCAAGCTAAGAAGTGCAAAGATCCCTCATGGTTAAAAGGCGAAATGCACGTTTATACATAAATTATTGTGTTATATTATATTATATTATATCATATATATGTATATATATATATATATATGTGTGTGTGTGTGTGTGTGTGTGTGTGTGTGTGTTTATATATGTATGTTTATATATGTAATGAGGAAAGCATCATTATATCGTTTTTCAACCTAAGAAGTGAAAAGATCCCTTATGGTTTGAAGGCGAAAGGAAAATGCACGTTTATACATAAATAATTGTGTTATCCTATATTATATTATATATATGTATATATATGTACATATATATATATGTATATATATATATGTGTGTGTGTGTGTGTGTGTGTTTATATATGTATGTTTATATATGTAATGAGGAAAGCATCATTATATCGTTTCAGTATTTTATCAGCGCATCCGACACACCAAGGAGACAGTCCCCTCCATCCTCGTCCAACATCTCTCATTTGCAGACCTAATCGTTTCCCTCTACCTTCTGACCATAGCATCTACGGACATCTACTTCAGAGGTTAGTATCCCAAAAGCTATGAAACCAATAGAAGCTAAATATCAAATAAGCATTCCTGTAATTTTTGTTTGACTGATCTGCATCATTATATAGTGATTATCTGACAAACTTAGTATGGATGATCGGACGTACTTGATAATAGCCAAAGGCATTGCCTAAGCCTACTTAGGAATATAATTTGATGAAGCATGCTCACTGAGAAATTGCAAATTAACTGGAACTTTACCTATTGTTTATTTTTAATTAATTAATTAACATCATATTGAATCGAAATATTCAACTTCTGCATAGAACACAGCTGAGAGTGTGACCCTATCATTGCAGTCATTTACTGTTCCGATTTGTTTCTGTTTTTACTTTAATAAACATTCCATGGGATTTTGGGGCTTAATGACATAGATGATGAATATAGTAGAAGTCTCAAACTTCCTATCAATGAAAACAGCTTTTGAATATTCCAAGTAGAAGCTGAGATATTGGTTTCTGAATATGATAGGGTCAGACACCATAAATCCATCAAAAATAGATTACAAAGAGTACCAAGCGAGATACAAAAGGTTGAACACAGAGCAAAATACAAGTAGTATGACCCATAATTAGAACAAAACGCTATATTTATTTTTCTAATTAAGATATCTCTAAGCTGTTTTTTGCACAATGTAGCTTGAACATCCTTCTTTTCTGTTTTCCTAATTTCGTAATTTTTGTCACATGATCTAGTTTCCATGGCAACCGATTACTTCATTTTAGCGTCATTTGTACATTTTGATGTTCTTTCAGCATTCCGGTAACCATGGCAACAATATGCAAAATTTGTAAAAATGTTACCTATGAAATAAAACTAAACAAAATTTCATTTTTAGACTAATTTTAGCTTATTTTACTATTTTTGGTCATTTCCTATATAAATATTGACTCTAGACCTATCAAAGTGTATGTCAATAAGCTTGGAATTCGCATGGAATGTCACTTATAATGATTGCTTTCAAAATGTTGCTGCAACGTTCTACGTGGAATATAGCCTTAAAGGTAAAAAAAATCATATCTGCGACTCGTGCCTCACGATGTGGGGAGGATTCACACATAAAAGAAAAATGTAAGCAAGGTATGCACCTTTACCACGAGTCTGCGCAGTACCCCACTCTGCCCACTTTTGGGGCTTTTGGTAACTAGGTCACTTCACTTCCTATACCTTAACTATGGGAAAGCCCCCTGTTTCAATTTGAAGTCACCAGGGGGCACCACCTTAATGAAAAAGATGTATATCAAAATGCTTTCCAAAGGTTATCTCTTATGCTGGAGTATTCTTATAATTACTGAAAAGGAAGAAGACAAAAACTATGACTTGAACTTTCTTTTACTTAGTATGCTGCAGTTATAAAGTTTTCTAGATTTTGAATTGGAATATTTCAATAATTATCCACAAGTCAGAGAGCATAATGACTTTGGCCTCACGTGTGTATTAACCCAAGCATGACTTCCTGAATTAACAAACATTAAGAATGCAGAAACAATCATCCAAAATACTTGAGTAATTATGCCAAGTGATCAGACACCATAATGTGCATTAGGCAGCATAAATTCATGAAATCGAATATAATCACAAGACACATCGTCTGCTTTGGACAAATTTTAATGATAAACGTAGACAATGAATATACAATAAAAGCATGATAATTATACAATAAAAGGTGTCAGGTGACGTGATTTAAGACAAAGTAGATTTAATGGCTAAACAATGTTGAAACTACTTTCGGGGCATTGGTGTACAGTTTTTGTGGTATGTAGTTATTAATGGTCGAATGTTGTTGACAAAAACCAACACGAATCTATAGAAAATAAACAAATAATTGCTATTTAGCCATCTATGATGAATGAATTTTCAAGCAACTCAGGATATGATAAAATAAAAAAGGTAAGCATTTAAGCACTATTCACTTCAATCATTTTAGGTAGTATTACTATATTCAAGGAAGAATTCAA
Organism: Lepidonotus clava; assembly: GCA_936440205.1. NCBI lineage: Eukaryota > Metazoa > Annelida > Polychaeta > Phyllodocida > Polynoidae > Lepidonotus > Lepidonotus clava. The sequence goes on along the minus strand of OW387149.1, from coordinate 29,609,815 downwards.
AGAAGAATTGTGAAACAAATAGTAACTAAATAGATATGAAAAAGTAAACTATTTTTTTAGTTTTTGATACTCCTACCAGGTTCCACATGAACAGCCATGCCTACCTTAAAAGTCAAATAATTGACATCCTAAAAGAACCTAAGAACATCTATGGATTACAAAAAGCTGATGTTTAAGACTTGTTTTTATTACTTATTTCATATATGAAATGATGAAACAATGAATATAGGAGTCAAATCAATGTATGAACAGTCTAGAAAAGGCAAAGTTATCTACAATAAGGAACCACATGGTCTAAAAATCCTGTTTTGGTTTGTACTATATTTCTCATTTAAATTCCTTTATCATCTTGGAAAGAGCGAATAGCATAGAGTTGCAACATCTTATATGCGGTCTCTGTTTATTTGTAAATACAGTGTACAGTCATGAAAAGAATAACATTTATAAATGATAAATTATATATATATATATATATAAATAAATATATACGTAGTACTATAAGTTTTGTGTGTAGTACTTTCTAATTGTGTATGTTGTTTAGGGGAGTAATGAGGATGAAGGCAGGAGTAGTGATACGATGTTGTTAGGTTAGAACATAGCTCCATGAAATTCACATGTACATAGCTCTGTGTCTCCAGCCCCACTGCTTAGAGTGGAGCATTCAAAGGTCCCTCCAGAGGCTCTAGGGCCCTGATTGGTTAGTCAGACTCCAGGTGGTAGGTGGCTGCACCTGGACACTATTTTATGTGTATAGTTTAGTACTTGTATACAGTTTATGATATTATATTAATTCTTACATAATCATATTCAAAATATTGGAATAGATATATGTTTTAGAGTATATTATGTCCTACCAATTTTAAGGTATGACATATATATCATTTAGAATATGTTCTTCCCTCAGAGGATATAATATGTAATTGATTATAAAGTCTAGATTTCTAGTGAATAGGCTCAAGCTCCCATCTGGTAGAGATTGTTTCAATACAGTTGATATCGTGATTCTATAAATACACAGTGCAGTATTACGTCTAGATATGTTCTCAGCTGTGAAAACAGGTACATTTTATATGAGGCAATTTTCTTGAAGCTTTACAGTCAAAGTCCCCAAAATGGGTTTGTAATTTGAGAACTCAATACAGAGTGGATAAACGCAGCAAATTCAATGTGCTGCACCTCATTTCAATAATGTCCAGTTAAAGTCAATGCAAAAACCCAAAATTCAAGATGGCTGACCAATGCCTCTCTTACACATGAAAGAATATTTAGTTAAAGACAATCGCGCTATTTGTCCATGCGCATCATAGCTGCGCAGCCTGCAGGTATGGGTGTTTAGTGGAGCGTGACGATGAGTGGCCTCAGCTGGGTGCCTATGGAAGGCAGGGAGGGGGTAGTGCAATAATGGGTCTAACTTTGTTAATATCTATCCAATCTTCACACTGTAAGCAGTGACACAATCCTTATGATATAGGGATCAATATTAGAATACAATACTTCAGGATATTTCGTATTTTGATAGGTTTAGGGACCATTAAAACAAATAGACCCGGTGGATTAAATCCAGACTTACAGGTAGATAATCATTTTTTCTGGCTAAATTCATGCGGTGACCCCATGTTTTTTTTGTTGAAAATGAAAGCTAACAGTCCAATGCACATTATGTTTCATTTTTATTGATTTTTCAACTTTGATTTTTTTTATGTGGACTTTCTTGTCAGAAATTAGATTTTGTCACTAAACTGATTTGTAAGGAAAATAGATTGAAATGCAGTGATAAAAACATATTTTTTTCCAAACCATGCATAAAGTCTGTGAACATATGTCTTAGCTTTAGATTTGAGTGATTAGATTATTTATTTGAGGATAAGTATGAAAGTTTTCACAAAAGTTGTACCTGTGAATAGTGCTCTACAAAATCTTAATTTTGAGGGAATTATGCACATATCATTCTGCCTGTAGATAACAAGTTAGCATGGTGACCCCCTAATTTTTTTCTATTTTTGGACTCTAAACATATTTGTCTGGTATTTCTCTGAGTTTTGACAAAATCTCAACTTTAGATCTAAAATGGCGCCATTGCCCTTAAGGGACTCTAATTATATATAATAAACTGTGAATCTCTAAGGGAGTGAGTTCGCCCCCCTACAGTTCTGTAGGATGTCGTGAGTCGGGGATACAGCAGCACCAAGAACCATGACAATAACACCAACAACTTCCACCCAGTTTTCATGACTGGGCATAATTGTCTTCATAAATGTAAACTGAACAAATATAAACATAACTATTTCAAGACTATAGAAAAGGCTAGCCCTGACTGCTCCAATAGTGTGCACTGTATAGATGGTGAAGTAGTCATTAATACCGGCACCAACTGAGTGCCCAATGATAAGCACCAACTGGTAAATTGTAAAGGATGTTGCAAAGGACTCCAAATATAGGGAGATAACAATAGATATTACAAAGTACAGAAGAGTGAAATAGGTTGTCTTCACTACTGGTTGAATGTCATCCAGAAGCACTGCATTCACTTCATAACACATGCCTTGTGCGAGTCCACCCACAATCGCGAGGATATACCCAGTACTGGTGGACTTGCTGAGAGTTAACGTTACTGATGAATGTTCGAGTGAAGAATCTGCATAAGGGCTTTCGTTTCCCAAAGGTGACTCATTTTCTGTCTTTTGGAATGAGATGTTGGAATTTGACTCTGCTGATGATGGGAACAGCCATGGTGGTTGAATCAATAGTAAAAAGCTAAATGAGCAAAGAAATAGAGAAATGAGATCAACTTTTCTTACCCCTCTCTTGAAGGCTATCTTAACAAGGGCCATGGCTGAGATGATAGTGGAGATGTTTGAGATACCTACCACTTCAGCCAATGGGATGTAAGTTGCAGAACCAAAGTATCCCACATTATAAGCCACATACAGAACACTTAATGCTACGAGAGGCATTATGTGCAGTCTTGTTATCCTAAAGTCTGCTCCTGAAGCTTTACCGAGAAGAAAGTAAGTTGGTCCAGGTGCTATGCTCCTGAAAGCTGACAGTTCAAAGTCAGGAACAGCGCCTTGTAGTACCTGCACTAGGGCTGTGCTGGCAACTGCACCAACCATGGAAACTAGGGCTGCTATGAATCCAGCAATGAGTGTATAGTTAGATACATTGTCAGAAGACATTGCTGTAGTATGTGAAAAGGAATCTGATCTAGATATTCCTCCCTGCCACAAGTTTCAATGAAAAATGGTAATTATTCGGCTGGAGAATGTCAATTACGAGTTGTTATTTTGCTCATTTGGGTATTTTTTCTTCATCTAGAATTGTGCAATCCAATAATGTTGTGCTTGGTTTAACTAGTTTAAGGTCATAGCAAGACTATTAATTTTGTAGGTTGCTATAACATTAATATTTATCTGTCTATGACAACCTTTTCTTCTCAAAAGACTTCTTTCTTCTTCATATTCTCTTGCTGGTGTTTCTTAAGATATGCTAGTTCTGTATCTGTTGCTTCTAGAAGATTGTACTCCAGTGTTTAATAAATTCCTGAAGGCACACAGCCAACAAAGCAGGAATCTGAAAGTACATAAAGAACAGTTGGAATAGATAAGGAACACATATTATTCTCAAATTTCCAATTGATGTTACTTAACGATACCAGGGGTACTGGCCAGTCTGATCCTTGAGGGGAACAAACCGACCCAAGATCATCCTTTACAAGAGTAAAATCAGCCAGGATGAATTGGATTTTGAGTTTGAGTGTCATCCAGACAGTTACCAACCTGCCCCAATTCAGCAATCCCCCCCCCCCCTCCCCCTTCCTCTTTTCCTTTCCTGCCTTCATCCATCTTCCCCCTTGTTTTGCGTTGGCTGATAAATATCTCCCAACTTCAGTACCCCTGGCAAAGAAAAAGTCAAAAAAGTGCATAATGCGCAATTCATCGTTTATGAATTTTACCTTGATTTCATTCTTTCACACAACAACAACCCCTCTCCTTTTTACCTCCTGTCCTAATTTCATTTTTTTCTCTTTTCATCTAAAAGTCAGCCTTCGGGATCCCTGAAAAAAAACACCCCTGAATGTTATGAAAAAGACTCGAAAAAGAGTGTATAATCCATCAAACCACTTCACTAGGGTGCATTGGCTCTATGCCAAGGATATGATGTTCTAATAACATTGCAGCAACATTCTTGGTTGATTCTTTTTACATTAACTTGTAACAATCGAGCAACATTCTATTGATGACTTCCAATAACATTGCTGCAACCAAATTTTGCGATGTCACTTTCTGACGTTCTGATAACGTTCTTGTACTTCACACCAGACCTTTGATGCTTTAGTAATATAGTGTTGCATAGGGCTATGTTCTCTTTTCTTAAGGCAGCAGTAGACATATTTGGGAGTGTATCTTGGAAAAGGTACCTATTGTCAATTAATCAGGTCACAAAATCCGTGAAACATGGGGAAATGTGTCAGCACATTTCTTAGTGTAGAGAGCCTACTCATTCAAATGCTGCTAACCATTTCAAAATCTTCCTGACAGAACCTGAGATAAACATGTATGAACCTCCCTATCTCTTTTACATTGAGAACCCCCTATTCTCAATTGCTGTCTTTATTTCCATGTTATGGCGACTTAAAGTTCATTACGTTTATCAAGAAATCAAGTTTTCTAAAAAAATTTGAGAACATTAAAAGTGCCATAACTTTTGATAGAAGTGCTTGTTCCAATCACTTTTTTTCAGTTTTGAGAACACAAAAACATTTTCTTCATTACCCATGAAAATGGTTGAAAATTTCTCATTGTCTGAGTATAGATCATGATGTGAAAGTGCATCTTTTACTTTCATAAGAAATACTTTGTGTTCCTTGGTGTAGAGAGTGCAGTATATATAAATCAACGGTCAGTAGCTATGTGTCCATGATACAATGTATACATAATTTAATAATACATGTCTGGCCAGGCAAGAGGTGGGGTCATTTTACTTGTGTGGGACGTGAACTAGTACTTCCCGGAGTCTAGATTCAAGATCATCACGATTATTGTAAAAAAAACTAGTCCAAAGCTATTATATCAACATTTGGAGCAAAGATATCTCTTTCTTTTCATTCCTGTATAGTTTGACGTGGTTTGGTATAATTACGTGGTCCTTTTTATACATTGTCTAGTCAGACCTTATATACGTCATAAACAATATCAGAGTGATCCGTTCTATAACCGCTTAAGGAAAATAGGATCTCCTCTATTAAAACAGTGAATGAAATACCCTTGGAATATCAGATTACTATGCTATTGTAGGTTTCATTTTATTGTTATCTTCTATGCGATCACGCTTAACGTTCGTTCAAATTAAAACTGATTATATTCATTGTTCTGCGTCAAGTTTAGTCTGTAAATATGTTAAGATCGCAGTCCATGAATTATTCGTAGTAAAGAAGTATAATTCTACAAGTGGTAGAGACTCTATGTATGTTACATCCACTTAAAGATACATATGAATAGTCTAATCACATTCCATACATGACGTGCCTTCAATCTCTTAAGCTAAATGAAATCACCATGGGGTTGGTTTTCATAATTTGATACTGTTAGTTCTCTTTTCTGATCAATAGTTGGTTACTTAAGTTTCTGTATTTCCGTTTCTACTTCGCATTTGAAAAGAATACCATGAGTAGCTTTCGAGCTGTTATATCTCTTGCTGATAGAGATTCTCCAATTTCCTTTTCCCTGAAGTTAATCACACTCTTCTTTCAGTAGTTCAACAAGAGAAGCTATTTCTACACAACGATAAACACACACAATTTATAAGCTTTTTGCAGAGTAAGAGAGGAAGTCTACAATAGGGTTCCATACTTGTTTTAAACACGGCTATCCACAAAAGTGACTGAAGAATCACTTTTATGAAATCACTGTGGTGTATATTAACACCTTTGCCATGATGGCAGTCTGTGACCGTCCACTTGTACACTCAAGGTGTTGAGGACCGAGACTGTACTGGTCCCATATCTTCGTAACTTATTTGGCTGATCAGGGAAAATTTGATTAGGGTTCCATGATCAGTGATTTTACATTTTACCAAAATTTATAGTGTTATTGCAAAATAGTGTCTAAGAGGAATTATTAGGTGTAAAATTTATTCAAGATGGACAGAATTTCTGATCATGAGATGCTGATCAAAATTTCCCTGATCAGCCAAATTAGTTACGAAGATATGGGCCCTGGTCGTCTAGGATCAATTATGACAAACACCCCAATCTATGGCCCGCAGCCGAACACAGCAGTTCAGAGTGAGTGTCATTATGATGACAGGCAAGATAGTATTTTCTTTAGTGTGTGTATGTCTTGTGCAATCACAAGATTGTATTGTGTATAGCAGGTTGGGGATACTACAGAAGAATGGGACGTTCCGTGAAAACGGGACGTCCTGTAATAACAGGCAATTATGAAAATGTATATTACCTAACTATTGCAGATGGAATTATACATGAATAATAAACAAAATAAACATGATATAATACTTGTACATATTCCAGATACAAAACTTATGAAATTCTGCATTTTATATTCCTTACATAGCATTTTCCATTTTGACAATTTCATTAAAAAAAAGCACAATTAATATTTTTATATGAATAAAAATGCTCAGAAAATGAGGACGTAGCTAGATTAATAAAATTATTTGTAATAAAAGAACACATCATTGCATTTTTACATTTCATCATTGCATTTTCTATTGATTTTTATTCTCTGAAAGTTACAAAAATAATAGCAAGAAAACAGCCCACTCCGTTTTTACAAGATGTCCTGTTTTTTTCAGGCTTACTTTAAAAAAGCATTAAAACTGTTATTCTAATCATGGAATTCAATTCTAATTTGACCAAATAATTGTTTGTCAGACAGGGTCATGTTTTGAAATTAAAAAAAGAATAATAGAATGTTTTAAAATGACTTAAAAGGTTGTGTCCTGAGAAAAAAAAAGGACGTCCGATTGTTAAGGCACTAAGTGACAAAATTTTGTCACTTAGTGCCTTTTTGCCACTTAGTGCCACCTTCAAGGCACTAAGTGACAAAAATGTCCTTATGTGGTAAAGACACTAAATGACAAAACTTTTGCCATTTACTTTCTTTATGTATTTAATTATTTAGTCTCTTTTTATTGATTGATTGATTGATTTTTATTTATCTATGTGTTATTTTCTATTAATTTTTTATTTTTTTTTATTATTTGATAATTATTCTTATTTATTGATTATTCATAAATCGATTAATTATTGATGAATCATTTACTTATTCATTTATTAGTAACTAAATTGCAAATCTTTGGCCATTACTTCATTCTCTATTAATCACTTTTTATCTATCTATTAATTATCTATTTCTTAATAAATCCTTTATTGCTAACCATTTCATATTATTAATTGATTAAAACAAAATTATTATTAATTAATTAAAACAAAATGAAAAATTTCTAATTACTAATTAATAAAATGACAAAACGTTTGTTGGTTTTAGTTTTTGTCACTTAGTGCCAGTTGAGGTTTTTGTCACTTAGTGCCTTAAGGGTGGCACTAAGTGACAAAAATTCAGATTTCGTCATTTAGTACCATTTTGTCACTTAGTGCCTTAACACCCGATTTTTTAAGCAATTCTATAAATATGTATAGAATACTGTTCACAAGGCGGGGTATGTGGTACCACCAGGGTATAAAGTGGCCATTCAATTTTTGAGCACTTTTTGGCCCCTTTCTAATTTTCGAATTACAATTATTGGCTATAAAAGTGTACATATCCCTTCCCCATTTTTTATTATCTCACATCTAACCATTAGGCTTTATTTCAATATGACCAAGCTCCACATGGCATATTTCACATTTCAAATTATTAGAGCATCTTGCTCATTCTGAATTTCAATTTTCAATTTTCTGAACCAACCTCCCATCTCTTCATGTAAATTTCAATTTTCAAATTTTCAAATTTCCAATTTTGCAATTTTTTGTTTTCATAACTCCCTGTTTTCCATAGTTTGAGATAGGGGGAGGCAGTATGAGAAAGAAGGAGGCAGTACGAGACGGGAAGGGGGCAGGGGACAGGGGATAGGGGCAGGAAACGGGAGGGGAGGGGAGGTTAATGAACCCCTGGGGCTCCTTTACAAAGACTTTCATTTACATTGCTCAATTGTTATTATTTTCATGGAAATTCTGAAGGTTTATTTGAAAGCTTTAAGGTCATATTTGAGAGATCACTGCTGAAGAAAGTCTTTTCACCAAGGTTTGGGATCAAAAGAAATAACAGTTCTCCATTATAAACATGACTTATGGTTCTGTATTTTCTATCTGATGATGATATAAAGATAAATAGATCCTACATAAAAAAAGACATATTAACACTGTTCATACCCTCTATATTAATCAGAGGAAAGTTAGGACACAATTTAAGTACACTAATATTCAATGAAATGCATATTCTTCATGACATCTAAAACAACATGTAATAAGTCAAGATTATAGATGAATACTTAATCTGTATTATATTTTGTCTGCATTTCTTAAAAGAAAACTTTAAGTTCATGACATAAGCAGATGTTTTATGAAACCCATACTAATCTTAATTTAGTTCTTGACGGCCAACACATTTTTTTTTCTAATTCTCATTATATTTCCCACACTTGTTGGTATTCCAAAAGGTTCCCCCCCCCCCCCTCCATGAATTCTTGTCGACGAACTTATCTTGTATTATAATTCATGATTAACAGTTCAATTCTAAACTGAAAATTAACAATGGCTTTAACTTATATTTTACTGAGCAAAAGGGGAATAGGCATTAGTTGTTGTTAACCAATAAATAGTGAAAACAGATTAGAATTTAATAAATACTTATCCTCAGAACTCTTTCCAGTGAACAAAATTCACAAAAGTCTTAAATAAGACTATTTTCCAGAACTTACCTTGCAGCAATTCCCGTGTAGGTGCAATGTCTAGAGGTTCCCCAACATTTGATGGCTTCCGCCCAACTGCGCAAGTCTTAAGGCTTTCCCTTTACTTCACTTAAACACTCTCAGAAAAAAAAGACACTTTATCATAAGTGGACTATACTTGGCTCTTCCAACTCTTCCATATTCTTCCTACCATGTAGAGCTTATTCCATATTTTCCACCAGTAGACAAGCCAAAAGCAACATGCATGCTGGGATATGTGTAGACAACTCATAAATCAGAAGCATACACAGTTGTAGTTTAACCTAATGTAAAATTATTGTTGAATAATTTTTCAGTTTATGTCAGTACATGTATATTGACTTCATAAGCTGCAGAGGGATACGTAGCATTTGATAGTACTTCCATATTCTCCCTACTGTGATGAATGTCTATTCATCAGTTAGGTAAAAAGACCAAAATAAGAGAAGTAAGGTAATGTGACAAAAGTAAAGTATATATGTAAAAGGACCGAAAATGTAAGAAGGACCGAAAGTGTAAAGGACCGAAAGTGTAAAGGACCGAAAGTGTAAAGGACCGAAAGTGTAAAGGACCGAAAGTGTAAAGGACCGAAAGTGTAAAGGACCGAAAGTGTAAAAGCCTGAAACCCGAAAGGTCCCAAGAAATGTAAACCGGAAGTGATATGTAGACGGGAAGTGATAATGTAAACCGGAAGTGACGTCAATTGTAACCACGTGACCAAAACCAGCCAATCAGGGCTGACCACTAGAGTATAAAAAGGGGCGGTGAGGCCCGAATAAACGAGTTCTTTCACAGTTCTCCTTGTGTCCACACGTGTCTTCTTCCCTTAAACAACCGCTGAGATGAGCCGATACGAGTTAATTAACTAGAAGTTTGGGTAAAATAGTAGAAGTTCGAGAGAATTAGGCGAAAACTTAGGACGGGGGCCCGAAGGCCCGAGGAACGAAAGTAAGGAAACGAAGGACCGAAGTAGGGCACGAAGACCCGAAACTGGCCCGGATGGAGTCCCGGAAGCGTAGGCCCGGAATGGCACGAAGGCCCGAAACCAGGAACGGAGGCCCGGAATCCAGGGGAACGACGGCGCGACTGGCTCGGCCCCACGCTACCAAACAATAGGCGACCGTCGGCCTGGCAGCCCCGTGGACCGAAACCCCGGGTGGACCGTCCGTAAGAGCGAATACTGGCATTCGAGAGAGAGAGAGATAAGACCCACATCTCCCTCCTACCCCTACCATATTTTCCCTCCCCCGCAGTCCTCCGCCCGTCGACGAGCACCGATTCCCGACTGACTCGCTCAACCCCCCCTCGTGCGCGAGGCACGACTCCAAAACATCACATCTCGGTTCCTTGCCCGGATTCTCCGTCCGTCCGAGGCCCAAAACAATTCCCACGTCCCTCTGCTGTAGGAATCGGAAACCCCGACCTACCGAGGAACGTCACACTGGTGGCAGCGGTGGTGCTGAATTAGCACATACGAACTTGTGGATACTGAGTGTTTCGTTGAGATTGGGTGCTCATGGCGACAGCTGCGGTCTTCGATCAGATGGATTCTGACATCGCCTTCAAGGAAGGTGAGGAGAAGGGAGGTACGAAACCCGAAGTAAAAGGGGAGGACACGACCATCATGGATAGGCGATTCAACTTTATGGGAACGTCCACCCCGACGGATGAGCAGAATGCGCGGACCCAGCAACAACAGGCCGGCAAGGTGGGAGGGAGCCTGAAGAAGTTTAGTTTAAGACCAGAAAAATACGATGGAAAGCCGGATTTTGAGGGATGGATCAACCAATTCGAGGAGTATGCAGACTTGGGACGTTGGCTCCCAAAGAAAAGGCGGCGATGCTCTTTCTTTCGCTGACGGAAACGGCACGGATGTACTTTGTCGGACTCCCGGATAGGGAACGACTCCGTTACCCGGCGAGAGTAGAGGCGTTGCGCCGGAGGTTCGGGCAGGAAAAGGACACGTGCAATGCTATGCAAGAATTGGCGGGATTAAAGCTTGTGAAGAACCAAACAGAGAAAAGAGGATATGGAGTGTCATCAATGTCACCAGAAAGGCCATTTCGCGAGGGATTGCTCTCAGCGGACAGTCGCCGTCGCAGTAAGCGCGGGGCCCCCTTCGGGCGTGGCGAGAGAAGTAGTAGGCATGGGTGATTGTGGACTTTACGTGGCCGGAATGGTGGGAGAGAGCGTCGTCCGTTTTCTAGTCGATACCGGATCCATGATCAGTTTACTGTCGGACCGTCTCTGGAGAGAGTGGGGGCGGAAATGGGAAGATCTGGATGGATTCGAAGGACGTCTATGCTCAGTGGATGGTAGTCCGTTGCGATGTTACGGATGCACGAATCTGTCGGTAAAGTTAGGAACACGCGTGTTACAGTGTACGTTTATGGTAGCGGATATCGGCAGAGACGAAGGAATCCTCGGAAACTATTTCGCGGTGAAATACCGGCTAACAGTTAAGCCCCACGCGAGTGCTGTTTTCCTGCCCGCCGAAGGAGGGGGAGAGGGGGAACGAATCCCAGGAGTGGCACGAAGAACGGATGGGATTCGGGCAGTCACCGTCGGAGGACAGATCGTGAGAATCGAGGGAACGACGGAGATACCTCCACTCCAGGTAACCCGAGTAGCAAGAGTAGCGAGAGCAGAAATGGGACAAAGTGGACAGCTGGCTGTCATTACCGGCAATGGATTGCCGATGGGGCTGGAAGTGATCCCAGGAGCGGTAACGCTGGGAGAGGAAAATAAAGTTTGGGTGGCCAACCGAGGGACCGAGAGCACGAAGCTGGAGACCGGCAGTGTCCTCGGAGAAGCCACCTTCATACAGGAAGTACGAGGTATGAGAGAAGACGTAAAAGAAGCACCCGGAGCGCTCACCGAGATGATAGAGGAGGCTAAGAAAGACCTGACCACAGAGGAAGGCAGAGAACTGGAGAAAGCCATCATGGCCCGGGAAAAGATGTTTGCGACCTCGAAACACGAGTTAGGACGAACGAATTTAGTACAACACCGAATCAGTACGGGGGATCAGATGCCGATCAAGCAAAGAGTCAGACGGTATCCAGCCACCAGGAGAGAAGAGGAACGAGCGCTGGTGGAGGATATGTTGAATTTGGGAATCATCCAGGAAAGTGGAAGTGCATGGAGTAGCCCAACTGTCTTGGTGAAAAAGAAGGACGGAGGAACGAGATTCTGTATTGACTATCGGAAACTGAATCAGGCTACGAAAGTGGATGCCTACCCGCTTCCCCAGATAGAAGACAGCCTCAACACCTTGGGCGGGAGCCTATTCTTCTGTAGTTTGGACCTCGCAAGTGGATATTGGCAGGTAGAAATGACACCCGAGGACCAAGAAAAGACGGCCTTCGTGACTCAAGGAGGATTATACGAGTTTAAAGTGATGCTATTCGGGCTAGTGAATGCCCCGGCCACCTTCGAGAGACTAATGGAGAGAATCCTCAGAGGAATTGTGTGGGAGGAGTGTCTGGTATATCTGGATGACATATTGGTATTCGGACCAACGTTTGAAGTGACTCTGGAAAGATTGGTATGGGTACTGGACCGATTAAACGCTGCAGGGCTGAAGTTGAAGGCACGAAAATGCAGGTTGTTCCAGAAGAAGATTCCGTTCTTGGGGCATGTAGTCTCATTAAACGGGATCGAGCCCGACCCCAAAAAATGTCGGCAAGTAATCGAGTGGCCGGTCCCTCGGGACCTCCACGAGGTACGAGCCTTTGTGGGACTATGTTCATACTACAGGAGACACATAAACAGTTTCACGGAATTAGCTGCCCCGTTATATGAACTAGCAACGAAAGAGGAGCCTTTCGTGTGGAGTACGAGACGACAAGAGGTGTTCGATGCCATGAAGAGGGCGTTGACCGAAGCCCCAGTACTGGGATTCCGGGAGGAGGAAGGACAGTGGTGGCTTGACACAGATGCCAGTGATGTGGGAACGGGAGCCGTGCTATCGCAGGAGCAAAAAGGGGTGGAACGGGTGATAGCTTACAAAAGCAAGACCCTGGAGTCGAACGAACGGAAATATTGCACCACGCGGAAAGAACTGTTAGCGGTGGTGCGAGCGTTGAAACATTTTCGGTGCTACATCTACGGTCAACGCGTCATTGTCTGAACGGATAACAGCGCAGTTAGTTGGCTACAGAGGAGTAAGGAACCGATGGGGCAGGCCGCCCGGTGGATTGAAATAATCGACTCGCATGACGTGTCGTTTCAACACCGACCGGGCAGGAAACATGGAAACGCCGATGCGTTGTCCTGGTACCCGTGTAAGCAGTGTGGGGAAGAACACGAGGGTACTGAGAGGGTGAGAGCATTGACGTGGGCCCGGGGGTTTGAGCCCGGATGGTCCCCACAGGAGATAAAAGCAGCACAGAGGAGGGATCGAGATATGGGACCGATTATCGCACGGATGGAAGAGGATGCAAACCGGCCAGGTTGGGAGGTCATATCTCCGGAATCCCGAGAAACTAAGATCCTTTGGAGGCAATGGGAAAGACTGAGCCTACTGGATGGCGTGCTGCACCGGAAGTATTGGGAATTGGAAGGACATGGTTGGAGGAACCAACTGGTCGTCCTGAAGGAGGAACGAGCCGAGTTGGTAAGAGAATACCACGGAGGAGCGGCAGGAGTGCACCTAGGAGTCGCCAGAACGACGGCACTGTTGGAACAAGGGTTTTACTGGCCGGGACTCCGAGAGGATGTGCAGAGGGAATGTCGAGAATGTGACTGTGCGTTGCTCAAGAGGGGACGAGGACGGCGGGAGCCGTTGCATCAGTACATAGTAGGAGAACCGATGGAACGATTGGCCATGGATGTTTCGGGCCCGTACCCAGTCACGAAACGGGGAAATAAGTACTGCCTGATGGTAGGGTGCTATTTCACCAAGTCGCTGGAGTGTTTCCCAATCCCGGACCAGAAGGCAGTCACGGTGGCAGATAAGCTGGTCGAAGAAGTGGTAGCTCGGTACGGCACATTTCGGGAACTACACTCGGATCAAGGCACGAATTTCGAGTCCGAGGTGGTGGCCCAGGTCTGCGCTCTGTTTGGAATTCACAAGACTCGGACAACGCCGTACCACCCCATGAGTGACGGATACATAGAACGAAGTTTTCGTACTCTGGGATGCTGCTTGAAAGCTAGCTGCCGAGCGACGGGCCGGGAATTGGACGAGATGGTCCCGCTAGTGATGATGAGCTATAGGACAACGCCGCAGGCCAGCACGGGAGTGACACCGAATATGATGATGCTGGGACGACAGACCATGATGCCGCGACAAGCGATATATGGGAAACCTCTGGAACCGGAGGAGGAACCTCAACGGGCAGGGCTGAAGGGGGCCGCCATTCATCAGAAACACGAGTACGATGGAAAGGTGACTCGGCGGGAATACCACGCCGGAGAACTGGTCTGGGTGCACGACACGGTGGTGGATAGGGACAAAGGAACGAAGTTGCGATTTCCATGGATAGGTCCCGCACTGATCGTTAAGGTGCTTGACCGAGGACGGGTGGTAGTACGGAAGAAACGAGGAAAACCGGGGGGGGGGGGGGGGGGTGGTGGTTCATGTGGACCGCCTGGAACCCTACCGGGGACGCGCTGCACCAGCTTGGATGGTAGCCGACCAGCGAGGATACGAGGCTGCACAATAAGATGCTTGGGGTGGGGCGTGCCGGACACGTGCCGGAAGCGGGGTACCCCCTTTTTGTGATAAATCGTTCCCCTGTCTCGATTCCGCAGGTGGAAGAGGACCGAGGGAACGACCAAAATAGGCGCTGCACAGAAAGGCTTTGGCCAAAAAGGACTGATCAACCTGGGGCCATTGAGTTGGGGAGGCACGTTGACCACTACAGTAGGCGTGTAGGTCTTTAAGGCTGAAGAAAATTGCTACCTAGCTGTAGATTGGTTCTCTTGCGGATGTAATTTAGGTGGGAAATTCGGGGTTGGAACGAAAAATGGCGTTCTGGAGTCATGGCGGCCCGAATGCCCAAGTAGTTCCACGTAGCCGGTTTCCGGTCGGTCCGAAGAAACCACAGCGTGGAAAAGATGGTTGGATTGCAACGAAAGACAGACCCGGCGGCAAGCTGACGAAGACTTTTGAAGTAATGCCGACTTGGTTATACCGCGTCACAACGTCCAGGAGATCGGAGGAGAGTAGATGCGGCACTCTCGCGGCACCGGAGGAACGAATGGACTGTTGTAAGAGGCGAGGCCTGAAACTAGACGGGCTTTAAAGTAGGTCGTAAAAAACGAGGGAATCAAAGGGAGGACGGGGCGGTGGCCAGAGGATAACAGAGACGAGCCCCTGTGTTCTCCAGGAAGTGTGCGGAAGCACTAAGAGAGCCGAGTGACGAGGCAAAAGGAGGCGGAAGAGATGACAGGACCGAGGGCGTCCGGTGGGGTAATAAAAGGCCTAAGAAGAAGAGCGCAGACGAAAACAGCGGCGAGGGCCGTGAGGTGGACAGCAGGCAGGGCGGTAGCCGGCGGCGGGCCCCGGGGACCGGAAAGAGTAGGAGGCGCCACCGTCGAAGTGGTTGGTGAGCTTGACGCTAGGGGTCGCTAGCGCAGGCCACGCCCACTTCCGCCTGCGGCGGATATATAAGGCAGAGCGCCCGCCGGAGCAGGTCACTCTGGTCAGCGGATCAGAGTTCATCACATCGCACAGCAGACGAGCAGACCAAGCCACAGAAGTGAGCAGAGAAGCGAGACGAGCAGCATCACCACGAGACGAAAACGAAGAAGGCTGACGGGACGAGCTTCAAGTTTGGAACAAAGCCCGAAAGCCCGGAAAACAGATGAGATGAGCGGACGGTGCTGGGAAGGAAACTGCGGCGGGAAGGAGTTTAAACACCTGACCAAGCACATCCGGGGCCAGCATGAAGGAGTACGAAAACAGTATTACATGTGCCCGGTGTGTTCGACGAACCGAGCATATTCGACACACCAGGACTGGAAAAAGCTCATGTGGGACTCACATGAAGGGAGTTTGCTGAGAGGGATGCCGAAGCAGGACCCCCTTCTACGAATGGAGTATGCTGCGGCGTTCGCCTTGGACCCAAAAGGACGGCTGCCTTACACCACGTACGCCCCTGGTGACGAGACGGCGACCCAGGTAGCTGACATTGAACGAGACTTCAACGTACGCCATCCGGAGGGATTCATACCTCCCGAGAAAGCGGTGGACAAGATGGCACCAGATAGGCCACGACGAAGGTTTCGTATACCATATTACCCAAGGGCCTCGGGAGGGTCCGATGAAAGCGACGCCGAGCAAGCTGAACAGGTAGTGGCGAGCGAACCACAGGAGGCCGCCGGGGCCGGCGGGGGATCCCAGGGAGCCAAGGCAGCGGGAAAAGGACCCTTGGCCGGAGTCGCGGAACGGTCGACACCTATGTGCCGTACCCCTCGGAGGGCTGTGAAAGGAGGACGGAAAGAAACAACCGAGTCGCCACGGAGTGCTAGTCGGGCTGTGGTCAACCCGAGACCACTCCTTACGGAAGAACAAGTGACCGGACTCGTACAAAGTCAAGTAAAAAAGTTGAACGCACAAGGGGAGCCTCGGGAACCGAGAGGACGAGGACTCCCGGGCAGAGGACGGGGAGGAAAACTCATACCAGCCCCGAAGCCGGGTGGCTCTGGAATACCACCGGGGGCCGAGGTGGTGGAGTTAGTAAGCTCGTCAGATGATCAACGTCAAAAAATCAAAGGAGAGGAGGGTGAGCCTCCGGCTTTTAAGCGACCCCCGACACAAGGATCCACGGCGGAGGAGCCTTCTTTGAAGAAGAAATTGAAAAAGTTGAAGAAAATCCCGAAGGAGCTCGAAGAGGGAACCAGCTCGGATCAATCGGAGTCAGGACGGAGCACATCGGTGCGCAGTGACCGGTCCCTGGTTATTGCCGAATCAAGCAGTGTGGGAGAACTGGGGCCGTCCCAGCCCAAGACCTCGGAGGGATCGAAGTACGCCACGGGACTGGAACCTTGTGGCGACGCACAGTTTACCATGATGTCGGTCCATAAACAGTCGGTCGTCTACGAGTCACGACATCCGAGATACCCCGGGTATCTGAAAGGGACGCTGAATCGGGGCGGAGCATTTAGGGGTCATCGACAGGCGAGGGTGGACTGAGAATTGGAGGACAGCGTTCGAATCGCTAAGGAGAGCCGGCTGGCGGAGAGAGAGGCGTTATACCTGGGAAGGTTTATTTTTGAGATGGCGGAACGACAAGGACTGAAACCGTTGGGCCGAATCAACAGAGTGAAGTACGTTTGACACGCAGTCAAGCCCGAGGAAACGGCGTCGACGGCTTCGACACATGAGGGATGTCCGAGTAGCACCGGATACGCCGGAGGCACGAATGGCTGTGGAGAACTTGGCCCGAATAAGTCTAGGGAGTTCGTTCTTCGGGTCCCAGGAATCAGGAATGACTCCAGGACCGCCATCACCGGAGAGGGTGAGATCGTCACCAGGACCGGACACTCCACTCCGAGACGAAGACAAGGACGGATGGGCACTACAGCCGTGAGTCATGGTGCATAAGTTAAAGATGACAGCTGCTCAATCCATGGATACAGAGATGGACGATTCAATGGAAATGGAGTTGGGGCAGGCCGAGCCGGAAAAATACAGACAGGACGGTCAGGAACTGGACAGATTAAGGGACGGTTTCGGACTCGGTGTTCGGGTCCATGACGTCGGAAACACGAGTGGCGGGACCGTCCGGAGAAACGCCGCATCTCAAGTTGCTAAGGACACAATTCATTCAACAAGTGATGCAGGGACATTTTCCGGGAACGGCGAGACTGGGAGGCAGAGGAGGCGATATCGGTGCAACTGGAGTGGCCTCTGCGGTCTTTGCAGGGAATGACGGCCAAAGTAAGAGCGATGGCCTCGGCGTCGTTGGCATTCTTGATGGCGCTGGAAGCGGGCTGCGAGCCGCAGTCGTTCAATGAAGCAATGGCGCAATTCCCGCTGGGACCGTGTACCCGGGAATTACCAGGAGTCAACAGGCTGGTCAACGAACATAATCAGACATTCCAGTTGGCTCAGACCTTAGTACTGTACAAAAACGAGGAACAGCTCGACGATTTGTTGAAAACGACGAGGGTGGTGGAGCAGCAGAGCAGAATAGTGGACCAACTTCTCAAGCTCCCGGCCAGGGAGGGGATGCTGCCTTTGCCGGCCCGACGTCAGGAGGAAGGCTGAAAAGCTGCGAGGAATAAGAATAGGTGTATGCTGCTCGGGATCCTGTACGGATAGTAGCGTGACAGAACCAGTGCGGAAAGTGGTGCGTCGCGAGTTCGGGTGAGGAGGGATTACGGGGCGTTGGCTCCTCACCCATAATGTCAAACCCCCAGGGAGAGAACCGGGCCGAGGTGGAGGTACCTTTCCTGGAGACCGCTGGACGAGCCCGAACTTTGCTTTAAAAACATCGGGAACGGACTGGCGGGCTCGTATGTTCTCATAAAAGTATTCTTACCAAAACGAACCTGGGAGTTTCTTCATGAGAATCTTTTTCTTGCGGAATTGAACGAAACCGCATGTGTTAGGAGGTGTTGACCGTGATCGACATGCTAGAAAGGTCCACGCGCAGAACGAACTTACCAGGCCTTCGGGGCAGTACGGAACGGGAGGAGGCGCTCGGAGGAAAGTATGTAGCCGTTCCATTTCTTCCCGATAATCATCAAGAGCCAGTTGCGACCAAGCAGGTTGGATGGGACCGTCCGGTCTCGGAAATTGGAAAAGTGACGGGCCGGGCGGCCCAGGGAACGAGAAAGGATAGTAATAGGATGCCGGGGCGAGAGTCACTTGGTCAGGGGGTCGGACAGACATCCGGCACCTGTCCGAGTGACCAAGAGGAGCGAGAATGAACGAGGAGGTGGGTTCGAAGAAAGGAACCCAGAACGAATGGATAGCGTTGTGAAATTCTTGAGTCGACGGTCGTGGCGGGGTATATAGGGTACCGGTGGACCGGAGGCTCGCCGCTGGAGGAAAGGCTGGCATGGGCCAGGACTAGAGCTCTTCTCCCGTGCTGCCTTGAGGGATCCGGAGGCGACAGGAACGACCTCTGTCCTCTAGCGGCACCCAAAAAATAAAACGGACTTTCTGTGGCTCGTCTGGACTTCCTCGCTTCACACTTGTGGGTCGAGCTCCAGCCATCTTGATTTTGGATGGATCGCTCGGACGAGTTGAAGTCCCCGCGGAGTGCCGGACTGGATGGGCACGGATTCATCGTTACCACCATCTTCTGTGCCTCCTTGTCTTCTGCCTCTTACGGCATATGGAGTGAAATTTCTCGACTTGAATGCTAGTTTTAGCATGCTGGAGCCGATGCGACGAGTCGTGTGATGACTGCGGAGAGCTGTGGACGTCTCCCGAGGGACTGGGGTGCGGGCAGGGACAGTTGTTTGAAGGCCCTCGCCCGTGCCCCACTAATAATAGCAGCAGAACGAAATTAATAGACTCATAAAATCATACTTTACATCAATATCTTACCTACAGAAAACCATGACTGTTTCCATGTCGTACTCCCTGATGTCTTCTGCCCGAAGAACGGGACAAAATAGTCTTTGAATCATCTCAGGAGATGGTGGTTGGAGCTGAGGCCTGCGGCGTCACTGCAGTGAACGATGCGGTCCGTGGAGACCGATGGAAGCAATCCTTCATCCCCGCCTTGAAGTTTGATGTCGGATGAGTTCTTCTCTAGATCCAGTCTCCTGAATCTGGCTGAGATGGGTCCCTTCCTGGTCTCGAAGGTGGACGTCGGATGCAGGTCCAGATTTCACTTCTCCATAACTTCTCCATACTCAACTTACCTACCACGAACCGTCGTACTCAGGAGCAGCCCGGGACGACTCGGAACTGATTGTCCCGGCGCGTGACAAGGCGTTCGAGTGGCTTCATATACATGGGCATAGCTCGTATGATGGCTGTTGCTTTAATTCAAAATCAAACCAGACCGAATTTTGAAATTATCCTCGCTGCGGATCATTTGTTTGTACAACTTACTGAAGAAAATCGTCAACGAACTGGTCCCTCGGGAAAAATTTAGTAAGCAGCACGGGGCCCGAGAGCCCGGAAACGAACGAGGGCCCGAGCGCCCGGAGTAGGAAAACTCTTCTTAAATCATCTCATCTGTGGAAACTTCCGAACAAGGAAAAACGAAGGAGCCTCCCTCTCGCCCCCAGGAAGGACTATCTTCGAACCGTTGGACACGGGGGGGGGGGGGGGTGGGGGGCGGGAGGAATGAGAGGCGTCGGCTCCTGTCATCAAAGAAAATTGTCTTCTCATCTCTAAGGGACCTGTCCTCCGTTCCGGATATTTTTGTGCCACCTGGGCCCGGAATGACGACGGGATGCCCTGTCAACTACATTGAACTTCTTAAATATCTTCCTTTGCCTCTAAAATCTTTGAGTGTGTCAGCATGGTCGAGAGCCGATGGTCTCCTGCACTGGTGCTGGGTTAACCACGAGACCACATGCCACAAGGACATTCTGACATGGCCGGCGACTGCAAAGTCAAAGGAGTCCCGTTCCCGCACGAGAACGGACAAAAGGAACGACGAGCACGAGACACGCCTGCACACCCCTCTCTTTCTTCATGCAGTATTCTCAACCACGATACCATCTTCTGAAACTTCCTCTTGAAGCTTTGACGATTGAAGCAAGTGCATATGTATCCCGTTGGATCAACTCTTTCTACACATCTATTGTGGTTTCTTCTCTCCATGGCCAACTGGACCAGTGCTGCCTGTGCCGAAGAACCCGGGGGAGGTGGATAATTGTACCCCTTCCTCTGGCTCGAACATTTCGTCCTTGCCAAACATGAGAAGTCACTGGGAGGCTCCGAATGCCGAGGTGCAGTAGAGGGCGCGAAGTCTAAAGAACATTCTTTCCTACAAAAACTTCAGTCTTTCTACAAACAAACAAAAACCCTCATCCTCAAATCATCATCATCTAGGAATGCAGAGAAAGTTGGTAGTCGGGAGGACGAAGGGTCACGACTGACCCTTGCCTCCGGGCAGGAGAATCATGACCGATTCTCTGCCCGAGAACGAAGGGGGCGTCTGGACGGCGAAAAACGAGTAAAAGTCGAGAGGACTGAGGGTCACGACCGACCCTTACCTCTAGGTAGGAGAATCACAACCGATTCTCTACCTGAATTAGGGAGAACGTCTGGACGACGGAAAAGGAGAGACGGGGGCGCTACGGGTCACGACCGATCCATGGCCCCGGGTAGGAGGACCACGACCGGTTCCTCTACCCTAACGAGGGTGAAACAAAGGGA
Organism: Lepidonotus clava; assembly: GCA_936440205.1. Classification (NCBI taxonomy): domain Eukaryota; kingdom Metazoa; phylum Annelida; class Polychaeta; order Phyllodocida; family Polynoidae; genus Lepidonotus; species Lepidonotus clava. The sequence continues at coordinate 29,588,565 of OW387149.1, read as the reverse complement.
GACAAGTGGGGCTAAAGTACTTAGAGCCCAGAGGAGAGGAGCGGGGGTGACGGGGTCACGACCGATCCCCAGTCCCGGATGGGGGAGCCACGACCGGCTCACTCATCCTAAAGGAAAAATGGCAAAGTCGGGGTCACGATTGACCTAGGATAAGAACTATAATCTGAGAAATATGTATGTGAAAGAGACTAAAACGAACGAGTAAAAAGGAACGAGCTACAATATGAACTTTGGCGAAAAACGAAAAACGAAGAACGAAGAACGAAGAAAAAGAAGATAAAAATTAGCCGGATAGGCCCCGGGGGCCCTCCGAAGTAGACAGGAGAGGACAGAGGGTGACACCTCCTCCTCTACCTATAAGGAGCGTAGGATTGATAGTTAAAAATGTTTCTGGTTCTAAAGTATTTCCTGTTGTTGTACAGATTGGTATGAACTTACTTTAAAAAAATTTGTAATCCGTGTTTTCCCACCTTTCAAGAAGGTACGGGAGAGTGTGATGAATGTCTATTCATCAGTAAGGTAAAAAGACCAAAATAAGAGAAGTAAGGTAATGTGACAAAAGTAAAGTATATATGTAAAAGGACCGAAAGTATAAAGGACCGAAAATGTAAGAAGGACCGAAAGGGTAAAGGACCGAAAGGGTAAAGGACCGAAAGGGTAAAGGACCGAAAGTGTAAAGGACCGAAAGTGTAAAGGACCGAAAGTGTAAAGGACCGAAAGTGTAAAGGACCGAAAGTGTAAAGGACCGAAAGTGTAAAGGACCGAAAGTGTAAAAGCCCGAAACCCGAACGGTCCCGAGAAATATAAACCGGAAGTGATATGTAGACCGGAAGTGATAATGTAAACCAAAAGTGACGTCAATTGTAACCACGTGACCAAAACCAGCCAATCAGGGCTGACCACTAGAGTATAAAAAGGGGCGGTGAGGCCCGAATAAACGAGTTCTTTCACAGTTCTCCTTGTGTCCACACGTGTCTTCTTCCCTTAAACAACCACTGAGATGAGCCGATACGAGTTAATTAGCTAGAAGTTTGGGTAAAATAGTAGAAGTTCGAGAGAATTAGGCGAAAACTTAGGACGGGGGCCCGAAGGCCCGAGGAACGAAAGTAAGGAACGAAGGACCGAAGTAGGGCACGAAGACCCGAAACTGGCCCGGATGGAGTCCCAGAAGCGTAGGCCCGGAATGGCACGAAGGCCCGAAACCAGGAACGGAGGCCCGGAATCCAGGGGAACGACGGCGCGACTGGCTCGGCCCCACGCTACCAAACAATAGGCGACCGTCGGCCTGGCAGCCCCGTGGACCGAAACCCCGGGTGGACCGTCCGTAAGAGCGACTACCGGCATTCGAGAGAGAGAGAGATAAGACCCACGACTCCCTCCTACCCCTACCATATTTTCCCTCCCCCGCAGTCCTCCGCCCGTCGACGAGCACCGATTCCCGACCGACTCGCTCAACCCCCCCTCGTGTGCGAGGCACGACTCCAAAACATCACATCTCGGTTCCTTGCCCGGATTCTCCGTCCGTCCGAGGCCCGAAACAATTCCCACGTCCCTCTGCTGTAGGAATCGGAAACCCCGACCTACCGAGGAACGTCACACTACCATGTAGAGCTTATTCCATATTTTCCACCAGTAGACAAGCCAAAAGCAGACGACTAATAAAGCAGAAGCATACACAGTTGTAGTTTAACATAATGTAAAATTATTGTTGAATAATTTTTCAGTTTATGTCAGTACATGTATATTGATTTTGTAAGCTGGAGATGAATATGTAGCATTTGAAAGTACTATTTTTTCTGTAGGGACATACATCACGGGCATGTCAGTATGCACCACACTCTGTATGTACCATTCATTGACAGTGTGGGTGATAAAGGCAGCAAGACACCTCTACATAGGTGTTTTCATAAAAGTGTATTCTCGTGTAAGGCAATATTTACCACTTGGAACATGGTATATCTAAACTTGATATTAGGAATACAGAGTAGCTGATGCATGGTACACTTTGGAAGAGAATTATACGTTACTATAATCATATATAACCTGCATATCATTATCCTTTATTACCAATGACATGAAATATGACCTCTGACATTTTGATATTATTCATGGCTGTCTATCATACATGGAGCCAAACTTTCCAGATAAAACTGGTTTAGAACTGGTTTTAGAAATGTGACATCAATTCTACACTTGAAATGTGCTTTTTACACTAGCATTTCTAATGGCCAAATGGCAGGCGCAAACAGCAGGTGCCAACGGCAGGTGCAAACAGCAGGCACAAACAGCAGGTGCAAACAGCAGGCGCAAACAGCAGGCGCAAACAGCAGGTGCAAACAGCAGGTGCAAACAGCAGGTGCAAACAGCAGGTGCAAACAGCAGGTGCAAACAGCAGGTGCAAACAGCAGGTGCAAACAGCAGGTGCAAACAGCAGGTGCAAACAGCAGGCCCAAACAGCATTGCTGAAACAGCATTGCCAAAACAGCAATGCCAAAACAGCAATGCCCGAATGGCATTGCCCAAATGACAGTGCCCAAACGGCAGTGCCCAAACATCAATACCAAATGTCAATGCCAAATGTCAATGCCAAACGTCAACGCCAAACGTCAACGCCAAACATCAATGCCAAACATCAACACCAAATGTCAACACCAAACATCAATACCAAACGTCAAAACCAAAAATCAATGCCAAACGTCAATACCAAACATCAACGCCAAAAGTCAATGCCAAACATCAAAGCCAAACGTCAATGCCAAATGTCAACACAAATGTCAACACCAATGCTGGATTGGTTATGCTGGAGTTGGTTATGCCATAGTCACTTACCATAGCTTACCGTTAACTTTCCTAAAGAAGGGTGAAAAAGTAGTGTGTCTTGACTTTCATGCAACATGATATCATTACAAGAAATAATGTGTTTGATCATTATAATTCAATAGCAGGCCCCTATTTAATTGCAATAATGGATTCATTGTATTTCTAAGCTGCAAAATAATTTTCCAAATATTGGCAACAGTGAATTTTGGCAAAAAACATAAAGTCACCGTTGCTCTGACAACACTATAATTTGCGACATTTCACCATAAGCCACACAGCAGTACTATAAGCATGCCAAATTCGAGACCTGAACAATCATATTACTGTATGACCCACCTAAGCACCTATGCACAAAATTGCAATGATCTAATTATTTTTAGATATGCAAGAATCCTACTGCAGTTGTGGGAACGAACATTACAACATCTGCCTCGTTTTTTTTCTTTAATTAACTAAACACTCGTTGTATTGAATGCACTTCCCTAGCTTCTGTTTTTCTCAAAATCAAATAACATCAGAATTTAGGAAAAATGAAGCTGGTCCCTTCAGACTACAGAGCAGAGACTTTGGTTTGAATCAGTGTAATTTGAGAAGTTACAATGCCGACGAAGCTCTTGGAAGCCCGGCTTTGCCAAGTCTGTTATTGTTAAGCACAGACACAAGAACTACTTGAATTGATCCTATCTAGCTCATAATGATAGCAATTACGAACAATAGAACATCGTGACTCTCACCTTCCCAAGTCCTACTGGCACACCCTCCCCCATATAATGGCTGGGTAGTAGAACCGTGGAATAGAGAGTGACCGTTGGTAAATGAACACCTGGTGAAAGGCAGTGTATGGAAGCAATTACATTAAGTAAGGGCTTACATTTAAGCCAATGCCGGTAAAGGTATTGCTTTGTGCCGACGACAGCTCCTGTGATTGTGGCAAACTCATGCAGCATGCAGAATTTCTTTAGATGTATACAGCAAGCATGATCCCCTATCTCTCGTTGGGTCACCTGGCTGGGTTCAGGGTGTCTGTCTGCACCCCCCTCCCCCCAACCGGCCTTAACATTGTTAGTTCTTTCAACGATCCTTCTTTGGTTGCCCCGGCAAGGTGCCAGGTATCTGTCCATTCCCCTGACACAAGCAACTTTCATCACAACTTTCCTTTTTGATTATCGTTCCATTTTAACCACACTCCTATACTTTCCAGATAACATGCCGGGTTTTCAGTCCAATATTTATGTAGAGATTGAAGTACCGAATTGAATTTGTAGATAGAGTATAATAGTGAAGCAATAAAAGAAGTGTGTGAACCAAGAGGTGAGACCAGAATCTCTTACTACAATTCTCCTTCGAGCCTGCACTTGTTCCAGGACCTTCAGTGGCAAGTAAGGAATGTATAATATTTTTTTTATGTAGTGGAACTATAATAATTGTGGATAATTGTAAGTAAGATGCATGAATCCATGGAAGAAGTTAGAAGATGTGCCCGAAAAGCCGGTACTACTATTGTCTTGGGAGTGCACACCCAGCCAAGCTGTGACGTAACAGAAACGTTCTGCAACAATACTCTTTTAGTCAGTCTGTTACTTACTAAGATGGCACGTGACAATTACGTTATTTATGGTTAGGTCAAAACCTCACTAAATCAGAATGTTATTAAAACATTATTTTTGGAAGAGGTTAGGATGAAACCAAAACAGAACGTTATAAGAACATTCTGTTTACGTTGAATAATGTAACTAGAACGTTATAATAACATTGCAGTGCAACGTCGCAGCATTAAGTTTCAGCAACGTTATTGGGAGCCATCAAAACAACGTAACAAGAACCAATACAGGACCAAACAGAATGTTGCTGCAACGTTATAATAATGTCACATGCTTGCCTGGGCAGTTTCCACAGGAGGTGGCGGCTCTCAGGGTCCGGGCCAGAGCCAGAAGAAAAGGAAGAAGCTGGCAGCAACAAGTCAGTGCCAAGGATCAAAGTTCTCATGACCCTCCCATGGAGAACTTGCAGCTATCAACAGAGGACCACATGCCTTGTGCATGCCTGCACATCCCAACCATCTAAGTGCCCTCGTTCTGACGGTGACAGTGAGGTGGAAGCGTAACCGCTTTACTGGCGAGGGGTCCTCCACAGCCCCGTCTGAGTATGCGAGATGGAACATGTACATGTGCTTGGCCCAGTCGTGATGGTTAGAGTGTGTTTTCCTTTTCATGCAGCAGGGACATATGTAGCACCTCTTCAGTGCTCCCTCATTCTGATTCCGCTTGTGTTAGACCATGTTCTTGAACTCCTTTCGGCACAAACTGCGCCTCTCTAGCCACCCGCTGTCTGCCATTCACTTTCTGAGATCCTTTTGGCTTCCGCCTAGCTGATGTCAGCTTCAGCCTGCTCCTCGTGCTGCTCAGTCTAGTTGACGTTTACTATTTCTCCCATCTGTGCTTCTTTGAGGTTGTGGTGGTCTGCTCACTCAACCCTAGTCCCATGCCCTTATATAGCATTTGCCGTAGGCAGGCGCCATACCTAGGTATCCTAATTCTCACCTAACTCTCAGTAATCACAATCATACCTCACTCATACCATAACCCAAAAGGTGTTTTACTATTAATTCTATATCCAGACCACCATAGTATCCTAGGCTAATCTTCATAGCATAATGTTCCCTGACAGTTTTCACAGTCCTGTCATTGCACTATGTTCCACAGATACCTGGGCTTAATTGTTTAGTTCATTTCTTGTTCTAAGGACTTGAGCTAACTCAGTTACCACTGCATCCATGTGAGGGCGCCAACGCCAACGCCTATACCATAACAATGAATAACTACAGCGACACCTGTGCCGCCTGGCACTTTTTGTTACTACACTAGCTTCACCGAGTCACAATGTCCTCTTGCCGTACTTGAGAGAGATTTACAATATCTACCACATATCTTAAAAGAATATAAATTTCATTTGACTTCAGTGCAGCCTAGCCACGAAGCAGGAGTGCTATAAGGCTAATTTGAGTATTTGATATATATATATATATATATATATATATATAATTATATATATATATATTGAACAAAGGGAGCATAAAAGGCTATTGTTTGATGAAAATATATAATAATGGTGAAGTGGTGTATAATTGGAGTTTATGTATGTGTAATGGAAGATTAATAATTACATAAATTGAGGGGGAGTTATAGGGCTTTTTCTGATATAGTTTCCCATTTAGAATGTTATATTATAAATTTATACTATTTTGGAAAATAGATTAAAAATATAACATTTTTCTGAATAAAAATATGTCATACACGTTTTTATGTATGACAAACTGCTGTGACATCGCACTTCAATGTTCTTGAAGTATTCTGGTTAAGTATTTCAACCAAAGGAGAATCAGGGGCAGATACAGAGTCAGTTATCTAGCGGGGGGGGGGGGGGGGTGCAAGCCAACCCCCCTATAAAAAAAACTGAAAATGAATAACTCCAGATTTGCATGAATCAACAAACGTAGATTGTTGAAAAAAAATTCCACTCGGTCTAGGGGGGCAACCGCCCCTTTTGCCCCCCTGGATCCGCCACTGAGAATGTTTTTATAAAGAGCTATTTTGCTTTGGTCCTAAATTACTGCATTGTGATAACAATTCTTACTTGGTGAGGTCTCATCCTCACTATAAATGGTGGAATTTTTCCATGCCAACTTTTATAAGTGACACACGGACCCAAAAGCTTTTGGTTATGCTGCAAGTGGGTTGGAAATTTAATTTAACTACTTTTTGACATTTGGAATTCAAGTAACATGTTCAGAGAGAAAATTTCTATTAAAACGAATAAATCTTCAGGAAACTACGTGGCCCGGTCTGAGGAGTGGCAGTCGAGCCCGCTGTGTAAGCTGGCCGGGTTCCTCCACATGACCGGGGTGGAGATGGCCATGTTGGTCGTCACACTCATCGCCGTGGATAGAGTCTACGCTCTACTCCCCTATTGTCGTTCACGTGGACTGAGCATGCGCGCTGCCCGCAGCCTGCTCGCCGTGGGCTGGACTGGGACCATTCTGCTGAGGTAAGGACCAAGCAAAGGGTATGACGTTCTAATATTTTATAATAATTCGTGAACTGTATCAAACTCAAACTCCAGTTTGGGTGGACATTGTTTTCTTATTTAGAAGATTTAAAAGTGTGTATCAATCAACATGTTTCGGTTTTTCAACCTTCATCAGGATTAATTATGACACAATAAAGCCTTGGTATATCAATTTTTAACGCTGTGAGATTATTTAACACTGTTAAAAAGTGGATGAGTGGAACTTAGCTGATTCAACCAAGGGTCCGTTTTTGCTTGAATGAGTTAAAGTTAAATCTCTTCAAAATACTAATAAACTTTTACAAGTATACAGTTAAAAATGCTTTGTTCTTCATTATTTTTAGAATATTCAAAAATCTCTTTGTCCATATCCCTTCCACATTAAGACGTACAACAACAAATCCGAGACAATATTTTATAAGTTCAACATTCTGGATTGATTCTTGTTATGTCACACTGCTAGGTAAAAGTGACATTCTTTTGATCACTCCCAATTACGTCGCTGTAACCAACAGTTGTGACGTTTCATTGTGACATTCTCGTAAGGTTCTTGTAACTTCATTTTTGAGGCTGATATTCTGACATCACTTAATAAGAATGTCACAATGACATTCTCTTTAGGTAAGGTTGGGGCCTCCCCTGGTCAGGAGGTGAAAACAATGGTCTGTATAAGTAAGGTTTAGACCTCACCTAATCAGAATCTCATGATGACTGCTGTTTTAATTTGGTCTTGACCTAACCTAACCAGAATGTTATTATGACATTCTGTTCTGCTTAAGTCTCAACCTCACAGAAAAATAATGTAACAGTTATGTGACATTTTAGTAAGTAACAGACAAACCTGAACAGTAATGTTGCAGAATGTGACCGTAACGTTTTACCTTGGCTAGGGACACGTGTAGTGTGGGGTGTAGTGACAGATGCAGCTAGGATTTCGGAAAATTCTCGACATGTTCCCCTGTTAGTGGGAGGGGGGAAATGAAAGTCATTGCATGACTTTGTCGCTAATGTATCTACATATCAGTCATATCCCGTTTCCAAAATGAGAAAAGATCCTGAAGGCTGTATAGATCTGCGTCACTGAGAGAATGGAAATTGGGTTTTGATTATGTTTCCAAACGACCTCCCCCATTGTAGAATAATATATTAATTGGTGTTATTCTGATTGCATGTATACCATTTCAACATATTCCGTATTGGTCCTGTTCCTCTACTTACCCATTGTAATGATGGTGGTCCATGCCACATGACAGCTGTCCTAGCTCCACTATATAATCCAAGTACACCTGGTCTACAATCATCACTGACCTTCACATTGACAATTTGCCCACACCATATCTGCACCCATGTAGCTACAGAGCAGCAACTGAAATTGTGTCTATCCTTACTTATTCAATTCATATTTACATCATAATAAATGATTGCGAACAATAACAAACAGAAGGTTCCTCAGATAATCCTGTCGCAATTTCATGACAAATTTAAAAGTACTTAGAATGAATCTTTGAAATTCTGTTTATAAATGCACCTGCTTGCCCTATACTGCCAAACCTCCTTATATGTGCACATGGGCGGATCCAGAGGGGGGACGCGGGGGCGTGCGCCCTTCCGGGTTTTTTTCCCGGAAAATGTTGTGTTTTTTTAATGTAAAACTCGGCCAAAAAGTAATTGTGGAATTTTTTCCCAATAGCGCCACCCCCCTCTTTTCAAAAGCCTGACACCAATAACCCAAGGTTTACTTTCCCCTTTCCCCCTGCCCTCCCCAGCCTGGTGCCGGCGCTGGGCTTGTCGTACTTCGCGGAGCGGGGCGCTGTCCACAGCGGGGTGTGCCAGCTGTTTAGTGTGCTCGGGGGTCGCCAGGGGGCGGGGTGGGAGTACGCCACCGCCGTCCTCCTCGTCTTCAACTGCGCATGCGTGGTCGTCATGACTGTGGGCTACCTCCTGCTCTACCGCAATATGCAGGTAGTGTATTGAAGCTCCATTTTCTGTAAACAAATTGTCATTGCGATAATATTATATCAAAATTGTTTTGTGTTTAAGATTTATATTTTTAGAAAATGATTATTCTGTTCACCACGCAGCGTTACGTTTAAGTATGTAATTCCAATAGATCTTTTGAACATATTCAACACGTGCACACATATAGGCAAAGATTCGGAAAATGTACTTTAACCTTACTTGTTATGAATGAACAGCAGTTGTAATGTCTAGATTGTCTGACTTGTCTGAAGATACAAAGACTATACCCAAAAAAAGGCTAAGGCCATATTCCACTGTGAAGCGTTTTGCTCGCGGTGTGGGTTTTACTAGCGGTGGTCACCACCACCGCAAGTAAATCTACCCACTGCAAAATGGAAGATATGATTGAACTTGTGGTGGCTCTTGCGGTGGCTAGCCACTGCAAGTGATTTATATAGGTTTTCTATTGAATGTTTGCAGTGGTAAAACGAAAATGTTTGTTTCTGAAACCCAAATTGCTTGCAGTGGCTAAAAAGACCACCGCTAGTGGTCACCCACCGCATAGTGGAATATGGCCTTAACAGTATCCAAGCCAAGGACATATGGCTCCCTATAGCATTGCTGTCATGTACTTAACCAAAATTGAATTTTGCAGAACGTTTCTTTTTTGTTGCAAGCTGAATGGGAGTGGCCTTCCCTGACAGCCAAGGACAAGCAAGCTGGGCTGATCCTCAGTAGACCTCCCTGATACTTCTCCCTCTAAACCTCCCTAATACATCTCCCTCTAAACCTCCCTGATACTTCTCCCTCTAAACCTCCCTGATACTTCTCCCTCTAAACCTCCCTGATACTTCTCCCTCTAAACCTCCCTAATGCTTCTCCCTCTAAGCCTCCCTAATACTTCTCCCTCTAAACCTCCCTAATACTTCTCACTTTAAACGTCCCTACTACTTCTCCCTCTAAACCTCCCTGATACTTCTCCCTCTAAACTTCCCTTACACCTCTCCCTCTAAACCTCCCTGATACTTCTCCCTCTTAACCTCTTTAATATTTCTCACTCTAAACCTCCCTGATAATTCTCCCTCTAAACCTCCCTGATACTTCTCCCTCTAAACTTCCCTTACACCTCTCCCTCTAAACCTCCCTGATACTTCTCCCTCTTAACCTCTTTAATATTTCTCACTCTAAACCTCCCTGAAACTTCTCCTTCTAAACCTCCCTAATACTTCTCCCTCTAAACCTCCCTACTACTTCTCCCTCTAAACCTCCCTGATACTTCTCCCTCTAAAACTCCCTGATACTTCTCCCTCTAAACCTCCCTTACACGTCTCCCTCTAAAACTCCCTACTACTTCTCCCTCTTAACCTCTCTGATACTTCTCTCTCCAAACCTCCTTAATACTTCTCCCTCTAAGCCTCCCTGATACTTCTCCCTCTGAACCTCCCTGATACTTCTCCCTCCAAACCTCCCTGATACTTCTCCCTCTAAACCTCCCTGATACTTCTCCCTCTAAACCTCCCTGATACTTCTCCCTCTTAACCTCCTTAATATTTCTCCCTCTAAACCTCCCTGATACTTCTCCCTCTAAACCTCCCTGATACTTCTCCCTCTAAACCTCCCTTCTAATTCTCCCTCTAAACCTCCCTGATACTTCTCCCTCTAAACCTCCCTAATACTTCTCCCTCTAAACCTCCCTGATACTTCTCCCTCTAAACCTCCCTGATACTTCTCCCTCTAAACCTCCCTTACACTTCTCCCTATAGACCTCCTTAGTACTTCTCTCTCTAAACCTCCCTGATACTTCTCCCTCTAAACTTCCCTTACACCTCTCCCTCTAAAACTCCCTACTACTTCTCCCTCTTAACCTCTCTGATACTTCTCTCTCCAAACCTCCTTAATACTTCTCCCTCTAAACCTCCCTGATACTTCTCTCTCTAAACCTCCCTAATACTTCTCCCTCTAAACCTCCCTGATACTTCTCCCTCTAAACCTCCCTGATACTTCTCTCTAAACCTCCCTGATACTTCTCCCTCTAAACCTCCCTGATACTTCTCCCTCTAAACCTTCCTGATACTTCTCCCTCTAAACCTCCCTACTACTTCTCCCTCTAAACCTCCCTACTACTTCTCCCTCTAAACCTCCCCAATACTTCTCCCTCTAAACCTCCCTAATACTTCTCCCCCTAAACCTCCCTGATACTTCTCCCTCTAAACCTCCCTAATACTTCTCCCTCTAAACCTCCCTGATACTTCTCCCTCTAAACCTCCCTGATACTTCTCCCTCTAAACCTCCCTGATACTTCTCTCTAAACCTCCCTGATACTTCTCCCTCTAAACCTCCCTGATACTTCTCCCTCTAAACCTTCCTGATACTTCTCTCTAAACCTCCCTACTACTTCTCCCTCTAAACCTCCCTACTACTTCTCCCTCTAAACCTCCCCAATACTTCTCCCTCTAAACCTCCCTAAAACTTCTCCCCCTAAACCTCCCTGATACTTCTCCCTCTAAACCTCCCTAATACTTCTCCCTCTAAACCTCCCTGATACTTCTCCCTCTAAACCTCCCTGATACTTCTCCCTCTAAACCTCCCTGATACTTCTCTCTAAACCTCCCTGATACTTCTCCCTCTAAACCTCCCTAATACTTCTCCCTCTAAACCTCCCTTACACTTCTCCCTATAGACCTCCTTAGTACTTCTCCCTCTAAACCTTCCTGATACTTCTCTCTAAACCTCCCTACTACTTCTCCCTCTAAACCTCCCCAATACTTCTCCCTCTAAACCTCCCTGATACTTCTCCCAGTCCTCTCTAATATATATGGGTGTAGACCTTAAAAGGCAACCTGGATATTTCTTAAATGTCATGGGTGTCATTGGGCTTGACTAGTGACAAAAACATGCAACCTTCGCCTTTCTTAAATTGGACACTGTGACACAGGGACGCCACATCTGCACCAAGTTATATCTAAACTTATACTTCTCACTTATACTTCTCCCTATGCTTGGTATTTAAAGGGATGGGCCAATGTCTTTGAATTAGCATAGTTCCATGACCGTGACCTTCTGAATAGTCACCATACCAATTTTCATGAATTTATCTCACACAGTTTTGATTTTATTCCAACCTTTCTGAATGAATGAATTTTATACATAAAAAATGAACCATTTGTGTTTGAAAGTGATATACCTCTTTTTCAGAACTATATAAAATGTATTAAATGAGAATTTAGAAAATTTTAACTTTCACTGGCCCCTCTCTTTAAGCGCGGGCAAGTGGTATGGATAAGACCTCAGACATGATATATACACCTCCCTCATACCAAAACCTCCCTTATACTTCTCCCCCGCTTTTTGAATATCAGCACGGGCCATCGGTGTTGATGGGGGACCCAAGGCCCTCCCTGACGGACGAGGACAAGCAGGCTGAGCTGGTCTTCAGACATAATGAGATGCTCATCACCAGGCGCAGCTTTGTATTCATACTCACCAATCTACTCGTCTGGGCACCTGTTGTCATCCTCAGTATGTTTGCATTTCTTGGTAAGTCTATGCAAACATACAACATTGTGATAACTTGGCTACAACGTTCTTCGTTCAGTCTTCCTATGTTTTTCTTCTATATTACATTTTGATGTTGCAGTGACATACTGTTTGGGTTTGGTCTCACAATACCAGGTATCAAAATGATCCTGTAACTTTCTTTATGGTGTGACGAGGGAAAAGGAGTTGGACATGGGGTCAAGGGTTTCTTCGCCTTGCTTCCTGCATTTTTTTGTTCCGTTGTTGGTGTCTGCCATTCCTCACAGGTTGAGAAAACGGAAGGGTGTGTGTGTTGGTCGCCTGTCCATACCTTGGGCTTTGGTGCAGGAATGAGGACCGGGCTCGAGGATGCAAGGTGATCAAGGTTTCTCAGAGTCATGGGCTGATCAGGGTGTTGTTCCAAGAGGACGAACAAACTTAAGGGGAGTAAAAGGGGGGTGGCAGAGCTTATCACAGGCTCTCGTAGACCTTATGCTTCATGCAGATGTTAACTGGGCCATGGGGGTCCTGTATGAGGACCAGGATGATGGGCTGTTGCTGATCAAATAGGGTTGGTAGCGTGTTGGCTGTCTGCCCGATATCTCATTACCCATACCTAGCTGTACGTTGTAGACGCGTGCTACCCCTTAGTTGTGCCTTGTTCCCTGTTTCCCATGCCAGTTATGCCAAAATTCTTCTAATCATCTAATAGCCTAACTATACTTTATGGGCATTCCCTGTTCTTCATGCGTAGTTACTAGAGCATTGTCAAGTTGTGTGGATGTTTTCCCCAAGAAAGAAAGAAATCCAAACACAATGAGTACCAAAGAGATGCTATTTATTTCATGTGTACACGATCATTGATACAGCTGCCCTCCTCATTCCTATAGGCTAAACCCAGTCACATGGTCTACATGATCCTGTGTGACGTTATTTACACCTTGACTGACTTAATTTAGGCTACATGCTTTTCGTGCTACTAATTAAATACTTTACTCATTAACTCTGGCTCTTGTGCCATTGCTAAAACACTCATTCCATCATGGGAGCACTCATTATTTCATGACATTATTGAAAGAGTGACAAGTATACATCAACATAGAGACAAACAGACAATTAATCCATAACTTTAGCATATAATTTGTACTTATTTTGATTGCTTAAAACTTGTGTCGTTATAATTACAAGGCTTCAAAGTTTGTGATAACAGATTCATCACAATAGGTTTCGAGGACTACTAATTACAATCACAATAACATTCTGTTGAGGTCTTGTCTTCAATCCTTTGATCAGAACATAATAACATTCTGTGTAGGTTTGGTCCCAACCTCAACTTATCAGAACTTCATAATAACATTCTGTTTTGGTTTGGCCTTGAAATTATGATAACATTTGGTATAAGTTAGGTCTTTACTTCAACCAAAATAATTTGATTATTTTGTGACAATAGATTTTTAGTGATTAAGGGACCCAGAATAATATACGGTAGGAGAATGTGGCTGTCAAGGCCAATTTGCTGTGGCTGATTGTTCTGTCGGAGTGAAGTACAATAAACTTATTGCATGGAAAAGACTGAACCTAAGCACAACGTCACTGTGATGTCATGATTAGGTAGGGTTGAAACCAAACCTTAAAATAACATCAATGTGACATCATAATTAGGTATGGTTCAGACCTTACCTAAACACAACATCTTTTTGACATACTGGAAAGGTACAGTTAATAGCAAACCTAACTAGAATGTCACAAAGACATCACAATTTTGCTCACAGGTATGTTTCTGGGAGCCATCAAATAAGCATCACTGCAACACCAACATTTCATGTAACAAGAATGTCTCTTTAGGTATGGTTATAACTACACTGAGTTAGAATGTACCAGTTATGTTCTTTATAAGTTCTTGCTAAGTTGTGTTATGTTCTTTTTAAGTTATGTCTCTATGTCACCTAATCAACACGTCTTAGCTACCTACTTTTCAGGTTTGGTCATGATCACACATAATTAGTTTGTATCAGTTATGTTCTGTTTAAGTTATGTCTCAACCACACCTGATCAGCATGTCACTGTGATGTTAAATTGTAAGGAGGTTCTAACCTGATGTTCATAGAACGTCATTATTATGTTCTTTTTATGGGATGTTATAGTATCCCCCTAAATTCATGTAACTGTTAGGTATCAGGGGGGCATTCCATAAAAATTTCGCGATAATCCAGTTTGAAGAAGTACCACGATACCAACAAATGTTATCGCCACATGAAATTTTTGTTTTTCTTTTTTTTTGTTCAAATTGTTTTTTGATCAAACTTAAACTAGACAGGCTTCTTCCTTGGTCACATGTACATATTTTGATATATTAATATTTGTAAAAATATATTTTTCTAAAACGGCGATATTTTGTCATTATAGCCACGATACTGATTTGAGGCCTTGGCGATAATATTTTGAGTATCGCCAATCTTTTATGGAAGTGCTTTAACTGGCGATAATTATCGCCAAATTTCTATGGAATGCATACCAGGTGGGGTATAGACAAACCAAAATGGTACAGTCGCAGCATGGTTCTGTTACATTGCTTCTCGCCTGGGATGGGCCTTTCTTGGGTGCTTAATATAATAAGAAGAACTGCAGGGGGAATCCGAGGGTGGCTGTACGACCCAAAGGGAATTGTTAGAAACCAAGAGCGAAGCTTAAGGTTTGTATGATCCCCGTGGGTTGTACAGCCACCTGAGGATGACCCCTAAGGTTAACATTCTTCTTTATCTTATCACACAATACAATGATCTGAATATGATTAGAATAGCGAAAACGATGAGCGGAACGTATAGCCTGCCAATACAACTTGCCCTCAATACGCACTGCTCATTGGTTGTGTGGGTGATAAATGTATGTATCCTCACCCTCAGAAAATCCAGGATCCATCCCTGACCAGCATACATATTGTGTCAAAATGGCCTAATCTCCCACCTCCTTTGCAGGCCTCCCGGTGGACAAGACGGTCTCGGCGTGGGTCAGCCTGTTCCTGGTACCCATCAACTCAGTGCTCAACCCCTACCTGTTCACCCTCTCCGGGGGGCCCTGGAGGCCGAGGGTCGACCTCCTACTCCGCAACTGGGCCGGGGAGGAGGAGGGGGAGGAGGGGGAGGACCTGGACGAGCCGGAGGAGGGGGGAGAGGAGGAGGAGGTGGAGATGGGGGAGGAGGGGGCTGGGGTGGAGGACACCACCTCTACTGGTCTGACCAATGTGACCAACAGGACGGACACGTCGGGGGTCATGGACGCCAGTGGCAAGGAGGTTTAAGGGTTGATAATTGGCTCAAAATTAATTCCGAAAAAGATTATTTGGCTCAAAATTTATTCTGGAAAAGATAATTTCGGCTCGCCAAATATACTCATGTTTTATCAAATTATTAATTGAATATGTATCCAAGCAAGCATGCAACGTTATTGTAATATTGCAGTAACGTTCTGTTTGGTTCTCTTTCGGTTTTTGTGACGCTATTTTTATGGCACCCAATAACGTGCCTTGAACATAACATTGTGCAATGTTATTTTAATGTTGCCTTAACGTCTGTTTGTTTCTCTTTGGATTCTTGTGACGTTATTATGATGGTATAAAATCTCTAGAACGTGATATTTTGATGTTGCATTGTGACATTATTGTAACATTCTGGTTACGTTCTTTCCCTGAAATATAACATTATTGTAACATTCTGCATTGGTAAGCTTAAAGTCTCAGCCTCAATGAAATTTAATGTTTAAATATATATGATACTCTTATGTGGTGAATCTCAGCCTTACATAAAATAATGTCAATGTTAGGTGAAAATGGAGTGTCATATTGCTAGAGTCATAATGTATAATTTCTGTATAGAATTTGTATTATTGAAACTGAAATGTAGTAAGAAATAAAGAAACATAAGAGACGTTGCAACTTGTCATCCAACCTCAACCCAGATGTTGGGAAAAACCCATTTATCTTATGAGTGTAACAGCAATTTGATGCACAGACCCAAGTAATGAGTAACGTAGCAGTCTGCATCATAGACACTACCTGCAGAAGCTGGGATTCCCTATGACAAACTATGGACATGCTGACGAAGCATGACTGGTCACAGACAGACATAAACATCTTTTATTAAACATAAAAGAGCTCCAGCCATTGTCCATTGAGTCAGACTTCACGGGTCAGTCATTGTTAGGATTGGTCAGGAACGCCAGGATGTTGAGACAGAGATGACCCAACCACCCAGCAAGTCTCGCTGAAATACCATCACCATGTAGCCATAAGGAAACTAGGCTATAGGCCTTTTGCTTTATGTGCCCTCATCTATGCTACCTCCATGCTCCCAAAGCAATAGCAAGTTTCAGGGCAATGTGAATGTTTAAGACTATAACGTCAAGGACTAACCTTATACATTTGGACAATTATTGAACATATGCTCTATGTGTATACCTGCAGGATACAGCTAGACTTTGTGACCTTTAGAATAAAACCTACATCCAATTCTACGTAACAACTTATCTGACATTCTTCATCATAACCTTACCCATTTACTGCTTGCTAGACATGATTGATAAATAGAGCAAATATGGGAAATCACAAGGAACAAGGTGATTAAGTCTGGATATGAATAAAAATATAGAATATTTATTTATTCCTTCAATTGCATTAACTAGAAGTTGAAATGATCCAAAGTGCGATATATTCGAAACGAAATATGTTGTAATAACATCAGGATTACCAGTATTACTAATAATGATAAGAAGTACTCTTCGGGGTCTCTGGTTACCAGCCATAGGTTGATATCAATGTTTTTGCCTGTACTGCCATTCGGGGTACGCCACAATAATAACAATCATGTATAGCTTGTACCCAATAGCCCAGAAAGGTACTTTTCCTTCTCATTGTACTTAGATAAAGTGTAGAAACTAGTGTTTATTGTGTGGTATGAATGCAGACTTGAAAAGTTGTTGCAATTCTAAACTACATTATATTCTCTACAGCATTTAGTGTCAGTGGTTCCTCTAGCTTATAGCTGTTTAGTATGACTGTCAAGCCCCACTCGCCGTGGTGGACGGGGTTTTTCGTAGAGCTCTACGATCTGCGAACGTTGGAAACGTTGGACTATCGTAAGCCTCTGCGACCTAGTCCCTTGCAAAATTATTCAACATGTTTAATATTTTCGTAGAGATCCTGTACGATTCTAGACATAATTGCTTGCGAAAATGATCGCAATAGACCTCAATTCCCAGTGTGAATGCATTACGATCAGTTTCTTTAGCTTGCGATCATCTTGGCACACCTGAGATTATTTGCGAATCCTTAAGACAATTTTTTCGCAGGTCTGTACGACAGAACCTTCGACCACGGCGAGTGGGGCTTTACCGTGTCTTTATTGACTGGTCGTAGAGTACCACTTGCAGTACGGGTGCACCTCCCAGCCTATAGCTGCTGGCCAGAGACCTCATCACATTAATTCTCCCTACCACGGATAGCTGATTTTCAGTATTTTAAGCACTTGCAGGTTAATTTGGAGAGATTTTGTCCAAAAAAATACCGGCAAATCTCTACAAAATGTATCAATATTTGCTCTACAGCTATGTATAATTGATGAATTTTCAAACTAACTTAAAGAATAATAAACATACATGGGTACAAAATGAAAAAATAGTTTATATTGATCTCTCTCATGTTTAACCACAAATAATGCCATGATTATTGAAAATTCCTATACTTAAGCCTTGTGGTTTGTCGACATTATTACCCATAATGCACCTTGATCTGGGCTAGCCTGCAGGTAGACCATAGGTATTATGCCATCCGTGGTAGGGAGAATTGGCCGACTGAACAATGGGTACAGGTGGAGTTCTAACATGTTGATATATCGAAATAAAGGAAATTATGATTGTTGTATTACAAACGGCACAGTTAGTACATACTTGTATTTGTTAGAGGGAGGATATGGCAGACGGACCTTTGAAATGACAAAATGTTCAGATAAGATAGACTATGGAAGAAAACTTTAGGAAAAATCTGTCTTCACATAATCCATTTGACCTTGAGAAGTAATTTACATGGCCCTTGAAAGGTCCCTATTAGCTTGTTATGCAGGTGTGCTTTAAAAAGCCACCAGAATTAAAAATCACTATTTCAGAAGAATCGGGTTAGGATGGTTGGTGAGACAGATTACAAGTTGGTAGACAAAAACTACATGGGAGACGTGATCAAGTTTGTATCAATACAATCGTAGTCAATCGTAGTCATTAAGCCCATCCCAGTATACATCAACATTAAATTTGACCATGAAATAACAACAATTTGTTCCTGATTTAATCCCCCAAAATAGAAGTGTAAAACAAAATGAACCATGGTGATTTGGTTGAAAAATTGCTCCCAAAATTTGTAGAATTCAGCTTTATATATTAGCCTTTTCCCCATAGGAACCAATGTTAAAGCCTGTCAGCCCAACCTATAATGTCCAACCCTATTTTCCTTAAAATGCAGCATTTTGATTGGCTTGCAAACCTGCAAATCTGTCAAATGGGAAAATCTAAGAAATTGTAATGTTTTATCAGTACTTGGGGATATAGAAAAACATAATTATTAGTTATTCCCATAACCCCAACTCATGGAGACAAGGATGGCTTATACTGTAATTTTGTCCAACCCTTGTCCAACCCTGGGATGTACCCAATGTGGGATGGGCTTATTATGGTCAACCTTACATTTATATGTACTTACTTACTGTCTCTATCATCTTGAAGTTCTAACGTTATGAGTAAGGGAAATGAATATACTCTGTTGCATATTGTCTGGGCTTGTGAACAATGTATCACAAAAGATCCCCGTCAGAATTCGCAGTTTTTACTCCGGAAATCTATGTTTGATATGATGATACACACTACACATCGTGATATTATGTAGTAGAAATGTATTTGAAAAAAAAGATGAATAGATGTGCGTTCCGCAAAACCTCGTTTCTTTACTTCACTTTCAATCAAACATTCGTGAAAAACAAAGTGTATAAATGCCAAGCTAAGAGAGTGTGCTGAACATTCAGACTGTCATTTAAAAAAGCTGTTCAAGATGGTTTTGTTCACTCTCCAAAAAAGTGCGCAGTTCGCTAAAATTTAGGGTCAAAATTAAAAAACTATTTTTATAATTTCTTTTGATATTTCTCATTTCTAGAGTATTTCAGCATTATTATTTGGAAAAAAGGGAATTCCCATTGTCTTTGATTTTCTCATATTTTAAGTTTTAGTTGTGAACTTTGAAAAATTAGGTAATTATGTACGTTCAGAACCAAGGTTTTACATTTTATAACTATATCTGTTATACCTATATTTTTTTTTTTTTTTTTTTTTTTTTTTATTTCGTCCAATCTTACATACATAAGTTCTTCCTTGGATATATATGATGACATGAGATGCAGTATGTAATGAATTAATGAGTAGTAGGCAATTTATGCGTAAATAATTTGCTTTACAGCCATTTGAAATGAGGATTTACTATCCATTAATTGTACAGGCATTGGTAACGCATTCCATAGGTCCACTCCTCTATAATAACAATTATTTTTTACACGTGTTAGTGAAGTGAACTCCTGAGTAAATCTTATCTTCCCATAAGATCTCGTTCTAACTGATAGTTCAGTGTCATCTTCTTTTAGATAACTCGTATTATCCCTGATTCCGTACATAATTGTTAGTAGTTGTACATCTCTACGTTGCTTTAAAGATTGAATATTAAATTTTTTATATAATGCAGGTACTTTAAGTTGTGAGCCGCTATT
Source organism: Lepidonotus clava (assembly GCA_936440205.1). NCBI lineage: Eukaryota > Metazoa > Annelida > Polychaeta > Phyllodocida > Polynoidae > Lepidonotus > Lepidonotus clava. The sequence continues at coordinate 29,568,412 of OW387149.1, read as the reverse complement.
ATAATCAATAACTTTTAAACACTGATCTTGCAATTTGTTCAATTTACATATATCGTGAACAGGTGCACTATCAAGTACAAAGCTAGCATATTCAAACAGTGGCTGAATCGTCTGCTTATACAATGTAACTGCTACTGATTCAGTCAAGAATTTTCTAATTTTCCTAAAATTATAAAGCCGGTGATGCGCCTTCTTCCATACACTACGCGCATACTTGTCAAATTTCAAAACACTATCAATATCTACTCCAAGATAAGTATACTCAGATACATTGTCCAATGTATTATTGATTCGTCTTTCACAATTTAAAGTTTTCTTTTTGTTATTAAAAATCATGTGTTTTGTTTTTTTCACATTTATAGTCAACCGATTCAGTATACACCAGTCACATAATATCTCATACGCTCGCTCGTTACAATCCATTGCTAATTCTACAGTATCACCACTATAATACAACACAGTGTCATCCGCGTACATTTTAATATGAGCATCACTATTAGCCAATTCTCCAAATAAGTCGTTCACATATATTATGAAAAATAATGGGCCGAGACAACTACCCTGACCAATGCCATAGTGTACATTTGATAGTGAAGAAATAGATTTTCCCAATTTAGTTTTTATTTTTCGGAATTTCATATAACTATAACACCAGGATATCGATTTTTGATCAAAGCCATAAACTTTCAATTTAGTCAAGAGTATATCAAGGTCCAATGAATCAAAAGCTTTAGAATAATCGACATATATAGCACTAGTAAATTTATCTCTATTTATGTTATCATAAATATCATATAGGTAATCAAATATAGCTCCAGTAGTACTATGGCCAGGACGAAATCCATGTTGCCTTTCATCCAACAAAGTGTTCTCGTCCATAAAATTCATAATCTGAGAGTGAATACATTTTTCCATAATTTTACCCACTACAGCTGTTATCGTAATAGGTCTCCAATAATTTACATCTGATCTGTCTCCACCCTTGGGTATTGGTGTAATAGTACCATGGGTCCAACTTGATGGAAATTGGCTATAATAAAGCGATTGGTTATACATAAAAGTCAACTCAGGTATCACAGCCTCAGCGCAATCTCGAAATAACCGAGTACTAATATTTGGTATGCCAGACGGTTTACTAATAATAAGATTACGGACCATTTCATCTACTTGCTTTACACTTATAGCTTCAAATGAAAAAGTCAAATTTCTGGACTCTACTTCGCGCAAATAATTACTCTTTTGCCAAATAGATCTATTACTACTACTCAGTTTATAACCAACAGTGCTATAATGAGTATTTAATAATTCAGTAATAGCATGTTCATCGTTTAACATAGTATTATTCATTGCGTCCCACATCTTTTGAGGTCCATCGACACCACTGTCAGCATTATAACCTGTGAGGCGTGGTAGCATTCTCCAAAACCGCTTAGGATCCTTCTTATTCTCATCCAGCAATGATCCAATTACATCACATTTAGTATTACGAATTAACTTAGTAACAAATAGTTTTTGAGCCTTATATGCAGATCGATTTTCTAAAGTATCATCTAGAGCAAGGCGCTTATATAATGCATCACGTAGATCAATATTTTCAACCACATCCATTGTTAACCATTCTGGTTTACTTTTTAATACCTTCATAGTACGTAATGGACAATGTTGATCTATATGCCAAGTTATTATACTCAAAAAGATTTCCCACAATTCTTCAGGATTATTTACCACATTCCAAAAATTTTCCCACCGATTATCATGTGCTACGTCATATTGCAGATCCTCTTTAACATAGGTCCTATACAAACGTCCTATAATAGTTTCTTTTATACGTTTTTCTCGAGGTTTTTTCCGTATAACATACACTGGCAAATGATCTGATATTGTAATATCCAAAATTCCAGCCGTTTCTATAAAATTCATATTAGTGAATATAAATCAATTAAAGATTTGCTTTTATTTGTAATTCTAGTAAATCCACGTATTTGTTGTTTTAAACCATATTCAGACATTAACTCCTTTAATATCTTATAACCACTAGAACGAGTTTAAGAATAGTCAATATTAAAGTCGCCACAAACGGTCAATTCACATTTCACATCATCAACATATCCAAGTTCCATTGATGTTCTCAGTCTATGAATACCCTTCTCAGCACTTGCATTTGGAGGGCGATATACAGTACCTAATATTTGACTAGGGAACTTTGGTTTATCAATTCTAATCCATAGTTGCTCCATACATTCATCCACACCCGACATCTCAGATATAACGGATACATGCCCAGATAGCTCATTAGCAACATAAACGACAATACCTCCGCCACGCGATTTAACTTTTGAGTTATTATTACGATCTCTATCTTGTCTAAAAATAGTGAAACCATTTAAATCTACTAAGCTAGTATCTATATTCATATTCAACCATGACTCCGTTATACAAATGACATCGTATTGATCAAAGCTTTTAATAATTTCTGTAGTATTGTTGAATAAACTACGAATATTTAAGTGCACAATACTATATCCATACATTTCGAATTATCGATAAACTATATAACCCCCCAGACAGTGATAACATATATCCAACATTGAGACTGCTGATGATGTATGATGTTATGGGTGAAATCCATTTAGTGCAGGGGCTATACGGCCCAACAAAAATGTGCAAAGTTTGTGTAATCAATGCCTTAATTTTCGGCAGGACTACATGACATGTGATGGATATTATTAATCCAGCACATTTGATCCTTACCATTCCTACAAACAGGAATCTAAGTAGTGGCTCCGTGGGGAAGGGGAAAGATCTCACACTAGTTCACTGGGTCACATACAGTCTATTAATAGATCTAGTCTACAGTAGTTATACCAAAATAGTAAACCAAGCACAACAGCTGGCACCAATTAATTCGGCGTTTCCAACAATTTGCACGCGTCCTCCCTTATTAAATTTTCACGAAGCCGCACCAGCATGTTTCCCAGGACATTCCTACCTGTCCATGTCCCATTTTTGAACTGGACACTTCTCAAATTACACCCGCTGGCCCAGAATTCATCTTTCGTAGTTTCTATGAGGAGATAGGGAGCAGTTTGGATCAGATATTTTCTCAGATGCAAATTTTGCGTAAATTTGCACCTTAAGATCGCTTCCATCTTCTCTTCCTTTATTTGGTCCCACCCTTCTACGTACCCAAGTCTTTTTCCTAGGGACTTTGCTATAGCGGCATGGGGAGTTGCCATGATTGCATTGAAAATTTCTGGCCTTTTTGCGTACTTTGCTCTGAAACCTTGATAGGCATGCTCAGCAGACCTATACATGACACCGTCAAAGATAATCACAGTTTCGTAGAAGTTGCTCAACTCTGAGCCAGGAGAGAAAAATCCAATACCTCTATCGGACATCTCCATACACGTTTCGCGCATGAATGACATATCACGATCGACTGACTTCCTTTCCATACAAGTTGGGACACCGTTGTTTGATTTTCCGTTAGATCTACTAGTAACAGTAACAGGTTTTCCTGCGAGTACATTAGTAGGGTCAGAATTAACCTTGGTTACTTGTTGGTTAGTTTGGTTATCGACAACATCAACACTATCAGTTTTACCAGTTGCTTTGGTCAGATCAATAACACCGTCAGAGTTATTCTCAGTCTGTTTCTCAGATACTTTCGGCTCAACCGTTTCTACAGTTTTGGGAATTGTCAATTGACCTTTGTGCTGCACATATTTGTTATTTTTCTGCTTTTGATCAATATCTACTTGTGTTCTCTAATTATATGGAACACTTTTTTTTGAATGTCAACACTTTTCCTATATCTAAAAGGACTACTTTGGTTTTTCATTATTTTGAAAAGTTAACATATTTGATATTTTGTTTAAATTTTGAGCTTTACATAGCTGTAAACAATTGCTCAGCAGGGGTAATTGTCATTTTGCATCATACTTTAGTGCATTTATATAATGTGAATGCAATCAAAAGGAAATTGTGTTGATTGAATGTATATGTTAGTTATTATTTCAGTTTATTCTTTAAAACCTTGGTTCTGAACGTACATACCTTGGTTCTGAACGTACATATCTTGGTTCTGAACGTACATGCATATCTTGGTTCTGAAGTCACATATGCTAGTTTTTAGCATAATTATCTTGCCTTTAAAGGGATAATTTCATACCAAAATATTGATTTATATTCATGGATGCCAAGAAAACATTGCAGAATGTAAAATAAGCATGTGGCATGCATATAGAACTTATAACTTAAAAATATTATATATGTACGTTCAGAACCAAGATATGTACGTTCAGAACCAAGATTATTTCATCTATTGATCCATTACATAATAGACATAAGGTAAGATATGAAAAATAACAAAGAGGCATAGTTCATTGTAAACACAAAAAAAAGAAGAAATGTTTTAGAACACAAAACTATATCCCTGGGAGCTTTGTACAAAAAAGCTTGGTTCTGAACGTACAAAGCTTGGTTCTGAACGTACATAGCTTGGTTCTGAACGTACATAGCTTGGTTCTGAACGTACATAGCTTGGTTCTGAACGTACATTTGGTGGTAACATTCCAGCTAAGTTATGTTGACAATGAGATGTTTTTTTCATGAGTACTTGAACATATGGGAATGGAAACATCCCAGAACCACAGAAATAATTATGTCTAGTATTTTCCATGCTTTGATAATTCTGAACTGTAAATGTATGTTCAGAACCAAGCTCTGTACGTTCAGAACCAAGCTCTGTACGTTCAGAACCAAGCTCTGTACGTTCAGAACCAAGGTTATTTTGAAGATAAAAGGGAAAAAACACAAAAATCATCTTTCAAATGTAATGATTTACAATTGTGCATTACTTGTGAATTCTACAAGAAGGAAATATCCTAAGTAATATATCATTTCTTTTCTCAAATCAAAAAAAAAAAAAAAGTCTGGTTCTGAACGTACATTTGTGTATGTTCAGAACCAAGCTATGTACGTTCAGAACCAAGCTTTTAGTTAGAAATCTAATATTTATACAGGGAAATATTGACTTTTAGTGCCATAATACCATCCAGTAGTATCATGTCTATGTCTCTAATCAGATACAATCTAAACTATGCATATTTGCATGACTAATGGCTCAGATTGATAAAACCTTGGTTCTGAACGTACAAATATACATTTTTGGCATGCCTAGAAAAATTAAGGAAATTTAGTTTTTTTCCTATTTTATTTTTATCGACAGATTTAAATACAGCACTGAAGAGATACATTTTCATAGCGTTTTTCATGTAATCAACATAAGGACTTTGCATTCCATCAATATATATTATTTTTTACTGTTAAAAGCTTGGTTCTGAACGTACATTTGTGAATTTCAAAAAACTAAGAACTTGAATAAAAATGAGAAAATAAAATAAATTAGGTAAATAAAGTTTTATTTTTATTTTTCCTAGGGTCAAATTAGTTGTCAAATAAATATGAGGGCACTCCCCCTATCATAGTGCTGTAATTGTGGGAAAACATGATGAAAAAATACTCTTACCTTTCGAATTTATGTCTTTTTCAGCAATTTAGGCATAAATAATGAAAAATCTAAAAATATTATATAATTTGAATGTATCTTTTTTCAATGTTTTATGTGCTGACAGCCTATTCAAGCAAAAAACTGTACACATTTAACTGAATTCAAGTGTACAGAGACATTAGAATAAGAAAAATACTGGTTTTGCCAATTGAGGAAATTTCTGGAGAGTGACCCGTTTATGTACGCTAATCTTTAGAAACCAATTGACATTAATTTATATTCCCATATTCATCGCATGTATCACTTATATATACGATGGAAGAATTTATGTCAATAAGAATGGTGAAATTGCATTTTTTTAAAGGAAAAGAACGTTACCTTAAAGGGAGTCAAAACCAATGAAATTGATTATGTTTTCAAAACTCAAAGAAGTATGAAAAAATGTTAGATGAGTCTAGTTAAGGTCATTGGTAAAGTATTAGCTCTGAAATCTCGCACAAACCAAAGTAGAATTCTATGAAAGATGTTAAAATTTTCATTTGTTTATAAATAAACCCCATTTTTCTGGATTCACATTAATTTATCTGAGCATGAAAAACATGTTTTTATACCATATTATATGGTTTAGATTTTAATATAGGCCAGAAATAGGCTCAAGGAATGGACTCTATGATCATTTATGTTTTGAAAATCTTGTTGAATTTATTGGTTTTTGCTCCCTTTAACACCGTGCAATTATAGTATGATCAGTTTAACTTTGGGAAAAAACGTTTATCCAGCTTTCTAGGTAAAGTCATACTCGTTTAATTGTAGTACATATAATATAGTTCTCAAAACAGTGAGCGTATTACCTTTGTATAACTAGGTGCACAAGCCGGTAGCCACGGGGGGTGAAATGCATGGGGTATGCGTCACCCCCCTTGGCAAGGCTAGGTCCACTTTTTATACCCCTTTCACACTTATGACGGCAAAGCGCATCAAAGTGCATCAAATTGCTTTAATGCGCTTTCTAAAGTGTATCTGAACACTACAGCATTCTAGAATGCGCATCAATGCGCTTTAGAACCGCATTCTAGAATTCGCATATGGACCAGCGATCCAGAAAACGGTTTGGTTTGGTTCGGTTCCCAGTGCCTGTGTGAAAGATACAGAAGTGAAGCGAACCGCATTCTTAGTATACGAATCCGTAATAATTAGTACACGGATCCATATTGTTAGTATACGGATCCATAATGTTAGTATACGGATCCTTCCACCGGGAACTGGTGAAGGGTGGACGTGTGAATGGACCACATTCTAGAATGTGGTTCGCGTCGGTGCGGTTCGCTTCAATTCACTTCCCTTCAGTTCGCATTGCCGTGTAGTCTGAAAGGGGTATTAGGAAAATGTTTTCATTATCTGTGGAATTTTACTTTAGAAATTTAATATTTGGGACAAAATAGGTCCCTCCCCCCAAATCCATGCCTGCTATATCCTTTTCCTACACTTTGAATTCCATTGTTAATTGAAAACGGTCCCCCCCCCCCCCCCCCCGCAGAATTTCCTGGATATGGGCCAGGTGCAGCTATAGTCACACTGTAGTTGAAAGAGTCACGCATTAGTTTAGTCTAGCGGATAATTTATTTACACAAAAATATAGTTCAGGGTAATTAATTCCAATTTTCTTCATGTAATCCCCCTCTGTTTTCCTCTAGACGACTACCAGACACCTTCACGTTGCCACATATACGGCTATTTGTGCTCACCAACGGACAATAAGTTATTTGCCAAAAACAAGTGGTGTTGATCCGAGGATCACATATTTCCCAAGTCAGTCCCACTCGTTTACATTAGCTTGCCGAGTTAGTTTGGTGGAAAACTGGATGAGAGACTTGACCACGACCTTTTTTTACTTGTTTCTTCAATTTAGTAACTTCCACAAGGGGGAGGTGTGTTAAGGCATCAACAGGGCACTAAGTCAAAATCTTTTGTGGCTTACGGCTTTTTGTGACTTTGAGTTTTTTAATGTAAAATTACAGGGCCCAAAGGGCCACGGGGAAAATCTTTTTTTTAAAGGATCCGCCCCTGATCTGCTGATGAGTGCGATTATGACGCTTCGTGCCGCTTCACCTTTTCATAGTTTCTCAAAATTTAATAAATCCTATTGCTGAAAGGTATAACGCATGCCATCGAAGATCAAACTATCTAAATCATGTGTTGTGAAATTAGTAAAATTAGGTTAAACATGCATACTATTATTTTCATAAAATGTTTGGGCCCTCATAAAAGAAATGTTTTTCAGTGTGTGCCGCTCTGCTTATTTTGATTGCGACATTGGTAAATTTTATAACGCTAAGATTCGAGAGCCAGATATTGAATACATTTTGAGACATTAAGTGTTATACTTTGAAAAAAAAAAAAAAAAATTGGAGTCAAAGTGCGTGGGACCCTCCAACATTTGGGTGAACTGACATGGAATGACCCATGCATTAACGATGACCACATGTTTTATGTTTCTTAGTTCATACTCTCACCTCTCTTTCATCTTCACATCACATTTTACTTAAGTTCAACTGGGTCAACATACGCTCGCTATTTGTAGGTGAAGTTGTCAGGAATACAAAAATTCCTGATAACATATTATGTATGTGCACCTGGTATGTGCATTTTAAAAAACATGCAATGGCAAAGTGGTCGATTGCATGTACAGTTAATGCGTACATCAGTGATGGTAGATAAAAGAAGCCAAACCTTTTAGCAGTTCAATGTAATAAGTGCATGCGGGTGATATTTTTCGATAGGGGTCTATCTAGAATTACAAGGCTGCTTTAAGATGAAACTAATGACACAACCACAGCCATAGACAGACACAGACACACAGCAATAGCCACACACAGAAACACTAGTGACTAGTGAGAATTTTGCACTACTTGAATTCTATATACATATCGCGTTTCTCATATCTTAAATTTTAAGATAAGATGTTTTTTTAACAATCGATAATCTTTACTTCGTGAAATGAAATTATAGCTAACAAGAGAGACTTAAGGTCATACGTCTGGAACCCAACAATGAAATGTCAAAATATCATATTTGAAAATATGATCTTCACAGAGTTACGTCTGGTGTGAAACACCCCTAGGCCTATGAGTGGATTCAAATCACTTGGGGGTATATAATTGTATATTGGGCGACCATGTTGTTCCCAATCCCTGACCCGAACTTGATTACATAGAGCCTATTTCACACTGCTTGTAACTACTCCAAGTTAGTATTATTCGGTTAGGATATTTTCCCTTTTTCATGGTTGTGTTTTAGACTTACATTCTTAGGATCCCATTTTTAATTAAACATTATGTAGAGTTAAGATTATTGACGTTTAAAAACAACTTATCCTAAATTTTGAGGTGCGAGAAACATATCAGTGTTTATAACAGACTGGAGAAATTGCAGGAGATGGCGGTGTCCTATATAGACGATGGAGAGCATAGGGATGTTAATATGGATGATCTCTATGGCTTATATAGGATTAAGCCTCTAACTCTAAGATGGAGGGAACATATAAGTAGCCTTTTATATAGACAGAGTAAAATTGATGGTAAATTGGTATTGCACCGACCTAACATTGTTTTACGGAGTAACAATAAGATTGAGTTTAAGCAAAAGGTGAAGCGAAAGTATGAGATTTATTTGCATAGTCCAATGAGACGAGGTATACGAATATGGGAAATGTTAGCAGTCAATGTACAGTGGGCAACCACAAAGGTTAAATTCAAGAAAATGATTAAATTGATGTGTCGCTGATGATGAATGCGCATTGACCTTACATTGACAAACCCTGGACTATGTTTTGAAGAATCTGTAACTTATACATTGCTCATCAATCATGTAAAATTCATCTTATATTCCTATATTGTATTATTGTATTATTATTCGTCTAACCTCTGGAAGATCATGTGTTCCGCGTGAAGAAGTTAATAAAAAAAATATATATATTAGCGATTCTCCTACTGTGAAACGAGCCCTATTTTGTGTTGTTTGATTACCATAGGGAAATTGTGACATGGTCCTCTATCGGGACGACATCATCCTCAAAACCAACAGAAAATCGATGTATGGTGTGCGAGTAAAATACAAGGTTGAGGGTGCGTTTAATTTTCATGCTAGGGGAATCGTAAATAATCAATATTCTTAACACTAATAATGTATAGTTAACAACAGGATCATAAGTGCATAAGTCTGAAACCGAAGCATGAAAATGTCTATTATCGAATTTGCAGTCGTTTGTTTGTTATAATATCATTAGGTTCATGTTTTTTTGTGAATCCATCACGATAGGAAGAACGCTTTACTTTATATGTTTGTGAACTTGTGTCGATACTGATAAGAACAAATTGGTTGTGTAATCATACCTTATGCTATCTAATTTCCCGTCGTTTACTTCTGTAACGTGATTATGTTCATCTTTATGTAAATCCTTCATAATCAGAACACCACGCTGCTTATATTTGTGAAGTTATTTCAATACTACTAATTAAAGAAATAAGCCTATCCCAGTATACACGAACATCAAATTTTACCATGAAATTACATAACAATTTCTTTCTGATTTAATCCCCAAAGATAGAAGTGTAAAATAAAATGGACCATGGTTTGTTGGTTGAAAAATTTGGTAAAATGCAGCTTTATACATTCACATTTTTCTTATAGGAACCAATGTCGGCCCAACCCTAATGTCCAACCCCATTTTCCCTAAAATGCAGTATTTTGATTGGATGGCAAACCTGTAAATCTGTCAAATGGTAAAATTTAAGAAATCGTAACATTTTATCAGTATTTGGGGATATAGAAAAAACCTAATTCTTAGTTATTCCAGTAATCCCAACTCTAGGAGACAAAGATTGCTTATACAGTAAATTTGTCCAACTCTAGGATGTACCCAATGTGGTATGGGCTTATTGGTTATATTAGCTTACACTTGGACCTCCATAACTGCTTCTATTTGACAACACACGACTGACCCCGATGCTTCAGCAGCCTGAGTTCGGCTTCCTGTCTGCGGCACACTAAAAACAGGTACGTGCTACGATCTTGTTGGTGTAATATTTTGTATGTCTTACTCTTTCTGTTACTGTTACTAGGGTTGCATTATGGACAAAGAGAGTAGGCTCCTCCCATAGTGTACAGTGTACTGCACCAGGCTCTTTGTTAAGGGTTGGTTATAGACGGTGCCATTGCCCGTGGGAGACAAAGACATGGGATGCTCTGTGTCATCGATCCAGGGAGGCAGAAAGCAGTATTCCACTACACAACTTGGGCTGCAATATCGGCGTTATTTGATGATATTACAGACATTAGTAATATGATTGTTTAAAATTGGCATTTCAGAGCGTGTCACATATGCCCAACAAAGGATCTTATCTCTAATGTGAGCAATTTCTCTGCCATGATTATTTTCATATCGCAGCACATGTCGTGCATTGGGCCCTTGTTAATATTATGTCTGCACAGGAGTTACATGGTCCACACAGTAGCTACTGCACAGACATTTGTCTGCTAAGTGGCTACTCTGCAGACAGATTTTGCTGGTTGCTGGCATTCTACCTTTCCTCTTACATAGATATGTATGAGTTCATACACCAGAATAATCTCGACTCCCACTCAGTCCCTGGCTCACTCATGTATCTCATAGGTGGCTAGTATTTCAAAGGTAGTGCTCGGGTAAAGATTGGAAGCAACACTGTTTTCTTATAAGGGAGTGAATAATTGAGCATTCTTCATCCATTTATGAGTAGAACTATAGCCTAGTTGATATGGTTCTAACTATTCATCTCCCATTTTTTAGGTGCTACATTTTGCACTACATTTGCAGGTACTATATAGATTTGGGTGCAATATCACTTGGTGCCTCTGAAAAATGTTCATGTGGCATGTCGTTGCATTATGTCCATTGGCGTATTCATAATGGGAAACAGCAGCTAGTAAATAAAGACCCGGCCACGCTAACCAGCCTAACTCAGCCAGGTTTTTATGGCACTTTATGCACGACATAACTAGGCCAGCGACGCTTAACATTCAGCTCATGAATATTTAATCAGCAACCAGAGTGAGGCTAGACGCGCATCGCACACCCACGAGCAGCTTCCCCGGCATGCACTATTGGGGCGGATGCCCGAAATCGATAGGGCTCCAAGGCCACTTCTAAATTAACGTGACACCTAAATGAGACCTGTATTCAAAAGAAACGCGCTTAGTTTGTATAAGAAAAGTGCCTGTATACATAATTGCATAGTTCAAAGTGTGAAGACGATATATAAGTTTTCACACCAAGTAAACTAAAAGTAATCTAAAAGTGAGCAAGGATGGTCTTCAGGAAACAACTAATAAATCAGGAATTATACTCGAATATGAAATATAATGACTAATGTAAAGTAACAGACTGGCCAAAAGAGTATGGTCCCGTTACGTAGCAACTTGGCTATGGTGGCCTGTATCACTTGTTATTTATCCTTAATGTTCATCGTTACATGCGAGAGGGCACTTCAGTATGTTACACTGCAAAGTGTTGTCCCAGTTATAATGTATATAGTTGACCGTTATCAAAGTACGCGACCCAGAAACCTATACTAAGTACTCAAGATAAAACTCTTTAGTTCTGACCGTCCATGTTCTACGCTAGTTTAGGCTTTCCCCTTCACCATAGTATATTATATAGCATGAGGACGACCAGACTAGAAAATGAGAGACAAGCGGAGGCATAGTGCGATATATCTAGACGCAGTATCATTTCATATATTTATAGATCATTGCAGCAAGACGTGATCAATTGACATATTAAGCTTCTCCAAGATGCTGAACTGTGATAGAGACAAGTATCAATAATTGGCATAGATTATTAGAGATAAACTTACTAAGGAACTTTCTTCAGACATTTTGAAGCATTTTCTGCCTTATGAAGTGACAAATCATTCATAGAATACATACACAATCTGGCTGATTATGCACCTTAGATTTTAAAAGTACCAAATTAGAAAACACTTTTTTTTTAAATTTCAAAGCCTGATTGATGAAACTATGGACTAAAATTGATAAGCTTTTAATAGAATAAAGGCAGATACATTATCTGACTTTTACATCTAGCTAAATATCAAACTTTTAGTTTCAATAAACATAAAAAGAAGGCAAAGATAACTACAATTGACCTCTGAGAGCAACAGAAATATGACCATTATGCTGCCTTTGGTAATAATATACAAGTGCAGAGTTGGACGTTACCATCATGTATAAGTACATCTTACCATCACAAACTGTAAAGCCCCATACTCACTAACCGATGGGCCGAAGTCGGTGCCGATGTAGGCCTGGCTGTCTGCATTGACGGTCGGTGTTGGTGTAAAATTATTAAACATGTTTAATTAGGATTGGCGTGATTGGCGCTGATGGTAGACGCCTAGGCCGACGTTGGCGCTGATTTTGTGTGGGTATGCATTGTCCAAGTAGCATCAGCTGATGGCCACACCGACGTCAGCGCAGATTCTTCCCAAAATCGCCTAGTGGGTATACCGCTTTATGATTGCAACATCTTTTTTTATACTTTCCTACTAGAAAACCTGTTAGATAGTAATTATCATAGATAATTGTATATATAGATATGACAAGAATACGCAAGAAATAAGCAAACATCTTATACTACTATTACTCAAATTGCTGCTCAGTGCCCATATTGGAAAAACTTGCACAAAACGGCGGTATTTCATAATTTCACCTCAGTCTTTTGACTGTGCTCATTTCCTGAATAATAGTTGCATAGAGGTGAATGATACACTAAATACCAAATTTAATTATATAAACCCCCTATTGAAAGAATTAAAATAAGATGTAAATTGAAGATTCTATTCAGAATTTAGTTGTTGGAAGTCAGGAAAATACCAAAATTCAAGCAATTTTGTAAAACATTCCAAACATTCCAAATCATCTTGAATATTCAGTCGGAACAAATTTCATCCAGATGTCTATTCTACATATTCCTAGCTTCATAATTAAATCAAGATGATTGAAATTGGTCAAGAATTGTAAGAGTTATTAAGATTTATTTGAAAAATGTTATGGCAACTTAATGTTTTTGATTGCAATTTGCTGCAATGATCCATAGTGAAATGTAATATATTTATTATTACATAAAAAAAAGTTGCAATTATTCTAAAACAAGTGGCTTTGCAAGGCAAAAAAAGCACACTCTCATGGACAAAATCCATTCAGGATTCGAACCCACAGTGGGATAGCATTACCACAAGATGCTAACCCACAAACAGTTGCTAAGTCATAAATATTTGGGGGATAGCATCTGCAGTATAACTGATGCCAAGTCACAAATATTTGTAACTTAGCAGCTGTTTGTTGGATAGCATCACTACAAGACATTAAGATACAAACAGATGCTATGTCACAAATTTTCTAATGATAGCATCTGCAATGGAACAGATACACATATAATTTTGTCTATTATTAACAAGCATGTTTACACAAAAGAAATTATTCAAAATTGCAATTCTAAAATTATGTTCATTTCAATGACATGACTCAAAATCAATCTGATCTATGTCTGTTTGGGTCTAGACATGATTTGGGGGGACAAAGCTTATATGTTATTTTTGGTGATGTAATGTTTAACATCCAATGGGGTGACACCTGGTAGGGTGACAACATTTTGGTGAGGAATTTTATATGACTAATATTGAACCATCTTCACCACTTTCAACCTATTTAATCCATTATTCAGGGTTGCCATTTTTAAGCAATTATTTTCTGTAAAAAGATCAAAAGTAACTATTTTGATATTGACCTAGTTATTGAATATATAAACTCATCTTCAACATTGGAAAATAGTTCAGGCATTTTTCCCATTTGTGACTGGCTTCTTTGAATATTGAACATTCTAGTCTCCATGTACTTAGTGCTTCTTGATCCCTGAGTAAGCCATTTAAGGGATATGTCCATTTGTGGGATAGCAGCTGTTTGTGACATAGTGTCTTTATGATGCTGCTATCCCACAAACCAGTTTAAAGTATAGCATCTGTTTATGGGATAGTGTCTTGAAGTAGATGCTATCCCACAAATACTGCAAATTTGTGGGATAGCATCCATTTGTGGGATAGCGTCCTAACAGTTTGGAAGGAGGGGATGAGAGCTGAACTAAATAATGGGGTCATGACCCAATTTGCTGGTTCCCACAGGTCCTTTAAAGAGCAGTTTGAAAAATAAGCAAACAAATGGACTGGCTGGTGATGGCCTATTTCACTGGTTCTTGGTATGACCAGAAGTAAGTTCAGTGTGTAGACTGCAACATGCGAAAGGACAACGTTTTAGAAGTAGTAGGGTAATCAGGGATCAAGATCCTGAACAAGGTCATGCGGCAGGGTGTCTCAAACCTTTTATTTAAGCCACAGCTGAGATCTTACTGTTAAAAAATTAGAAACTTTGTAATTTTTGCATATAACCAAATTAAATAGAACCAAACATAGAGCCTAAATACAAAACCTGAGACAATACTCCATCCTAATAACTTTTAATTTGAACATGCCAAGTCTTAGCGTTGGTTATTGATGAAGGTGCATGCTCTTGTACAAATAATCATAGTTGTCAAAAAACATCTTTGAAATTCTCAGCACCATATACTCAAGGGTTTCGCTTCACACAATTATTTATATAATTTATACCAACATTATATATATGATTATATGCAATGTTTATATGAGAGTAATGTGGGTATTAGCTACAAACGTCATGTTTTTTATTCCTCAAAACAATGTATTACGGAGTAACCAGATAAGTACGACAGCCTTTGTAAAACACCCCCTATCACCTGTTGTCCATCCTTAACACTCCTGACCGTCCTCACACTAGATGCGAGAGTCCTCCTCCACCATTAAGTACTACTGCAGGCCACAATAAGCTACCAAAAGTAGCATACGTTTTTGATTCTGTCTAGAGTCCCTACATGAGATTTGGACGTCCCACTTGACAATCTTATATATAAATACTCATATCTCGTTGTCTAGGTCCAGTGGGAGTTCACCTATATACACCACCTATTCCCGTTGTATAGATGGTTCTCAACCGATCCAGCCATGGCCAAGGATTTACCAGATGAGGAATGTAGCGAGGCGTTAAACCTGAACAATGTTCATCAAAGCCGGGGAGGGGCAACTGATAATGAGGAAACACCTAAACAGAAGCGATGGAAGGTCTTCAAGACGGTGATCATGTCCCTCAGCATGCTAGTTCTGGTAAGTTTTATTGTATGTTCATTGCATCTTTGCTGGATTGGTAAATTACATTTTGGAATTATTTTTCTTTTTTTTTCAATATTCATAGAAAAACAAAGACACCAAAATAACTTTACAAGAACCAAACTGGGAGTAAAAATTTCTGCAACCTTAAAAGAAAAAGTTGCATACTTGCCTGGGGGTCTTCTGCCACACCTAACTTAGAGGTAAACAGCAGGTACACTTCAATCACCACTATGTGTTTGTGTTTGTGGTAGTGATGCCAAACCATTATCGGTTAGCTTATCTGGCCTGTGGCCCGTTGCACAATAGAATTTCGTTACTAAGATAAAACAACGAAAGCACAACGAACTTTTGCTTAACAACGAAATGATCCGTTGTTACGAAAATATTCCACTCTTACTTAAATAGTAAAAATCTCGGCTTCTAATGGATGGAATTGAATTCTGTAAATTGATATAAAAAGGCAAGACATTGGAGAAAGCGCATTAAAAGTTACAACTCATTGAGGGCATTCTAACTTTAGGAAAAAAAAATTGTTAAAAAAACTTTCGTTGTTACGAAAATAACTGCAAATAATTTATTAAGCAACAACAAACTCTTTCGCTGTTTACAATATTTTCGTTGTTACGAAACCCATTGTGCAACGGGCCACAGTGGCCCATTGCACAATGAGTTTCGTAACAACGAAATTAATATTATTAACGAAAATAATATTTTTGTAAGAACGATCGTTTTGCAACAATGTTTTTCTATATTTAGAATGCCCACAGAGAGCTGTGACTTTAACTGAATTGTCTCTATTTTTTCCCCTTTTTACATCAATTTACAGAATTCGATTTCATTCATTAGAACCAGAGATATTACTATTTTTTATAAAATCATAACAACGAAACTTTTTGCTAAGATTTCTTAACTTGATCCTCACAACGAAATTCTATTGTTTAATGGGCCACTGCCCTATTATACCAACCCTTACATATCAATCAAATTACAAAGGTTGAACGCGGGCACCTAGTCAAGGATAGCCTCTTCTCCTGCCTGTCGATGGCAAAAGTCCCTCTTGAATCAGTAGGATTTTGGTTAGCGAGGTAGCTTCATAAACCACAGAAGCAGTTTTGTACCCTGGACCTAAAGCCTTATAACTCATTTTAGTGATTAAACTAATCAGGTGCAATTCCATCAGTGTCTAAAAGTCCCTGATTCTGTCTATCACCATAAACAGATGATTAAATTTCTAAATAACAGACAGTAAATACCCTCAAAATTGGCAAAAGTTACAAGAATTTTATGCAGTACCTCTCGAGGTACTGTAAGTAACTGTTGATTATATTGATTTAGTGAAATTTAGCATTTTTCTTGATGACAAAGTGCCAAAATGATCAAAACAGTTTACTTGAGATTAAATGATAAGAAAAATTTAAAAGGAAGGTTAGTAGACATTTTTTTTTTAAATATAGATTTTTCTAAAAACTGTCAAAAGTGCCATAGGGAAACGGGATCAACATAATATCACTTTTCTATTGGGTTGGTGTAATGGTAATGAGCACTTTTTCATAAAATCTCTGAAAGGATAGGAATGGGAGCATCAGGATACAGAGAGACACTGATCTACATTTAGGAATCTGTAACTCATTTCCTAGCTGACAACTTTGTTTACTTGCTATTCCACATGTTTCACATCTTTTATCACTTACACCTCTATTTTATCCTTTTCTACAACACACATAAATAGTGTATGAGCAGTACTGATGTTTAAAAACATGTAATTTCCATTATATTAAGCTATGGACACTATTTTCAATGACATAAGCGAGAGTGGTTAGTGCTTACAAGGTTGTAAGATACTTACTGGAGACGTGCTCCTGATCTGTAAAACCTACCCTACTATTTGGGAACAGGAGTCAGGAGATACAGACCCAGAGCACGTCTCCAGTAACTTTTACAGACTATAGTTACAGACTTGCAATTTTGAGTTAGGAATTCGGGGATTATCTGTAGGGACCACATAGGTCATATTTTAAAGGAGGGTTTGTCCAAGCTAACACCCCCCCCCCTGGCTACGGGCCTTCTAATGGACAGACACTAAATATAATCTTAATTGGCATTGAAATAATAGATGTGTTTGCAGAGCAAACTTCGGTGATCTTATAGGGGCACTGTGAGGCCGCATGCGATGAGTTCGGAGATAATTGATCTGGCCATCTTTCCATTACCTCTGCGTTGTTTGTTTCAATATTAAATATTGAAACAGGTGTTGTTCCTCTTACTCTATATCAAACTTGAGATGTGACAGAATTGGAAAGATGACCAATTTGGTACTCTCGAAACTCAAAACGGAGACACATATATATACCTCAGATTTAATGTAAAACACTCCATTTTTGTTTAATCTAAACCAAAAATGGAGTGTTTTACAGTATATCTGAGGTATAGAATTGTAAACAATTATTGTCTCTAAAATAATGTCTAATTAACGAAATCATGATGATTAAAACAGGTGATTTGTTTTCATAACATTACTTAATTATTTGATTACTTAAAATTACTGTTACCCCCAGATAATAAAAGCACTATGTATAGTAATTGTCTTCGATGGATTAAACATGAGATACAGGTCATATGGATATAATACTATTATCATACTTAAGCTGTTTTTCTTTACCCATGTGCCCTCTGGTGGTTATAGATAGCACTTAGTGCTGAAAGAGGGTGAAGTAGGTTTGATGGACGTGCACATTTACCAGCTAATCACAGGTATTCACCACCCCGGCCAAGCCACTGAATACCCCTGACCTGCTACTCCCGGCCGCTTCCTATTGTTTCCAGATTTTGGTCTTTGAGATTGCTAGTCGGCACAGAAATTTCGCAATAATCATGGGGGCATCCCATGAAAATTTCGCGATAATCCTGTGTAAGAAACAATGCGATACCAAAAATTGTTATTGCCATATAACTTTTTTGTTTTTCAATTTATGTGTTCAATTTTTATTTTAATCAAACTTAAACTATATGGCATTCTTCCTTGGTCACATACATATATTTTGATAAATTAATCTTTGTGAAATATATATTCTTAAAACCACGATATTTTAAATATTTATTTTTAAAAGCGCGATATTTTCAAAATTATCGCCACGACACTGTTGTGATGCCTTGGCGATAATTTTTTGCATTTTATGGAAGTGCTCTGATCGGCAATAATTATCGCCAAATCTTTATGGAATGCATACCAGGTTTTAGATACAATACGATACCAGAAAATGTCATCGCTTTAATGGATTTCTTTTTCAATTCATTTTTTAATCAAACTTATATCATACAGGACCCTTCCTTGATAACATACTACCCCTTTCACATCCTTTCGTAGGGCATCTCTTCCTATTCTGTGAACATACATATATCTTCATAATTATGTGAATCTTTGTGGAAAAAATATTTTTGAAATTGCGATATTTTGAAATTATCGTCACGATCCTGCTGTGAGGCCTTGGCGATAATTGCTTGATAATCGTGAAATTTTTATGGACGTGCTTTGGCTCACGATAATTATCGCCAAATTTCCTATCCTGAAGCACCTAAATTACTATAAGGCTTGTCCCTCAGCTTGTCAGAAGCTTGTCTCACCTCAAGATTGACATACAGGAAAAGGGACAGCACTTATAATCACTCTATTGGCTTTGTACAGTCGTCTATCACAAGAATCTCTTATTAATGAATTTCCTAAATTTTCTTCAGAGTTTATTCTTTGAGATTCCTGGCCCAACCCTGCCGTACCTGAAGGACCGAATAGACGCTAACTACGAGGAGGTGTCGAGGGTGATGGTGGCCAGGAGCGTGGGCTACTTCCCGGGCACTGTGATGGCCGGATTTATGTAGGTGTATCGAGTTTTTTCTTTATGATTTTTTTATATTTTGTTTACGTTTTTCTATTTCATCAATTCATACAGTTGGCACGCCTCAATGCTAGGCGCTGCTTTTCTGGGTGTACACCGTTTCCATCCTGTTACAATCAATTGTAATACATATATCAATGTTTCCCTTGGTTTTCAGTATTTTTGGACAAGATGTTGAAGATGAAATTGATATGAATAAGCCTTAAGATTGACTCAACTGGAACTAAACATTTAACCAAAGTTTGTTCACATTAGGCCCCTATAAGTAATTAAACAAATCTCATTTCAAAGATCATATCACATTTGGACTGTTATTTATTCAAGTTAGTCTAGTATTCCGACTAGTATTTAGTTGTTGTAATGTTAGGTTTAATCGTTATATTTAGGTTGATTAGTTAAAGAAAGACATTATCAAAGCAACACACTTATTTTTTTCCTCAGTTATGTAAAGTAATGCGTTTCTAGATTCCTTAGAACAAAGACCTGTATGTCATGTATGTTTACATTAAATATAACTGGTTTTTTTTTAAAAATTCCGCTTCAAATTTTGAATTGAAGATGCATCCAAAATGTAGAAGTACACATCAGGACATGTTATACTAACCATTGGTATTTCTTATAGGTATGACTCGTTCCCCAGGATGTCCTACCTCTTCATCTCTACCTTACTCCTGGGGGCCGCTGTGGCGATAGGTGCCTCCCCCTGGTGTGGATCTCTTGAACTACTGGCCTTGATGTTTTTTCTACAAGGCATTGCCCATAGCAACCTTAACACAGGTAATTCTAATAGCAACCTCATCCTCGTTACTATCGTAGCAACCTAAATGCAACTCCCCTAGCAACCTGAATACAGGTAGCTCCCATAGCAACCTGAATAAAATAACTCCCATAGCAACCTGAATGAAATGACACCCTTAGCAACCCGAATACAGGTAACTCCCATAGCAACCTGAATAAAATAACTCCCATAGCAACCTGAATAAAATAACTCCCATGACAACCTGAATCTTGTTGCATCGTTGCAACCTGGATACCTACTGCTGCAACCTGGATAAATGTATCTCTAATAGCCCATCTTGCAATATTGAACTGATAGGTGACCCAGATGAAAGATCCAGACTTTTGATTGGCTTTAGTTTTTTTTAAAGCTATTAGGCTTATGAGTGATTACAGGGCGACCTTTTAACGTTTATGAAAATCAATTGCATATTCTTCTGTATGTTGTAAGAATTTCAAATACATTAGCACATTTTAAAGTAATTTTTGCTTGCATATTAATTTTCACAATGAATTTGTTTCAAATCTAAAACATATTGATCTGGCTCACAGTCTGCCGACTGGTTGGTAAAAACCCTCAACTGACTTATATATGCGTCCTAGTAGGTATGAGGCTTTAATCTTATGTAATCCAATTCATGGTTGATGTTGATTATTATCAATAATTACAGGTATGAATTCCCTTGTGATCAAGATGTGGGGGCGAAGAAGTGGTCCTGCCCTGGTGTCTCAGGCCTTTCTCACTGGAGTAGGAGGCCTGGTGGCCTCTCAGGTCACAAATGCATTCATTAAAGTGAGGACTTTACAACCTGACCATCACACAAACTTCACTTCAGGTGCGCAGCATCACGATAATTTTACACAACCAACAGCAAAGCTGGACTTTGTGGTAACTGCCGCATATGGGGAAGATCAGAGGGATGCATTGATAGCTGAGCAAGATAGAGATTTCAATGTTACATCTGGCCCTGTGCAATTCGAGCGACAAACGATGGGGATAAATACTACACAAACACCTCTTACAGTTATAGAAGAGTCTATAGAGTATCCCTATGTTATAACAGCTTCCATATGTGGTTTCCTCGCTCTGATATATCTGGGTATATTCATAATTGACCACTTCGCAGTCATGGGTAAACCAAGTAAGGAGAAAAAAGAAGGCAATCAAGTTAAGCGAAGGACCTGTGCAGGTCTGAAGACACTGATATCTCCATCGACATGCACAAACGGTCACCCCAAGTTTGGAGCTGTATTTTTCCTCATGTTCATGATTCTCCACCTTCACATGACTGGAAGCATACGACTTATCAGTCTATTTCTCTACTCATTCGCCCGATTCAGCACTCATAGTTTCTCCCCTTCCAGAGCATCTAACCTGAACTCTGCATTTTGGCTTTCCTATACTATCAGCCGAGGATTGAACACAATAGCAGCCATATTTTGCAATCCAACTCTTCATTTTGCTCTTATGATAGCGCTGAATCTAATTGCAAGCACAATTTTGACTATATGGGGGACAAGTAATTCCACAATGCTTTGGATCTTTACTTGTGTTTATGGTTTTGCCATGTCCCCCCTCTTTCCTATGTCTATTGTTTGGGCTAATATGTATGTCGAGATGACAGCTGTGGGGGTTAGTATAGCCTATTTGGGGTCGGCTTTTGGTGGGATAATTTATCAATGGTTTGTAGGTTACATGTTTGATGAGTATGGACCTCCCACATTGCTTTATACTTTACTGGGTTCATCCATTAACATTATGATCGCCTACTTTGTTTTACAGGTTTTAGCAGCGAGGCACGGTCCTAAAGAAAAGAAAAAAGTGGTTACGGAAGTTATAAGTGTCTCAGAATAACTAGCTTGAAAGTTGGATTTCATAATAGCAGCTGTTTAGATACGTTACTCAGGGAAATAGTTGCTGTATCACATTTCAGCAAACAAATTTCGTGTCACTTCTACACCAATAAAGATATTACAAATCTAATATGTTTTCCATTGATTTTCAAGGTGTATTTCTCGTGGTTAAGTCGATAACAATTTCCACAAGAAACTAATTCAAGAATCTTGTAATTTTGTGTTGACTGTAATTGATGGATCATAATCCTTACATAAGGAATCAATCTTTTTTTGAAGGGTTGAGTGTAATTCCCGAGAGAAACATAAAAAGGAATACCCGGAGAAGAGGCTGACCCCACACACTGCACATAGGCACATAGGCACATAGGGGGCAGCTGGTGTGTGTGCGGGGTAGGTGGCGAGGGTAGTGGAGCCAACTTGTATAGAATAGCCGGGGGTTTGACTTGGTCTCAAATGTGCCCCAATGTGTGTGGGTGAGGGAAAAGTGAGGGAAATGAGTCTTATTTTGACTAGAATTGAGGGACAGTAATTTCCCTCGAAATCGGTATGAATGTACTCAGGCCCGTCTTTATGGCTCACTTTTTTAATAGATGCCTATCTACAATGGCCCAACATAAGAAGGTGGCAACAATGGTAGCCAACAGTTAGTAACTCCAGGGTGTAAAAGGTTTTTCTTTTTCAGTGGCGGATTCTGGAAAATTTTGCATTATTTTAATCTTAAACTCGGCCAAAAAGCAATTAAGGAAAAGGTTTTTCAATAGCGCCCCCCCCCCCTCCTCCCCTTTTCAAAATCCTGGATCCGCCAGTGTTTTACATGAGCATCGTTTTATATTACATTTTTGTATGCCACTGAAAAATATAGTTATCTGCACTACAATACCATTTTGTCTCAGTCCAACAAAATGACTGATGTTTTACTTATGAGTTATGGGTAGGTTTTTCCACAATGAAGGTCCCTCAAAATGGATATTTTTCTGAATCCTCAAAACACACGTTCGGCCGCAAATAAATAAAGTCAACCCCCTGGGATAGAATAAAAAGTTGTTGTCAGCATTGGCATTGACCCATTTGCGTTGGTATTCATGTTATCTTTGTGTTGGACATCACGTTGGGCAGTTGATTCAAATCGGTTTTTATTCATTTTACAAACATGTTAAAGAAGGTTGTAATGTATTTTTTGTTGAATGGTTTGCTTTCAGGTTCTAATATAGAAAACAGATTTCTTGGTGGCATTTGCATTTGGTCGCAATGTGTTAAATTTCAGAACCTAAATCTCACCTCAGTGAGAGAAGGTTAAGACTATATAACCAATAGAATGCTACCTGACATAAACCTGGTAAACAAAATTGACCAAGAAGCCATTCCATTGGTTTATCCCTGTAGCACTCAGATGGGGTGGGTGCAACCACTGCACTCATCAGGTCAGAGACCTTGTATGTATATATAGGATATATCGAGACTGGAAAGCCAGGGGGAAACCTGTTATGTGCTACAGGCCTGCCACCTAGGTGCTGGTTGGACCAGATGTGGGTTGACCATTATGTCCATGGTAAAAATAGCCAGTGTGGTGCCACTTGCTATTCCAAAAGTACATTGGTAATGACCAAACCTTGGTTATAGTTGATCCAACCAGCCACTAGGGGAATGGGCATATAGGCCCAAAGAGAAGCTTTCCAGTCTCTATATATCCTATATATACATACAAGGTCTCTGATCAGGTCATTTGTGGTCGTGTGAGCTACCCATAGCTCTCTCTCCCTTGTTTTGCATGTGAGAATATTTTGCCATGGCTGCTTATATCACTATGGTTGAGAAAATTCTCTACCACTAAATTAACTTTACACATATAAGGCATTAGGAATCATAGTGTCTACTTGGGCACATAATGCTGGAGTGGAATCGTTAGATCTCACGTCCAGTAGAGTGATCATAATATTTTCTTAACCAGTATTTTCTATAAAATGAACAGTGAGAAACAACAAAAACTGGCCATGGGCCTAATTGATTCTCTCAGGAGAATAAAGTATCTAATAATAAAGATAATAAGCTGAGGCAGTGGCAACGTCCCATATGAGTGTCTGTGCAAACCCTTACTACATGGACTTTTCTGCTTTTTTTATGCCATAACAGATTACTGACAGTGCAGGATAGGATGGGGAAAATATGTAGGTAAAATATTTGTTATGGTGAACGCTAGTTGTTGTTATGTGTTAAATTAATAATTGGGGAACTGTTTTTATATTGTTTAATGTTATTGCCTTTGTCACTTCTTCCGTAAGTGCTAGTCAAGTGGTAAGTAAGTTCACGAGATGGGCGTTCATTTCCATAACGCGAACAACACTTGGCTGAAAGTCAGGTTTATTTCGTGGATCACATAAATGCGTACAGAGCCAGTGCAATGATGGTTAATAATCCTAGGTTCACAAGTCCAATTGATGAAGAGCAAGCTTTCTCCTAAGAGTCCGCCTGTTCTTACATCCGCTCTTTTGTTATGGTGACCTAGATTAGATATTTAATTATAATGAAGAGACCTTAGGCTAAGGGCTTATGTCAGAAAATGAAATAATTCGTGTTTTTTGTTTGAACTAATCTTTTTTGTACCAAGATTTATTCCTCTGCCCTCCAGCTTTAGGAAAGTTTTGGTTATTGACTTCTCAAAAATCGAGCAATAAAAAATATTCTACTGCGTAATGAATACATATATTAAGTGTAGAAATGACAGCATTACATGATGAATTATTATTAGAATTGCTAGAAAAAACGAAGAAAACCTATATTGTTGAAAATAATGTACATATTAGGTAAGTAGAAAGCTAAACTGGAGGTTAATGATACGGGTAAAAATCTTAGAAAAAATGGAAAAATTAGGTTTCATATTGATTTTTCTAACAAAGAAAGAGTATGCAAAAGTCCCTTTAATACATAGGTGAGTCTATGGAATGAGCTTGGTGGTAATATGGTATCCATAACATTGTATACATATATAATCATAATTGTTCACTACTTCGATCATCATTCACTACATTGGAAGAACTTCTTGTATTTGAAGAGATGTTTCAAGAAAAGAAAAAGGTCACAAGGTCAGAAATCCATATTTTCTTTGGTGGCATCACAGACGACTGACCCACTTTCCTATTCATGAATTGAGAGTTTTTCCTATATTTTATCACTTTTATCCTACACATGAAAGGATAGAGCTCCAGCTACCTATCAACATCTTTAAGTCAGGAAATCAAACACTATGTTTTTGGGTGACTTCAAAATAATGTCATTGCAACTTCACCCTGTATCCTTAGAAGGACCAAGATAGCGATGCTGCAATGACACACGCTTGGTTGGTTTACCTAACCATTCCCCAGGTCACTGATGGACCTTTAAAGGCTGGTTCACGTGAGGTGAATAGCATTCTTCTATTTGTCCCCAATCAGTGAACCTTTCTAAACATACTGTGATGAATGTCCATGGTAAGAGTGCAAAACAATTTTATAACTATAAATTGATATCTTACATAGAAAATCTTAGTCTATAAATCAGATCACACATTGAATCCCCTGCACACCTGACACAGGACGTCTGTGTGTGACGTCACACAAATGACAGTTATATTCAAATTTCTAATTTTTAAATTCCATAAAAATTATATTTTTTCACATTTTCTTTTGTAAATCATTTAATTTTGTGATTTTTAGATGTATAAAGAACATTTAACAAATTTCTATTGGATTTTTTTCCAGCTTTATAATTTTTTAACTGTTCTGCTTGTAATGTCACACACAGAAAAATGCACTGTGCAGGCTGCACAAGGTGCAAGCAGGGCAATTCAGTTTGATTAAAAACAACATACATAAAATGAAAACTGCTAGAGATAAAAGTATAAAATTTGGTATAGTTATTTCATTGATGATATAGATCACGGCAGTATACTAATCTACAGACACTGGCCCCTCCCTTTAAAGTATTTTTTGCAACACACAAGTATCTCAGTGGCACATTCCCATTTTTAAGGGCTCTTGAGGTTTATTCCATTCCATGTCACTTCTAACACATCATATAAAAATTGGCCCCAAATATATATGTAAAATTGAATAAAGTTATGTGTCGCTTATCTTTATGCTGCCTCACAGGCCTGTGATGTCATCTAGGCTATCAGTCACAGGAGAAGGTGTGTGCACTCAACCATAGCAGGAGCCTCAACACCTTGCCCTGCTTATCTAAAGAGCCTATATAGATGACGTCACCTGCACTCAGTAGAAGCCGCTAAACAATTATATTCTAGGTATATGGCCTAGACTGGCCAACCATAACGTATGACCTGGAGAGCAAAATTCAGGTCAGACAGCTTACATTCTGAACCTGGAATCTGTATTGATGTGTGTGATGACCAGGCCTGGATTGACTCTGGGTGAACAAGACTGCAAATGACCAAGTGGGTGAAAAATTATTTTAACATGTCCTCCATTTGCTGCCTGTTTTGTTAGCTGGTGCCCCATTGGTCAGTTTTGTGACTCAGTTTAGCAGTGTCAGCTGTTTTCATGGTCAGTGTGTGGGGGCTCTGCTGGCAGCAGCAGGGCCCCTCTGTATGTCAGGGGGTGCGCTGAGGCTCCCGACAGTTGTAAGCTGTGTGACTGTAACCACTTTTTGTAAAACTAAAATGGTTTTAGAGAGATGGGTGAGTGTTGGGACGGGGGGGGGGGATGGTTAGTTGGTTCATAGTTTGGCGGCCAATGATTTTACAGTAGAAATACAACAGAAATTTATCATAATGCTATCTAGTTCAGAAATGGTGTAGTAATGAGGTCAATATTCTCAAAAAAATAGATAATTTTGCTTACGTTTGATTAATGAAGAAGGTATTGTAAAGGCCCCTCAGGATTAATAAAAAATGCATTGTGCTCTGTTAGATTTTAGATAATTATCACGGAGTTAAACACTTCCTAGGTTTCTTTGGGTTTCTGTTCTGGATGATGTCTACCAGTCTGGTCACTTCAAAGCCATGAAAACATTTGTTTTGTAGTGCCTGTAAAATAAAAATTTAGATTGACATGGATATTACGAGGCAAAACAGGCATTTGATATAAGTTATGACTTGTGCATCACATATTTTTAAAAATAGATGTGCAGTCACAGTTTCATCCTTAGAGCAGTCTCTAAGTTGAATAGCCGAAGATTCTATTAGTGCTACTATCCAACGTTTGCCTTTTCAGAATATTTATCTATGTAACCAACTTTACTATCTTTTGACATTCACAAATAATAGCCTTAAGTGGTAAAAGCACTAAGTCACAAAGTGACCCGAAGTCACATAATTTGTCACTTCTAAAGGGTCACTTTGTGACTTGTGGCCATCTGAAGGTTCTATGTTATGACATGACAGACACGTATTTGTCCCCCAAATATGAGTGAAGTCATAATCTGATTGTATGGAAAAGTCATTGTCACTGTCATGCAAGAAATATCAATTTCGTTTCAGGTGTCACAGCACAAAATATTACATTTATTATAATATTATTATAATGAAAATTGTGAATGATAATCATTTTTGGCTTATTCTATTGATAGCGATAAGTTATATGCCAACATTTCTATCTTAATCAATGTACTTCATTAAGATGAATCATCTACAATTACAATTTATTCGTATTTATCATTGATTCAAACTAACAATTATATGTCATTCAATAGGGTATATTGTATTATTATCAATAAACATTAAGTAGTTTTTATTAATGATAATCATTTATTTTATCATTTCTATTCAGTTGTGACAATGACTTCGATTTTTAAAAATTGTTATAGTTGTATTATAGATTTAATAACAATTTATAAAAATCTACAACATTGATTATAGTATTAATGACTAATAAAGCGTTATCTGTATTTACCTTGGAAGGTGTACATTTGTTTTATGACTATCAATGTATCATCATTTTTGGATATGATTGAGAGGTCTCTCGAAAATTATACAGTATACTTGTGATAATGACAATATAAAGTTGCTGTAGTGTGTCCTAAACTAGGATTTTGATCTTGATTGTAAATATTTTAAGAAAATTAAATTTTTATTAAGAATACTGAGGGCTAAGAGTGTTACTCCTTATAGAATGTGCCAAGGGACAGATGTAAAGCAGGGCCAGCTGCAAACAGTCAGTCAGTGTTGTCAGAGTCAGTTGTTGTTTAATAAGATGCCCCTCAACATTACTGCTAATCTCACTGATGATGGCATGGTACATCATGTTCATACTTTTATCTTTTTTTTTTATTGAGATAGCAAAGGCAATATGGGCAGAAAGAAGAACTCTGAGGAAACCCTGCTTGAAAAACCAAGAAGAATATATGGAACTGACCACATAGATGGTTGTGTTGAACAAAATGCCACAAGCATAAATGCAGAACTCACAAAAGATGGCTCAACTAATAAAGTTAAACCTTCGAATTCTTACATTATCCTCAAAGTAATATGTCTGTTACTGGCAATGATAGTACACGTAAGATATTGTTTTGTTAATGATGAAAGACTTTTTGTATTCCAAGATTTGACAGATGTAGATTTCAAATTTTAAAAACCGTAATTGCAAAAGTTGACAATTCTGTCTAATCATTTTGGAAATTATATTACGTTTCATTAAAATGGAAAAGTGAAATATTTGTTTTTTTCCAGGGTTTATCCATTGAATTGTCAGGCCCCTCTCTGCCATACTTCAAAGAAAAATATGGTGTGGATTATTCAAAAGTAGCCCAGATCCTTGTGTGTCGGAGCATAGGAATGGTGACTGGTTCCATTGGTTCAGGAATTGTGTAAGTGATTCCAGATTTGCCACCAAACTCCTGGGGGATTAAATCATTACCCTTTTTAAGTTCTTGCTGAAAACGCAATACCTTTTTACATGGTAATAAAGGATGGTGATTGTGCCAAAAGCGACAACAGTATGTTGGGTAGCTTGGTTTTTGACTTAATTACAATTTTTGTCATAATCAACAATATGCATTTCTATAGACATGTGTAGACAAAGCTATTTTCTTTAGAGGAACATTGTCTAGTGTTGATTTACAATTTTGAGCATGTTGCAATATTATACTGTTTCTGACAAGATCTTAAAAATTGACTAGACAAGAAAAAACAATTGTCGTGAGAATTTTCAGTTGTTGTGATATTTTTTAGTTCTTACCATATGGACAAACTATATGATTTACAAATGTGAGGAAGATGTATACCAATTTGATACTATCTCAATATTCAATGTTTTGTGGCATTTTTCTTTTTAGATTTGAACTTCTGTCTAATAAGTCAGACCTTTGTTTTGCAACCATCCTCTTGCTAGCATCGCTATGTGCTGAGATGATACCCTGGTGTCCAAACATTAACATACTTTCACTCTTCTTTTTTATTCAAGGACTTACTCAAGGGAGTATAGTAACATGTAGGCATATTTTGACTAATGCAATTTTTACATCTGTCAGTAAATTGATAGAATTAAAAATCACTTGAAATTCAAGTTCAAGTTTAAGAAAAGGATAAACAAGCTAAACCTAAAAGAAAGGGCAAATCTTTCCAAAGTATCTACTTTGATTTCAATTCTTTTAAGGAAAATTATATAGTATTCAAGGTTCTTATATTTTGCCCATCAAACTAGCAAATATATGTAGCATGTAATTGTTCTCTTCAGATTGGATTTATATCAGTGATAAGTTTACTTCGAATACATTTAGTAAGTTGCAAATTCATTTCAACATGTTTTGTTATACATTTCAGGTAGGGATACAGAGGTATTGAGGATATTTGACTCAAAAGCAGGTCCAATTCTATTTATTGTGCATTTAGGCTATGGCATTGGAGCAATGATAGCACCTAAATTTGTGAATGCATTTGTAAGCCAATCAAAAATGATGAACATAACTACATATATAACACCTGATCATGAAAATTCCAGCTTCTTAGAGCTAAGTTATACTTCTATCAACGGAGATATCAATAGGCAATCCAGTAATGATATCATCGCATATCCATATGGAATTGTTGGTGGGCTTCTGAGCATGATCTGTGTAATATTTATTGTGCTATTCATTGCAAATCACTTTGGAAAATATTATGAACATCCTGTTTCTGAAGCCTCAAATAAAAAAGACATTGCAAGTATAATGAAAATGTTGTCTCCTGGAACATGTACCAATGGGAGACCTCTTTATGGAATGATATTTATCTCCCTCCTGGTGATGTTGTTATTCCACGTAGATGGTTTAGATAACTCTTTCAGGCAATTTGTGTACTCATATCTGATTGAGACTGGAGAATCACCTGCTAAAGCGTCTGACCTCAACATGCTTTATTGGGTATGCTTAACTTTAGGACGTATTGCAAGCATGCTAGCTTCAATGAAAATCCCTATACCAGTTATATGTGGTACAGTAGTAGCTGCATCACTTGGAAACAGCTTCATCCTGGAATCATCAGGCAACAAACATTATTTTGTTATTGTCTTTTGTACTGCTGCGTTTGGTTTTTCAAATTCATCACTATTACCTGCACATTTACTTTTTGCTAATTACTATATCAAAATGACAGGTGTAGTAGTTAGTTTGGTGTATGTATTTGTAGGGGCTGGTGTTATGATTTATGTTTTCCTTACAGGCTATTTCTTTAACCTGTATGGCCCATGGATATTCCCATTAAATATTCTCATAGGCAGCAGCATTGTTACATTGAATTACATTATTCTGCAGATTGTTGCAATTGTCAATGGAAAGAGGGAGTGGGGTTAGAGTTCAAAAGATGATACTATGATAAAAGCTTCAGAGTCACATAGTAGATGTCAAAATTATTTCAGGTAGAATGAATCAGTAGAATATGCTCTATTGAACTATATGTGTCACACCTATCCAGCAATCCTCTCATATCTAAACTATGGATACATAATTTCCATAGTTCTATTTGAAAATAGTTCTATTTAAATAATCTAACTTAGAAAATGTCTTTAATCTTGATATAGAAAATTGAAATGGGATGACAGCAGAAAAGGAAGTGAACTTCACACAATATATTTGCAGAATACCGATAGTGTTTACAAAAGCAAGTGGTGCGTGATTTGCACCAACTGGACACACCACCTACTAGAGGAGTAACAGAAACCCATCACCATTAATTTTGGTGTACATCCTTGATGTTTCAATAGTTGTGGGTTTAGTTGAATTCAGGAAGAAGCATTAAAGTTTTCTTAAATCACATCTTTATTTGGGATGTCTGTCGCTCAAGATGCATCCAAGAAGCTCACAGTAAAAACCCTGATGGGCCATATCACAATTGACATTGGAGTCATAGATGTTATAGTAAGCACCAAGTTCTGTAGGGCTGTCTGGTATATTTGCACATACCAAAGCTTTTGGACATTGAGTGGTCCTGCATAGAGCAATTGCCAGTTGTCGTGCATTGCCGGGAAGTTGTTGATTTCCGTTGTATGCTTTAGCATTGGAGGGCAAAAACAAATTGGATTTTCTCATCTGTCTTCCACAATTATGATTTTATTTTGTAATATATTATAGTTTTTGCTTCTGTCTAGCTGTACATATGCATATTTTTGCTTGGGGATGAGTCGAAAAGAAAAAAGGAAACACAAATCTGATTGTTTTGCATTGCCCTATGGACCAGAAATCAACAATTCACCATCTATTACATGTGATTTATTGGGGTGGCAGTGCATCTGGCAGGAGGTGTATGACGGATGACAGTTGGATTGCACAGATTTATATGTCAACTGATCTGCGTAACCACAGTCACAGAACAGTTACATCACCACTGCTCCTGAAATAACAATTTTGATTCAGATATCACGTAACAAAATATTATTATCTGTTGTATATTAATGTTTTAAGCAATTGAAATAACAAGAAATTAATCAGATTTTTTAAAGGTACTTTTTTAAGGTTACTGATCCCCTAGATATGGAGACATATATATCAAATATTCCCCACACCTGTTTTTGTGCTGGCAATAAATAACTATCTATACCATAGAAGTCATATTTACCTAAATAGAGAAATATTAGGCATGGTATCAAGAGCATCTTTTTTTAAGATATCATGATGTTAACAATAGATTTACAAAACCTGGGTACGCACGTTGATATAAAGTGCTCCGGACCCTTTGAACCCCAAAAGTATTTCCTGAAACTTAATTTATTTAAAATATACTGAAAACAATTGTGAATTGGCCCACTCTTTTGAGAATCAACCATAAGTTTAAGATTTCAGTTAACATTCCTAATGACAATGTTTCTGAATGACAACTATGATATGATTGTTTCACTTTTGAACTGCTGATAAGCATTCATTTACAGATGTGCTGCCATCAAACTTGAAGTGTTTTTAATAGATTATTTCCCATGTTTATGTCATAAATAAATGTGTGCTGTGTACACCTCTCTTTTAATACATCATCTAATTTCAACTTTCAATTGATCAATCAGAGATCACTTCTGAAGGGCCCAGCTATGGAGTACACATATATGCCCAACAAAACTTCCTTTCAGGCCTTCAGTCGCCATTGAAATTTAGAGTATGGTTGTCTGAATAATTTTCCAATAAGTAAGTAGCAACCAAAAGAATACCAGGGAAAACACTGGAACCAGGGTAAAATATGCTGTTTATAATGTGAAAAACAGTGTTTTTTAAATGATTAACACTCTTTTTCAAAATATACTGTGCTTATCTTTTGAATACAGGGTTAATTTCGAAAAACAGTGACAAGAAATATTTGATAAGTAACATCAAGGAACAGTAAAACCCCTCCACTTTTTATCAGTTTATAAACAGTGTTGGACACAATTATCAATGATGAGCAAGTTCATTTGGAAAACAATACAACTTATCACTGAAACAGTATTTAATCAGTGGATGAACAGTGTTTATCCCAGGCAAGCGTGTGATGTTATTATAATGTTACATTCTGTTTGGTTCTGACTTGGTTTTTGTTACATTATTTTGATGGCTCCCAATAATGTTGCTGCAACGTACCACTGCAATGTTGCACTGCGATGTTATTATAACGTTCTGGTTACATTATTCAACCTAGTTACTGCAAGCACTGAGTTGTATGTGGAGCCCATCCCCCCTCACCCGTAGTGCTGTAATCCTAAAAAGCTGATCCCAGTTTACACCAACATTGCAGTTTACCAAGAAATATTCTTGAAATTGCCTCCATGTTTATTCCCTGAAGACATCTGCATAATACATTATTAACCAAAGCAGTTTGATTGACAGATTGTCCCTTGAATTCGTAAAATGCAGCTTTATATATTGGCCTTTTCTCCATAAGCTCCATTCAGGTCAACCTATAATGTCCAACACTATTTTGCTCTGAAATACAGCATTTTGATTGGCTGGTCAACTTGCAAATCTGTCAATTGATAAAGTTAAGAAATCATAATGTTTAAGCAGTACTTAAGGATTATAGAAAAATATAATTGTTGCTTATTTGAGTAAAACTCTAGGTAACAGGTAGGGCTTATATGGATATTGTGTCCAACCCTTGTCCCAACCTTGGGATATACCCAGTGTGGGATAGGCTTATTATCTACATCTTGGAAAATACAGAATTCAATGACAGAGGCCTCACTCACTTCATGAGAATTGCACATATTTCTCGATCTGCCAGTCATTGATATTGACTATTGACTTTATTGAATGCCGATATTGACTATTACCTTTAATAATTACAAGTGATACGGACCTGCTAAATATTGTTTCGATATGGTTCCACTGTGTTAATCATATGATTTTCACCTCCCCAGCGAAAATCTTTCTCTGGGAGGGGAGAAGTGAAATAGACATAGTTTTGAGTAATGTGAATCACCCTTCACATTCATTTTGGGAATGCAATTCACATTCACACTCATTTTGAGAAAGTGAGTTGCATTCACTGTCTCTTCTGTGAGTGCAATTCACATTCACTTTGGGAAATGTGACTTGCATTCACTTTCACTTCTGTGAGTGCAATTCACATTCACATTCACTTTGGGAAATGTGACTTGCATTCACTTTCACTTCTGTGAGTGCAATTCACATTCACATTCACTTTGGGAAATTTGACTTCCATTCACTTTCACTTCTGCGAGTGCAATTTGCATTCACATTCACTTTGGGAAATGTGACTTGCGTTCACTTTCACTTCTGTGAGTGCAATTCACATTCGCTTTGGGAAATGTGACTTGCACTCACACTTATTTTGGGGAATGCAATTCCTACTCACATTTAAACTGTGCCATGTGGCAGGTGTTGGAGTGCTTTTTAGACTACTTCTGTGGCATTAATATACATGTTTATTTTGCCAAATTATGCCACCTATGTATATTTAAATGTTTGTACTTCTATTTAGGTATTATTATTACTTATTACTCTAAATTTGGTGAAAAACTGTGTTGCAGCCGACTCCCCCTGGTGTCATTTGGGAGAAACCCATTTTGAGTGTTTTTCACATCTAATATGGGTGTGTTTCATTAATATTATTCTAAAAAATGACATGTAGTATCTTCATTTTTGCATCAAAATGTGTAACTTGTTATATTGTATGATCTCGTAATGTTATTTCAAACCTAAGTTTTGTACTTTAAGCCATAAAGTGACATTACTTTAAAACACCTGTAAAATACCTCTATTGTTATGTCACTCTTTTAGCAAAACCCAGAGTGTGTTTTACCATCTTCACCTACTCTGACAAGTCAGGTCAGGCTATCTGGTTGGTTTGAAGAGATTTGTTAAAGTGAACCTTTTTTAAAAAAAATTGGATCTCAGACAAATTTCTGCCTTTGGTTGAATATTGTTAGCTGAGGCTTATCCTAGAAAATAAAGAACCATTACACGGATAGCTGAATTCTAGCATTCTAAGTACCTGCAGGCTAATTTGCACTGATTCTGTCGACAAAATCCCTAGAAAATTAGCAAATAATTGTTATAATCTTACGCATCGGAATAATAACAAGGAGGCAAGTTGGGCTAAATAATTATCTATTAATCAACAGACACACCCCAA
Source organism: Lepidonotus clava (assembly GCA_936440205.1). NCBI lineage: Eukaryota > Metazoa > Annelida > Polychaeta > Phyllodocida > Polynoidae > Lepidonotus > Lepidonotus clava. Next base: position 29,533,087 of record OW387149.1, on the reverse strand, counting down.
AGGGTAATACAGTAATACAATAATCGTTGTACATAGTTCTACAAGGAACAATACAATTGATAACATGTAAGGAAAAAGTTAAGTGATGCGAGGTTTTTGAACGATGTCGCAATGGCATCGACGCGTTCCAATGACGGAAATGTGACGTAGGCGTGACGTCACGTCCCTATGTTGATAGGTTGGTTACTAGGATACATCTGTAGCTACCGATTATACAGCAATACACTCGTTGTATTCCATCTATAAATCGACCTACAATGAATGAATTTTCATTTGACTCAGGAAATATTAATGTATATATATGGATGCTAATTTTAAAAATATTGATGATTTGTTTTTAACAATGTTAATCTACAAATAATAATATTTGTGAAAATTTCTATACTAAGCATTGGGTTTTGTTGACATATTACCCAGCATGCACCCTGTTTTAGGTTAATCTACAGGTAAAACTTATGAAAATGTCTATCCATGGTAGGGAGAATTTTAATGTGATCTTATTGATAGAGATAGGAGGCTATGTATGCTCCATTTTAGGCGCATTCTAGCATGTGCTTATGTTGAGCAGTTTTGCCCAGTTTTTAGGGACCACAGTCAATCTCCCCCATTGACCTCTGAGACCACAGTGTCTCCAGATGGGAGGGGAGTTGTGTTGGAGAGTGCTCGCAGGCCAACACTTCTTTCTATAAGGAGAAAAAAGGCCCTTGAAATGATAATAAAGGTAACAATGATGTTATATATTATAAGAGCTTTTTGCCATTATGCATGCAAGATTCTATTCCAACTTAGGTAGGTACTGATGCATTAGGAGGAGAATGGCAAATATAGACTAATGATCGCTTTGAATTAAATTATACCAAATAGTTTCACCAAAAACAGTATATGGCCTAGATTGGCTAACCATAACATATGACCTGGAGAGCAAGATTAAGGTTAGACAGCTTACATTCTGAACCTGGAATCTGTATTGATGTGTGGTTACGGGGCCTGGGTTGACTTTAGGTGAGCAAGACCGCGAATGACCAGGTGGGTGAAAAATTATTTTCACATGCCCTCCTTTTGCCCCATTGGTCAGTTTTGTGTACTGGGCCCAGGGTAGCAGTGTCAGTTGCTCTCATTGGTCAGTGTGGGTGGGCTCTGCTGGTAGCAGCAGGCCCCCTCTGTGTGGCAGGGGGTGTGCTGCGGCTCCCTACAGCTGTAAGCTGTCTGACTGTCACCACTTTATATAGAAATAAAATGGTTTTAGGGGGATGGGTGAGTTTTGTTATGGGATGTGGGTGGGAATGGTTAGTTGTTTCATAGTTTGGTGGCCAATCATTTTTACAGTGGAAATTCAACAGAGATTTATCATGATGCTATGAGGCTCAGAAATGGTGTAGTCATGAGTTCAAGTTTCTCAAAAAAAATAGACAATTTTGCTTACGTTTACTTAATGGTTAATGTTAGATCAAGTAAGTTCAAGATGGTTCAAATAGAAATAGAAACTTTTTAGAAATACAGTTTGAACCAAAGATTAACTGAACGTTTCTTCAACTAAATTGAGCAAATGTTCAAATAGGTACTTGGCATACAGGGCCTAGTATTTCTGGAACAGATTTGAAACTTTGGTTATCCATCCAAATCAATTGTATGTAGAGAATTTTGTCTCAGATCCTTTATGTACATCTTGATTAATCTTTCAAAAAATAATGAAAAAGAAAGTTACTTATTCAGGCTGAAAAGTTTAAAAACTCCAGAGAAATTACTGTCAAAAGATAATAGTGCAAAATTATCCTTTTTATAAAATCTCTCTTCATTCACACTTGATTATTAAAACTTTATTCGTACCATCAAATAAGGAAAGTTTTGCTCTTTCATTATACATAATAGAGTAAACTGTTAACAGTATTCACAAAACTGCTATAGTTTTACTGAAGAGCCTGTTAATAACCATTATCTATCCTTAATAAAGTACTCCGTACCAGTCACTCTCAACCGTCCTTTCTTTATAGAATATCCTACTGACCTTTCAGCACAGTTAAACTTCACTCAGAATTAAGCTTCCAGTGGACCTTATGGTTTGCTGTGATTTATAAATCCTTTTGGTAAGTATTAATTGTTTTCTGCTTTTAAAGGGACTAACATGTTTTACATGATTTATATCATCACAAGTTTTAGTGCCAAGTCTGATGAGTGCAAGTTTCTATGGAAAGGGGTGCTTCAGATATTTAGAGCATTTTTACAACACACAAGTGTCTCCATGGCACGTTCCCATTTTTAAGGAGACTTGAGATCCTTCAGGCCGTATTTCACATGCTAAAAAGTGCGCACTGCCGAAATTGAGCATATCCATGGAAACGTTCCATATCAGCAGCCCGGACCTTCAGCGGACCTTTTGTGCACCAAAGTATAGGCTGCCGATTTTCAACTTTAAAATTGGCTACTGATGTATAATTGGCAGGAAATAATTACCAACCTGTTGGTACATTTTATCAGCAACACTGCCAAAAATATATCGCCACTGCCAAGAGAATATCGGCAGTGCCAGTATACTTTTGCCAAGTATATCAGCGGGAAATCAGCAGTACTGGTATACTTTTGCCAAGTATATCGGCGGGAAATCGGCAGCGCACTTGTGGTATGTGGAATACTAGATAACACTGAAAAATGCCAAAGATCGGAACTAAATATCCCAAGTAGAGATTTCAATATTTACAAACAAGTTTGTAACTATCTGTAAGAAGGCTTTCAATCTTTGGCTCCTATTTGTTTGAATGACCAAGATTGGGATCCTTTGCTAGTATATTTCACCTAAGGATATTTGGGAGCACAGCAGAAATTGTGACTAACTTCAGATCTTTGGATTTCTTTGCCAAGCATCCGCAGAATTTCCATACATATTGTGCCAAACATCATGTAGTGGAATACGGCCTTTAGCTGTTGCATACTGGTGTGGTGAATCAGAGATCACTTCATAGTGTCAAGCATGAGTTTCAGAAGCATGTAAGTTTATCTTAATTATTGTTAAAAGATGTAGAAGTACTCTAAATCAGATTGTTTAGCTTGTAGGAATAAAACTTGCAGAGCAGCAAGAGAAGTAACATGTTGGTACGAAATTGGTTAATGAGAGCACAAATAATTAGGAAAGCATGTAACTAGAAGTGACCTCTGTAAGGGAAGTGACCTCTGTAATGAGACCATATGATTGAAACTGCCCAGTATGGTGTCAATTATGGTGATATGAAGCAGAGAAATGCACAAAAATAAACAGTCCCTTCAGGGTACTGTGTTTACACCTCTTTCTTCCTTGGCACGAACCATCTTTAGACTTAGACAATTTAGAGCAGATAGGGAATGAGGCATGAGGAGACAATTAAAGGGGCAAATCTTGTTAGGTACCTAACGAATCCCCCCTGCTGTGCACCTCCTGGGCCCCTCCTGGAGTGGTAAATATGCTAATGAAGTAATCCTGGGGTCAGAGTGGGGGGTTAGGTAAGAGGGGTGTCATTTACTGACCAGGGCCCCTTTGATATGACAGCCTCACACACAGGAGGGGGTGTAAACCTAATTGAGGAACAGCCACAACTTTCAAATCTAACTGAAATATTTTCAAAATAAATTTTCTAGTAGGGGTATATGTAAAAAGATATTTCTCTCCATTTTCCCAGCAAAGGGTCTTGGTATGTTTATGTGTTAGTCCATCTATAAAATAAATGGTTAAAATCATTTGTTCCTCAGATATTTGAGAAAAACCCTAAATTTCCAGGAGACCTTTGGACTGTTGGAATGATGGATCCCCTACTGGGATTATGGCTGTTCCGTCCTTTATATACCCCCCCCCCCTGCCCCTTTAAAGGCCAAGTTAGGGAAAAGCAGGATGCTGGACTTATATAATATAGGTGATTGGGGGCACAAGCATGAGGACTATGGGGCAAGAGAACGGCAGTACAATACAGACAGGTACGAGGAACAGAGAAAATGGGCAGCCCCCCAACACACTACCACCTATTTATTTTTGGTGATGGCCTGAGGATCAGTACCCAACCAGAGGAGTGAGCCAGCCAGTAGAATGACTATGTAAAGACTGGAACAACTGCGGGCTTGTGACATGACACACTGTTAGCTTAGCTAGTGAAGTACAAAAACCCTCCCCTCCTCTATCTCAAATTCAACAGAGACCATTTGGCTACCTTCAAAGGCATCCACCCTCGTGCATGATGCACAACTGAGAAACACACAACCTCCCTCCCCCACAACAGAGCCCAAGTCTTGAGTGAGTGTGCATTCCCCAAGTCCCCCGCTTCTTTCGGCCCTTGGAGAAAGGCCAGACCATAGTGAGAGGCCGTAAACGGGAAAGGACCTCCAATATCCTTCAAAGACCCCCTTTTTTCTCATCACACTGTAAACCTGCACACTGCAAATAAATTATTTCTGTAGAAGTTAGGTAATGTTAATGTGATGCTTCCTGCCTCTTGCATAATAGCACATCCGTCATTCTGATTATCATCTCAAGTCTGTGTTCCACTCTGCAATGTTTAGCTCAATAACTGTGCTTTTATGAAATGATGTTTGGCATTTCTAACAACATTCGGTTCTGCTTTCTGATTTTTGAATCAATGCTTAATATCTGGATATGGAATACCTACTATAATACCTACATGATAAGTCACAAATCTGTGCTCATGATTTTTTTCAATTTTGAAATCAATAAATTATCTTCATGATATTTGGCCTCATCAAGTTTGGTTCTGACTGTAATTTTCATTCATATTGAAATATAGCTTTTTTTCAAAATGTTGGTAATTTGAACTTTATCACAATCATTAAAATGAAGGCATACTAAATTATATCAATATCACATTTTATTCAAGAGAAGATTAATTTTGTTATTTAACATTTTTCTCAAAAAAGGGAGTGGGTTGTATATAAACTGAGACAATGTAAAGGGGTCTTGTATGAGTAAAAACTGTTTTATCATCAACATCTCAGTATCTGACGTTGACAGGCTAGGAAATTCTGATTCAGCTTGTATCCACATTCAAACTACAAATTTATATGTATGTTTTTGTCCCTCCTGGATGTCAAATGGTACATAGAGGGGATTCTCATATACTCACGTAAAATTAAATAGATGCAAAGGATATCAGCAAAAACATGGTTTCAACACAGAAAACAAATGAAGTGTTTCATGACATAGTTCATCTTACAGCTTCAAGTTACCACAGGAAATATTGTTGAATACAAAGAGGTTCTAATGACAACCATGCATTCATGGGCCTCTCACTCAACAACACAAAATACCTTCCATGCTCACCTAATTGGTGAATTGCATATTTTATTTCTTGTGCATAAATTTTATTCAGTAATAGACATCAGAGTTGCCTCTGTTTTTTAGTTAAGTACAAAAAGGAAAAGCATGACTTATATTTAATAAGGCAATGTAGAATAGTTGATTTCCATGTAAATGGTTTGTCACTTTTGAGATTTGTTGGAGTGTTAGTTGATGTTGCCATGGACTGTTTGGAGTTCCAATTTTAACTCAAAGGTATGGTTGTAGATCCCTAAAATTGATAGTGCGACAGGCTTTTTTTGTTGATATTCCACTGTCCACTATTTGACTTGTGTTTGGCAGTTTACTTGCATTTATTGAGAGAAATGCAAACAGTTTCTTAGCGTGCATTGTCGAATATGAAATGTGGTTGGTCGATTCTCATAAAAGTGGGCCAATTTGCAAACATTTTCAGTTTTTTCAGTATATTTTCTAAATATCTGATCTCACCAAATGCTAACGGGGTCCAAAGGGTCCGAACCTATTTGTACTAACTTGGGCACCCAGATTTTGCATATAAATATTAATATTTTTAAAGTAATGGCTTAAAAACTGTTAGTTTTTTTCGTGTTTTTTTTTAAATTAAAAAATGTGTACATTTAATATTAACAGTATCATGAAAAAAGATTCACTTGATATTAGTGCCTAATCTTTTTCATTTGAAGTCAACATGACATCTAGTATATTTCTAAGGTATACAATTATATGACAAGTTATCTAAATTTATTGTCAGCATAAAAACAGGTGTGGGGAATATTTGATATATATAATAGTGTCCGTATCTAGGGGATGAATAACAGGTTTTTTTTTACCAATTTCTGGTCGTTTCAATTATTTTATATGTAAATATTCAAAAGATTACAATATAATAATGAGCAGGGTTTTTTTTTTTTTGGGGGGGGGGAATGATATGATTTATAATGTAGAGTCCAATGAATGCAATATTAAACTGGTGATATAGATAAGATATATTTTTGTCATATATTTTATGATTACTATGTTTTCTGTGTCCGTATCTAGGTGCATGTCCGTATCTAGGGAGAAAGCAGTCTTTGCCATTGATTCAGTATTATTTTGTTAGTATGAGTAGACATTTTATAGTAATATTAGTGTTAGTCCCACACTTCCCTATAAAAGCAAAATAAATCCTTTGTATTCATTTAAAATTCGTCTACTCTCAAAAAAACATCATGGATATAAATTCCCTGGATACGGACATGCATGCAATATGCATTTAAAAATATATATTAATAAATTCACGAAATATAATTCTAAAAATGCAATCATCATACTACTTAATCAAAATAAAGAGACTTATATCATAAATAATTGTATTATAGGTTGATTAGTAATACCATGTCTGTGTCTAGGGGATGTGCACGGCTTTGTGTGTTTTGAGAATTACTGGGAAAATATCTATTGTATAGCCATATAAAAGTATCGAAAATAAAACCCAACATATCTATAAGCTAAATGAGGACATTGGCATGCATCAATAGTTACATTATTGATATAGGGCATGATCATACAAACCTGCATGTCCCTATCTAGGTAGACAGTGACATTATTTGTTGATAATAGTAAAATCAATTAAAATACATACCTTGACTTGAAATATTCTATTACTTGCCAAAGCCCTATGGTTATCTCAGGTATATGCAAAATGATTGATATCTACAAAGAACCATTAAATAACCATTGACATAAAAATATCAACCTAGACACGAACACTCCCTGTATAGTAATGCATTGTTTGAATGTAGAAAATCATATTTTCTCTCAAATTCAATATTAGTGTTCCCTTTTGTATGGCCTTTATTGCCTAGTTGATAGTTAGTGATATTTCAAAATACAAAAAGAATCCGAGCATTTTATTTTGTCTCATATAAAAATTTACCATATGGTGGAATTGGCCCATCGTTTTGAGAATCGACCGGACCTTACATTGGTACTATTGCTGGAGCAATGCAAGTCCCAATGCAACCAAATTTCTATGCTCTTTACTGATTTGACGTTATTGTATTTTTTATGCCTGGGCAATATTTTGCAGCAAAATGTGCAGCCCTTAAATCAGATGTCACCTTTGTAGGCCCATAATTTAATATATGAATGTATATATGAATGACAAAAGGGGCTACAGACACAGTTTGTTTAACTCTGTCAGGGTTCATAAAAAAATGCTAAATTGCATTTCTCGATTCTATTTAATCTGTACATATACAGTAGAAACTCTCTAATGCGACCACCTGAGGGACTGAGCTAAAAGTGGTCTTTATGTGAGGTGGTCTCCTAAGTGAAGGGGTACACCTGGACAACTCTTGATGGCAAGCCTCTATTATATAAAATCATCATCATCTGAGTAACCAAAAGTCAGATCTAAATTATCGGTATTTGGGGAAATTACAAATATAGGAATTGTAAATAATCATAGGTCATATCTAGTAAACGTGATATTCAATCAAATAAAAATGTATGAAACCCTATTGACTTAAGAATTTTAAAATAATGAATTACAAGTTATGGCAATATAATTGAAAGTAACCGTCAGATACGTCCTTTGGTTACTCAACATCCACCTCATCCACATCATCCAAAGGTCGTATCTGGTATTTTGAATATTGTGTTGATGAATTTATTATTAATTGATCAAATTTGTACTTTTGTTTTGTTATATTGCCTTTTGAATAATCGTGTAAAGAAAATGTTATTCAAAATAATAACATTTTATTAAAAATCAGATTCAACCAGTGGTTACTCACTGAAAAAAACAGAAGCCAGACCAGATACAACCTTTGTTTACAAACTAAAAAAAGGTCAGATTTATGAAGAAAAAAAATCTATACGTCTCAGGACCTCCTGTAAATGTAATTGACCTAGAGTTAAGTCAAAATTGTTAGGTCACTTTTAACTCTGTTGGCCTTAACATATATACTTGTACATTACATACAGATGTAGAAAAAACAGTGAATTTCATGGTCAGGAATTAGACCATGCTGACTTTTTCTCATAAGCTAAATACTACTTAATATGAGAAGAAAAAACAGTCACTTATCTGTGAAGAAAATCTACCACTTTTAAAAACATAGTCATGAGTGATGTTAACCCTTTAGACCCAATAGCTTGCATACATAATATTATCGATTTCCCGAGGATTTTCCCAATTTCCATTGATATTTCCTCAAAAAACGGCAAAGATATTTCAAAAGGCTGTTATATTTCAGGAAGAAATGATACAAATATAGGGTTTTCTGCATTTTGTAGGCTTTTTGATCAACTTTAATTTGATGTATAGAGGGTATTTTGGGGATCATTACTTTTTTGTTTGTTCTCTTTGGGAAAATGTGGAAAGATATGGGAAAATAAGCAGTTTTTCCAGGTGGCTACTCACTGAAAAAAACAGAAGCCAGACCAGATACGACCTTTGTTTACAAACTAAAAAAAGGGCAGATTTATGAAGAAGAAAAATCTATATGTCTCAGGGGGTCAAGAAATGCATTCAATGATAACTTACAGGACTACTGCTTGTGATAGGAGGCCGGGAGGGGTGTGGAAGGGACAGGGGTTAGGGTCCCTTTGATGGGAGGTCGGGAGAGGTGTGGAGTGGACAGGGGGGCAACTGACAGGACTTCCCTGTTTGTTGAGAGGCTGGGAGGGGTGTTGAGGGAAGAGGGGGTGACTGACAGGACTTTCCTGTCTGATGATGGGCCATCAGGTTTATGAGTTTAGGACTGAGCTGCCCTCATTACAGTGGTTAAAAAGTAATAATCTCTACTTTATAAGATTATAAGAATACGCGTAGACTTCTAGAGGTTCAGGAATAATGTCATCATGATTTAAGCGTCATATGGTAAATTGGAGTCTGGTACAACATTAAAGTCATACAACAATTCCCGTTAATGTTGATAAATGCAAGTGAAATGCCCAATCCAAGTGAAATGATGCATAGTGGACTATGGACTACAGACACAAGCTTATGAAATAGTGTTAGGCAGTGTAGTACCTGAAATGGTCTAATGAAGCAACAATAATGCTGTAATAAACATGTCAGCCAATGCATAGGCACAGACTCATGATATAAGATGTTTGATGTTTCAACCCCAATCCTCTGCTTTCTGGACTGACACCAGTGCCAATATGTGACAGCACAACTTAAATGCCGAGTGAGTATGGTGCTTAAAAGATTGAATGAATCATCTGTGGCATAGATGGATATTCATCCATGGAATGGACCTATTTACCGGTCCTTAAGTGAAAAGCAGAATTATATATATATATATATATATATATATATATGGGAGGAATAACATCGATTATGGATGCGGCGGGCGGGGAGCCGGCCATGAACCTCCCACCGCCATTGCAGGCGTCCCGCCAAGACCCGGACTGTTTTGCGAATAGGGGCCCGAATGCTTTCTTTATTGATGCCCTGACAGATAGGGTATTCCACCTGGAAGAGGCCGCAAGGAATGTGTTACTGAAGAACACGAAGAAAGGAGGGAAAGTTGTCTCGGATTCAGACGACAACAGTTCGGGGAGCCCAGTGGCAGGCGCCGACCGTTACGCTACGAAGAAGAAACGTCACGTCGTGACCGGGTCAGCAGGGGTCAACGGCATCACCATGACCACCGCAACAGAAGTGGGTCAGGTATGTCAAAACCCAGATCGACGGGCCGTAGCTACAATCGTCATGGGCACCGGGGACGGCGGGGGATCAGCTCTAGCAACTCGGGGATGTCGACCGATCGTCAGTCGAGGAAGAGGGCTTCAAGCCATGGAGGTGGCAAGAACAAGAAACGTCGCACCTCGCGTACAAGCAGCTCCGAGACAGGGAGGTCGCCGTCATCGGACTCTGACCATTGCAAGCGCCACCCAAAAAATCGTCGGTCAGGCCGGCGTGAGAGGAGATCTTCCGACCACCAGACAAGGCGTAGGGCAACGTCAAGCTCATCGTCGTCGTCATCTGACTCAAGTTCAAGCCCCGAGAGATCCAACCGTCGTCGAAGGCGTCGCAAGCACACGAAGAAAGGTGGGGGAGGGCCTAAACGATACGATCATTCTAAGTTTGTTAAAAAGGGCGAGAGTGTATCCACCTTCGAAAAGCTGATGGTTATTTCGATGAAAACCATGCGTAAACTGTTGGACGAGGGGGAAGATGTAAGGGGCCTTATAGATCATGTAGAGGTTTTAGCCGAGAAGGCAGACACAAGGGTCTTTAAATATGAGGCTATCATTAATTATGATGCGGCGATTAGGAAGGATGTGGGTGAGAGGGGGCCTAACCGCTTTGGCAGAGTTGACGCAAGCAATGTCTTGAAGTTCTTCAGCTACGACAGCTCATACAATCCAAAGAGTAAGAAACAGGATAAGAAGGTTCCTGGAAAAATTTGCTATGGCTTCAACACTGTCACAGGGTGCGTTAGACCGATCTGCTCATTCCGGCATGTATGCCTGAACTGTGAGTCTTCGAATCACAACGCGGTGAGTTGTAAGAGGGGCAAACAGAACCAGGGTTCAACTGGTAACTCTAATCAGAAATGAGGAGAGTTGTCCGATGAATACCCCAGTGCTGTCCTAGGGGAGACGGTCCCATGTACTAATGAGTTAGTGCCTAGCAGTTGTTACCAGGAGGCTGTGAGTGTAAACAGCACCTGTAATTTAGGGATTGTTCCTGTACCTGTAGATAGTTCAGCATGCTCAAGCCAAGAAACCGTCTGTTTGGATGTTACAAATGGCGACGCTGTTACGGATTTTCCTGTTGCGTTTACCAATTTTCAATATTTTGGGAAAGTTGGGAGCTTGGATGTTCAACAAAAGAGCGAGGGTTTCTCAGCCCCGATTAGTGAGGGGGGGGTTTTCATCGATGTTAAGAAGGAGTGCATGGAGGGTTCTTGCGGTTGTGTCCATACAATTGGGGGTTATGAGGCACAATTGAAACCCTGCAGGGTAGCCAGGCACTTATTCTCAGACTCTTGTAAATTGTGTAGTGATGACAAAGATCTACTGTGGTCAGGTTTGTGTGATGGTTTTAAGATAGTTGACCAGGGCTGTGAGGCGACCTACCATTGTGAAAATTATCTTTCGATAACTGACAGTAAATTTTCTAGCGACATGACGGAAATAATTAAAAGGGAGTTGTCGGAGGGTAAAGTATCCAGAGCTGTAGGGGAGCCAGCATGCGTCCACGCCCTTGGGGGTGTTGAGAAAGCAAATGGGGGCCTTAGGCCGATAACAGATTGTAGCATGCCCGAGGGGGCGAGCATCAATAATTTTATGGAGTCTACATGTAAGAAGTTCAAATACAATTCCGTTCAGACTGTGGCAGACATGTTGTCGGGTGGTGAATTTATGGCTGTGGTCGATGTAAAGAGTGCGTACCGTTCGGTCTGTGTCAAGGAGGAACATGTGAAATTCCTGGGTTTCAGGTGGGATCTGGGTAGTGGTCCAGAAACATTTGTGGATAGGCGCCTTTGCTTTGGCCTAAAATGCGCTCCATTCATTTTCGATAGATTGTCATGCTTAGTAGTAGACATGGTGGGTGCCCTAGGTGTGCACGGGGTAGTGAATTACCTGGACGATTTTATTATCGTTGCCGACACGGAGGTAGAGTGTAATCGAAAACTGAATATCTTGTTACATGTTATAAGAGTGATGGGATTCTCTATAGCGTGGGAGAAGGTTTCCTCTCCTGCCACACGGTGTACTTTCTTAGGGATAACTATCGACTCCATGGAAATGTCTCTAAGCCTGCCAGTTTCTAAAGTAGAGAAGTTACTGAACCTAATCAACAAGCTTAGAGAGTCAGCTAGAGCGAGTAAAAAGGAGCTAGAGAGCCTAGGGGGCTTGGTCTCACATTGTTCAACAGTTATAAGGGGAGGCAGAACGTTCAGCAGAAGAATATTTGACCTAGGGATGTCCTGTAGTAGAAGGGGATCTGTCAAACTAAACGAGGAAATTCTGGAAGATTTAAAATGGTGGCGGAGTTTCGCTAGTGTGTTCAATGGTTCCTCAAAAATCATAGGGCGCGCTGTGTCAGTAGAGTTCTACTCGGACTCGTCAATGTATGGGTTTGGGTCCTGGTGTATGGATGACTGGTTTTGTGGTTCATGGTTCGAAGGGGGGAAAGAGGGCTTCAAGGTACATGATCACAATGTTAGCCCGCCAGAATTTACGGTCATTCCGAAAAATATTAATGTTATGGAACTTTGGCCGGTACTGAAAGGCATAGAGAGGTGGGGCCCGCTGGTTCGTGACTCCACGATACACGTGGTCACGGACAACAGCCAGGTCATGCACATGATCAATTCAGGGAGAAGCAGGAATGCGGTGTGCATGGCCTGGTTGAGGGAAATTTTCTGGTTATGTTTCCTTTATAACGTAGACCTATATTCAACATATGTTAGATCGACTGATAACATTCTCGCGGACTCGCTGTCTCGTCTGTCAGAGCTTAAGAAATGTCAATGTGCAGTAAGAGCTTTAGTTAGTAATGGTATGTGTTGTTCCGATCATTTCAGAGATAACTTCGGAAATGGTTACTGCGAGGGTTACCAAGCTCCAGTCACACGCAACGTCCGCCAATACGAAGAGAGCTAGATCATACCAAGAGAAATGTTACCTAGACTTTTGTGATAAGTTCGGTTATAACGGCGAAGTCTTTAGTGTTCGTACAATTGTTAGTTACATTGCGTACATGTCCTTTTTCTTGGCTTACTCCTCAATTACTTGTTACCTGTCGGGGGTCTCCACATTCCTAAAGAAACTTGGAGGCGTGGGTATTGATTACGCTTGTTATCCCATTAAAGAAGCTACGTTAGGCGCAAGGAAATTGTCAAACTTAGGTAGGGGTAAACAAAGACCTATGTCTGTTAACCTGATGTGCAGAGTTTTTAAGTCGGTTAACCTTCTCTGCTTTCAGGATTTAGTATTTTGGGCGGCCATTTCCTTGGCCTTTAGGGCTCTGTTAAGGAGTTCTAATTATTGTTGTTCACCACATTGTATTAGGGCGAGAGATGTCATTTTTAAGCCGTGGGAACTCTTGTTGTGTATCAGATCATCCAAGACCCACACTCGGTCGGACAGACCTTTGATTGTACCCATAGTTAGTAATTCTAGGAGTTTATTGTGCCCAGTGTACTACATGCGTCAAATCTTTAAACTACTCAACCCCAAGCCAGATGAATATATATTTGTGAAGGCCATGGATGGGAGGGGCAGACCAATATTAATCACTACGGCCTGGATTAATGTACGCCTCAAGAAGGCCCTTACAGACCAAGGTTTATCGCCAGTAGGTTATTCAACCTACAGTCTCCGTAGGGGGGGAGCCACGCTAATGTCGGAGTTGGGCTACTCAGTACAGGATATCAAGGGCAGGGGTAAATGGGCGTCTAATTGCGTTTTCGAATATTTGGATTCTAATGTGAATGCTATTGCCAGTAGAGATAAAGTTTTTAGTCTTAGCCTACCATAGTAGGCGGGTTGGGTGTTTTTGGCCAGTTGTGCTATGTCACCCAAACCCGCCTCCTGTGTCATTGCAAACCAGACCGCCCGTTATGGGAGGAATAACATCGATTATTGCACTATAACGCCAGGGCGCAGTTGCCATGCTGGTGTCTTAGCAACGGTCCTGGACTATGACGTAACGTGTGACGTCACTGCACGCGCGTCACTAACGGGAGGAGGAGCCGGCTGCGACGGACCGCACGGATTTCAAAAAATTTGATTCGTACTTGGCACTATTATTGTACTCATTTGCGTATTGTTATACTGGCTATGTAACTGTATTACATGTTATTGAATAAAGGGCCAGTTGTGCTATGTCACCCAAACCCGCCTCCTGTGTCATTGCAAACCAGACCGCCCGTTATATATATATATATATATATATATATATTTATAGGTGGCAGGGATCAAAGGTCAGATAAAACTCCACGTGCTCCAAGGTGACATTGATCTAATGTATCACAAGAGTGTTCTGCCATTATGCATGCAAGATTCTATTCAAACTCATTGTGCATTAGAAAGAATATGGGTAATATAGACTGGTGAGGGCTTTGGATTATACTGAATAGTTTAACTATAAAGTATATGGCCTAGATTGGCCAACCGTAACTTATGACCTGGAGACAAAACTGTTTTATGTTGTAAACAAAAAGCTCCTACATCCTCTGACGGCAACCGTGAAGGGGCTACATACCTCATTATCTATATTTTCAATGAACATTTTACCTAACAAATATTGTCATTATGAAATAAATGCTTCATAACCTTCCAGCAAAGCCAAATATTTCTAGGTGTCTAAGTAATATTTATAAGCCATAGAGACAAGACTTGCAAAGACGGGTATAAGTATGTAAGAGCTAGTGCATCTCTCTCATACGTATTCCAATCTAAGGAAAAGTTTGAAGCTCAGTTGACATACAGTTAAATCAAATGTAATTGACCTAGAGTTAAGTCAAAATTGTTAGGTCACTTTTAACTCTGTTGGCCTTAACATATATACTTGTACATTACATACAGATGTAGAAAAAACAGTGAATTTCATGGTCAGGAATTAGACCATGCTGACTTTTTCTCATAAGCTAAATACTACTTAATATGAGAAGAAAAAACAGTCACTTATCTGTGAAGAAAATCTACCACTTTTAAAAACATAGTCATGAGTGATGTTAACCCTTTAGACCCAATAGCTTGCATACATAATATTATCAATTTCCCGAGGATTTTCCCAATTTCCATTGATATTTCTTCAAAAAACGGCAAAGATATTTCAAAAGGCTGCTATATTTCAGGAAGAAATGATACAAATATAGGGTTTTCTGCATTTTGTAGGCTTTTTGATCAGCTTTAATTTGATATTTCCTCAAAAAACGGCAAAGATATTTCAAAAGGCTGCTATATTTCAGGAAGAAATGATACAAATATAGGGTTTTCTGCATTTTGTAGGCTTTTTGATCAGCTTTAATTTGATGTATAGAGGGTATTTTGGGGATCATTACTTTTTTGTTTGTTCTCTTTGGGAAAATGTGGAAAGATATGGGAAAATAAGCAGTTTTTCCAGGTGGCTAAGACCAGATTGGGCAACTTACCCACGGGCGGCCATGGCCAGATTGACGTCTAAAGGGTTACGTTTGAGGATGATAGATCAAGCAGAAAAGAGCATGACCTTACTTACAAAACAATAGAGCATATAATGGGGCTCTGTTGACTGCTGACCTTCAAATAGTCAGAAATACAAAAGAAATTACGTTTTCTACAAAGGGGTTACGGTTTGGATTGTTATGATGTTAATGGGCTTTTATTAAGTATGTACACACCAAAAGGGGGTGGGGACATTTGAAGGGTGTGTAAAATACTATTCTATTTGAGTGAACATATAATTATTTGAATGTAAATATGCAGTCACATTTCCATACTTGGAACTATTAGTGCTGCTATTAACATTTTATGTCAAAACCTCATTGAAACTGTTATCAATTGGATGAATGAAAAACTCATTTTCTTCATCTAAGAAGACATTAAGGGCTGACAGGGGAAGAGCAGACCACAATGTTTATGTTGTTGAACAAGATGCCCCAAACATTACCAGTGGCCCCACTGATGAACTTCAATAATTGTTGATGATAATTATGGTATAACATATTGATACATTTATCATTTAGATTAATGCATTGCCAATTGCTTCGACGTGATAAAAGCAATATGGGCAGACAGAAGACCTCTGAGGAAGATGAGCAAACCCTGTTTGAAAAACCAAGAAGAATATATGGAACTGACCAAATTGTTGGTGGTATTGAACAGAATGCCACAAGCATTAATGCTGAACTAACAGACGATAGCTCAAGTAATAAACTTAAACCTTGGAATTCTTACATTATCTGCAAAGTGACATGCCTGTCACTGACAATTATGATACTGGTAAGTTGTTGTTTTATTAATGGTGACAGGACTTTTTATGTTCCAAGATTTGACAAATGTAGATTTTGAGTAATAAAAAAATCTTTTAACAAGAGTTTATAATTCTGTCCAATCATTTTATGTTTCATAAAATGGAAAAGTGAAACATTTGCTTTTTCAGGGTTTATACATTGAACTGTCAGGCCCCTCTTTGCCATACTTCAGAGAAAAATATGGTGTGAATTATTCAAAAGTTGCCCATATCCTTGTGTTTCGGAGCATAGGAATGGTGACTGGTTCCATTGGTTCGGGAATTGCGTAAGTTGTCTCAGATGTGTCATCAAACACCTAAACAAACAAACTGTTTCTTGGATTAAATCATTACCCTTTTGCTAAAAACACAATACCTTTTTCAAAGTAATAACATGAATATACCCAAAGCAACAACATTATGGATGATGCAATTCCATACACATGTGCAGACAAAGATAATGAATTTCCTTTAGAGGAACATTTTTTAGTGTTGATCTAAAATTTTGAGCAGTTTACAATATTGTACTTATTCTGACCAGATCTTAAGAATTGCCTTGACAAGGAAAAAAAAGTGATATTTTTCAGTTCTTACCACATAGAAAAAAACAGTAAGATTTGCTGGGATATATACGAGGAAAAAAGTATGAAGTGGCACCTAGCCACATTTTGCATCATTGACGTTATTCCTTTCAGCCTTGTACCCAGGCCAAGTGATGACCCCTCCCCCAGCCTTAGTGCTTCACAATCCCTTTACTTGATGGTTTATAGTTGTTTAATACTCTCTCAATATTCAATGTTTTGTGACATTTTCCTTTATTAGGTTTGAACATCTATCTAAGAAGTCCGACCTTTGTTATGCAACCATCCTCTTGGCAGCATCACTATGTGCTGAGACTATCCCCTGGTGTCCGACAATTGACATACTTTCACTCTTCTTCTTCATTCAAGGACTTACCCATGGGAGTATGCTAACATGTAGGCATATTTATATTGTCACAATATATATCTGTCAATAAATGGATTGATAGAATAAAATTTAATAATCAATAGAAATTCAAGTTCAATATGTAGATTAGGAAGCTTTACCTCAGAGAAAGGGCAAATCCTTCTGAATTATTTCATTTAGGACTTCTTTTTTGTTACTGTATTTCAAATCTATTTTTACTCTAATGTCAATTGTTTAAGGAAACATTTTATAGCATTCAAGTTTCTAATATATATATGTTGCCCATCAGACTAGCAAAATTATGTAGCATGCATTTCTCTTGTTTAGATTGGATCAATATCTGTTGGGTTACTACCAGCAGAAGTTGAAACAAATAATTTCTCAATTCCAGAAACCAGTGTATCAATAGCTTTAGTCTCACTTTGCACAATGTTATCTTGCAATAATTGCTGAATTAATTCAGGAGTGATATCAGAAGATGATGTCACCTAGAGTCACCTAAATATGCTTTGCTATCTGCTGCCACGAGGTCATTGTCTAAATACAATATATAGTCCTCCTCCTTTACACCCAATGTGGTGCACCTCCTTTTTGCCTCACGAGAATACACACAGAACATGGCTCCCCTTGGGGGATGCTCTAACTTACAAGCAGAACAGGTAATGAGTTTCTTTGCCATTGTGACGAAAAAGAGAAAGAAAATGAATATCAGTCTTACATACATATCTCCTTGAACCAGTCTGAATAAGTTCCTGTGTGTGTGTCCTTCTCTGGCTGTGGCAGAAATGAAACCAGTCACATGGTTGTCACTACCTATATGTACATAGTTAAAGGAGTGTGCAGTCAATTTTACAGGTGGCAGAGCTGAGTCACCTGGCTCACACACCTTCTAGTATCTGTCCATACCACTGACCTATAGTGATATAATGATGATTATATCCTCCATTAGTAATAAATTTGTTTCAAATACAGTTAATCAATTGCAAAGTTATTCTAACACATTTTGTTGTACAATTCAGGTGCAGACACAGAAGTATTGAGAATGTTTGACTCAAAAGCAGGTCCAGTTATATTTACTCTGCATCTAGGCTATGGCTTTGGAGCAATGATAGCACCTAAATTGGTTGACGCATTTCTAAGCCAATCAAGAATGATTAACACAACATTAAAAGTCAATCACGATAATTTCAGCTACATAAATCTAAATGATACTCCTATAGATGGAGATATAAATAGACAATTCAGTAATGATATCATCGCATATCCATATGGAATTGTTGGTGGGATTCTGGGTGTGTTCTGTCTATTATTTATTGTGCTATTCATTGTTAATCATTTTGGAAAATATTACGAACATCCTGTTTCTGAGGCATCAGATTTGAAGGACATTGCAAGTATAATGAAAAAGTTGTCTCCTGGAACATGTACCAATGGGAGACCTCTTTATGGAACGATATTTATCTCCCTCCTGGTGATGTTGTTATTCCACATAGATGGTGTAGATACCTCCTTTAGACAATTTTTGTACTCATTTGAGATTGGGACTGGAGAATCACCTGGTAAAGCCTCTGACCTCAATATACTTTATTGGGTATGCTTTGCTTTAGGACGTATTGTAAGCATGCTAGCTTCAATAAAAATCCCTATACCAGTTATTTGTGGTACAGTAGTAGTTGCATCACTTGGAAACAGCTTCATTCTGGAATTATCAGGCAACAAACATTATTTTGTTATTGTCTTTTGTACTGCTGCATTTGGTATTCTAAATGCGTCACTATTACCTGCACATATACTGTTTGCTAATTACTATATCAAAATGACAGGTGTAGTAGTTGGTTTGGTGTATGTATTTGCTGGAGCTGGTATTATGGTTTACGTTTTGCTTACAGGCTATTTCTTTAATCTGTATGGCCCATGGATTTGCCCTTTAATTATTCTCATAGGCAACAGCATTGTTACATTGATTTATGTGATTCTCCAAATTGTGGCACTCATCAGCGGAAAGAGAGATCAGGGTTAGGGTTCAAGGGAAGATACTTTGATAAAAGCTTTAGCTTCAATGTCTCACATTCATTCAGATGCTACAGCTTCCTTAGCTTTATTTGAACAAAAGAACTTCGCATACTACAAATCCCATCTATAAACAGACAAATATTGACTCTCTCAAAATGTATTTGTACTAGAGCACATGAAATTGTTTTATTCATGATGACCGAAGTCAATTATGCAAAACTGAAGAGAATACATTCTACTATCACATGAACACTTTCCCTACATAATCTAATTTAGAAAATGTCTTTAAACTTGATATCGAAAATTGAAATGGGATGACAGTGAGAAAAGGAAATGTAAACTTACACAATATTATTATTTTTATAACACTGATAGTGTTTACAAAAGCAAATGGTGCATGATTTGCACCAACTGGACACACCACCTACTAGGGCATTAACATAAACGAATCACCATTTGGTGTACATCCTTGATGTTTCAATAGTTGTGGGTTAAGATGAATTCAGGAAGAAGCATCAAAGTTTTCTTAAATCACATCTTTATTTGGAATGTGTGTCGCTCAAGATGCGTCCATGAAGCTCATAGTAAAAACCCTGATACAGATGTGCAGCCAAAATGATGGGCCATATCACACTTGACATTGGAGTCATAGATGTTACAGTAAGCACCGAGTTCTGTAGGCTGTCTGGTATATTTGCGCATACCAAAGGCTTCGGACATCAAGTGGTCCTGCATGACGGTTGGGTTGTACAGATTTATATAGTGACATGTCAACGGATCTGCGTAACCACAGTTACAGAACAGTTACATCACTGCTGCTCCTGAAATAACATTTTTGAATCAGATATCACGTAAGAAAATGTTACTATCTGTTGTATATTTATGTATTAAGCAATTCAAATAACCAGAAATTAATCAAACTTATTTTAAGGTATTTTTTTTAAGGTTACTGATCCCCTAGATATGGAGACATATATATAAAATATTCCCCACACCTGTTTTTATGCTGACAATAAATAACTTGCTATATAATTATATACTATAGAAGTCATATTTACCTAAACAGAAAAATAATAGGCACTAATATCATTTTATAATGATATTATGATATTCATAATTTTTTATGAAAAAAATAGTAGAAAATTGACACATTTTAAGCAATTACTTCAAAAACATTAACAGTAGATTTACAAAACCTGGGTACACATGTTGATATAAAGTGGTCTGGACCCTTGGAACTCCATAAGCATTTCCTGAAACTTGATTTTTTTTTCAAATATACTGAAAAAAACTAAAAAAATAATTGTAAATTGGCCCATTCTTTTGAGAATCCACCAAAAGTTTAAGATTTCAGTTTCAATTCTTAAGGAAGTCGGTTGCTGACTTACAACTGTGATATAATCGTTTCAGTTTTGAACTGCTGATAAGCATTCATTTACCGATGTGCTGCCATCAAACTTGATGTGTTTTTAAAAGATTATTTCCGATGTCATAAATAAATGTGTGTTGTGTTTAATTTTCTGTGTATGTGCACCTCTCTTTTAGTACATTATCTAATTTCAACTTTCAATTTATCAATCAGAGATCACTTCTGAGGGCCCCCGCTATGGAGTACACATATGTGCCCAACAAAATTCCTTTCAAGCCTTAAGTTTCCATTGAAATTTAGAGTATGGCTGTCTGAACAACTTTAAATAAGTATAAAAATTTTATTCATAAAAAAGTGAGTGTCATAACTCCCTTTTGGGATGAATAAAAAATTCCAATATAACTTTCAATAAGTAAGTAGCATCCAAAAGAAGTGAGCCATACCAGGGTAGACACTGGACCCAGGGGAGAAATATGCTGTTTATGATGTGAAAAACGGTGTTTTTCAAATGATAAACACTCTTTTTCAAAATATATTGTGCACATCTTTTGAATACAGGGTTAATTTCGGAAAACAGTGATAAGAAATATTTGATAAGTAACATCCAGGAACAGTGAAACCCCTCCACTGTTTATCAGTTTATAAACAGTGTTGGACACAATTATCAATTGATAAGCAAGTTCATTTTGGACAACATTACAGCTTATCACCAAAAAACAGTATTTTATCGGTGGATGAACAGTGTTTATCGAATGATAGACTTTGTTAATCAATGTTTACCCATTTGACTCCCCATTAAGGGCCACAATGAGGGATTTCTTAGCAAAGTCTGATGTCAATGTGGTATAGAACTGGAGACATTACAGTGTAAAATAGGATTGGGAAGACCAAACAAATAAGCATCCTAATAATTCTGATTTATTGATTAGTGTAAAACAGAGGGAATGGAAGGAGTTCTACATGGCCAGTGCTGAATAAAAATATGTCAAACTCTGGAATTTATGGGTTTAAAGGAATCAAGGACTGTCTAGCAGTTTTCGAGATAAACCAGCAGCCTTGATAAAATCTATGGGGTCAAACAAATACTAGTAGAATAAATATTCATAATCAAAATAATCAAAATATATATATCACCATACTCAAGATAAATGAGTGTGCAAATATTAGGTGTTTCTATAAGTTTCTATGGAAAAATACTAGTTCTTTATCAGAAAAATTGAACCAGCATATATTAATCAAACATATTATAATTGATTATGTACCAATATATTTCAGCAATGAAAAGTGTGGGTCACCATGCTACTTAAAGTGGTACAACCTTAGAAACAGAATAATATGGCAATTTCTGCATATTCCTCTGTAAACAAATTCTTTTTAAATCTCTTAATATGCTATTTTAAGTTAAACTATTTGTGGAGAAGTTGGTATTTTTTTGGAAATAAAAGATGTTTCATACATTTATACAATTTCAAGCCCCTAAGAGTTTCAGACCAGGTGGATCTGGGGTGGTCAGTCACAAATCATTTTAACTAAATGCAAGCCAAGATGTGTATGATATAAAAGTTTGCTGAACTATTATGCCAAAAAAAAGACAGAAGGAACAGACAAAAGTAGAGTTACGGCTGTATCATAATCATGTTCAAGGGTATCAAATAATATCTATTTTGTGAGAGGAAACTAATCCTCTAGATATACAAGTGCACGAGGGTTAAAGGAGGGTCCATAGCATAACAACCAGAAGAACATCCAGAGGATAAGGAACAACAAAAAATCAAAGCAATTCAAGAAATAACCAGGAGGATGGACAAGTATCAGGAAAGGATGAAACTGGAGAAATTCCAGAAGCAGAACATTGAGAAAAGATGGATACATAGATAAAGCTTTTAGTGGAACTTATCATGGTCTCTATAGAGTATTATAGCAAATTGTGATCAAAAACATTAAGTTGCTCTAACATTTTTCAGCGAAATCCACATACATCTTACAATTCCTAATCAATTTTTAGAATTTCGGTATCATTCTAAAGATAGGCATATGTAAAATATGAATCTGGATTAAATGTGTTCCAACTGAACATTCCATATGATTTGGAATGTTTTGAATGTCTTCTGAGAAATTGTATAATTATCCCGATTCCGACCAACTCGATTCTAAAAAGAATCTTCAATTTACATTTCATTTAAATTTTCTCAATATGGGTTTTAGAGGATTAAATTTGGAATAATGATTTGTTATTCATCTATAATTTATGCAAGTATTATTCAGTAAATGAGAACAGTGAGAAGGCTGAGGTGAAATTATGAAAATTTCACCATTTGCACAGGTGTTTTGAAATTCCCTCTGCATAATACAAAATTAACCGAAGCAGTTTGATTGACAGATTGCCCCTAAAATTTGTCAAATACAGCTTTTCTCCATAGTAATAAATGTCAAAGCCTGTCAGCTCAACCTATAATATCCGACACTATTTTGCTCTGAAATACAACTTTTTAATTGGCTGGCCAACTTGCAAATCTTGAACTATAGAGGTTTAATTATCCATTAAAGTTAATGCGTGTTTATGTTGTTACGTTGTATAGATAATAGCTAGCTCCATTCGCAGTCTCCCTCCTCGTCGACTGCGGTCGTCCAATACATAATTATAGTTCCCTTATCATGTAAGACGTGAACACTCGTTGTGAAAGGATTTGTTGTTTATTATCCAATGTCTAGTCGTTCCGTGACAAGAACTCGATTGACCATGATCAGTCCCGAGGTTAGAGTTCCCTCAAACACATTCAGTCAACGCTCCGCGCTCTAACACAATTTCTATATGCCTCTCTCCAGAACCTAGACTGCAGATTAAAGGTCCAACCTTCACAGGATGTTTACTCACACAGTGCTTGCAGCTACTCTGGCTAGCTAAGAGCGGAACACATTATTATGTGGTGGTACGTCACACCTTAACTCCTCCCTCATTTCACTACTGTCAAAGTGAAACATTGGCTTACGCGTGCGCTTCTAAGCTCACGTCATGCTGCCCAAACAGGGACTGGCCACCCGCGTCAGTACAATCTGTCAATTGATAAAATTAAGAAATCATAATGTTTAAGCAGTACTCAGGAATATAGAAAAAAGCAATTGCTGCTTATTTAAGTAAAGCTAACTCTAGGTAACAATTAAGGAAGGCCGATATGCTCATTTTGTCAAACCCTTGTCCCAACCTTGGGATATACCCAGTGTAGGATAGGCTTATTATCTACGTCTTTGAAAATACAAAATTAAATGACCGAGACCTCATTGATCTGCTGGTCATTGATATTGACAATTAACTTCATTGAACGCTGATATTGATTATTAACTTTAATAATCACTAGGGATACTGACCTGCTAGATATTGTTTTGATATGGTTCGATATTGATCGCTCGTGAGGCCAAGGCTATAAGGCTCTTTGCTTAAAGTATCGTCTACGTCTGGAGATATTCTCGACAGTAGTGCCTTACATAGTATCATTGTATAAACATCGATTATCATCTTTTGAATTGACATTCATATCCCAACATGCAGACTTTGCAATATTCTATTACCAAAAAAGGATTTAAAATCATTCACATAAATTATAGAAGTACTTCCAACAAACTTAATGAACTTGCATTGCTATTTAAGAATAGTGATGTTTTGTCCCGTAGTGAGACGTGGTTAAATAAATTGTATTGTGATGAAATAGTGATGTATAGTGATAAAATGATATCAATACCAATATCAGTACTGAATATGACACTATTTAGGCAAGACAGATGTAGTGGGGCAACTGTTGGTACTGTGAAAAAGTGAAGAGGTGGGGTAGCATGCTACATAAGTGATAAACTTGCCCTATACACCAATGAATTATCAGACCTATGCCTAACAACTGGTTATATTGAAATACTAGCACTTGCTATAAACTTTGCAAAACAGAAACGGCGTATAATTTGTAATGTTTATCGCCCATCAACTGGATCATCGACTGCCCTTTTGAAGTTACAAATATAACAAATTGTGAGTTATGGATAATAGATTTTAACATAATTTTTTAAAAAAGAAATGATCACCATACAAAGATTGCAATAGATTTTCCAAGAAAGCATGGTTTAAAGAAACCCAAGACTGGAGATTGTAGAAACATCAATTATTGGAGGCCTATTTCAGTTTACTCCATCATAGGTAAAATGATGGAAAAATTATGTACAAAACATCTATAATTTCAATTACTAGAAAACAATAACTTTCTAGATGAGCAGTTTGGTTTTAGACCCGGGTTATCAACCACTGATGCCAATTTTAGGCATACTAACATTATGTTACCAATAATATCAATATAAGACAATATACAGGTTCCCTTTACTTAATTTTGCAAAAGCTTTCTGAGCAACTTTGCCGATCAAAATCTTTTTTTTCTATTCCTACTGACGTTTACGCCTTTAACCCCTTCCACCCCATAGGGCCATATTTGGCCTCACCACTGGTGTAGCCCATGAATATGGGTCCATTTTTATGGTTATTTGTTGATTACAAAACAGATATTTGACCTACAGCTTTAAGGGAAAAACTATTGTATTCCTTGAGTTCCAGGGATTTTCCTACCATTTGTTTCATCACATTATCTCATTTAGTTCTATTAGAATCTTATGGCCAATGTAGGCCATTATGGCAAATTTTGGCCAGATTTGGCCATATCTCAAAATCAGCCCCATAATTCTATTATTTGTGAAATTATTGTGAAAAAACTAAGTTTTTATGCTGTTTCATGAAAAAATCTTACTTAAACAGAATTTCTCAGAGATTTCAATGGTTTTATGACAAATTAAATTATTTTAGTAACTATTGCATTATGGGAAATTTGCAGTGGAACGTTTTTTCAGGGAAAATCTTAGTATTTGGAAGATTGCCAGGTTACCATGGTTACAGATAAAAGAATAAACATATTGAAAATAATATGTTTCATGATTTCTTTAGAAGATGTCTTTATCTTTTTAATACTGCAAACATTAACTAAAATAAACAAATCTATGTAAAGTTATTGCATTTTCAATATTTCTAATGATTAAAGGACTTAATTCATGTTTTAGTATGGTTGAGTTCAAGCTGTAAATACATTGAGATATTGAAGATATATAGATTAAAGGGTTTCCTAGCATAATATGAAGTATGTAGCTTCAAAAAGCGCTATCTCAGGTTCTAACAGGAATATTACAAAACAGTTTGCAGCTTTTAAAAGCTATAAACTTTTACTTTAAGAGAAATTTTCATCTGATTTACTCAGGAATGCAGGGTTGAAGGGGTTAATGTTTATGCAACACTTTAACTATTTTAGGAATGTTCACGTTCTACTCATTACATCCTAGTATCACCAGGAAGACAGACTTTTAACTTTATTTTCAATTATCCACTGCATTTTCCCAAAAAACAACCAAAAACTAAGTTTGACTTGTCCAATCGTTAATGCTTTTAATCTACCCTTTCTTCTCCGATTGGTTTGTTCAGACCCAAACACACTCCTTGCAGAGGTTAAGCTCTATTGCAGATGATGTGCAGAAGAAATTCACAGCTAAACCAATGATGTTCACAATGAGTTCAGATGTTTGTTATATCTGGGAGTTTGTAATTAATTAAAAAGACATAGGCTTTCCTATCACTAGTCCACCTATCCTGTGTTGTCCCTATGAAAGTTTAATAGTCGTCAGCTTGGTCACCAGATGCCACCACTGAATATTGAATTCTAACCACTCAGCTCAGAACCCCAAATTAAGGTTCTTATCGATCTCTACATATATCACTCTCTACCTAATACAGGTTACAGCTGTGTCTTTTATACTAACCTATTATTTGGTGTATATCTTTTATACTAACCTATTATTTGGTGTATACCTGCATTCCCTTTGCAGTGCTGCTACTGGCAGGCAAGGCTCCCTGCACAAACACCAGTTCTAGGGTTGTGTCACCTGCCATTGACAGTGCCTATAGTCATTAATAGACACTCTTATTAATTCTTTCCTTATTGGTAATTTGGTTTTATGCTTGTTTAATTTCTAATGCAGTCTGGTGACCGTCCACATTCTTAGAGTTATTCAGCTTTACATTAAGCAGTCTAATTAAATCATTATTCTATTCTAATAATATGCATTAGGTTATTTCTACCTCAGTGCAACATGTACGGAAAAGGTATAATTATAATACTTTATGCTGTTGATGCGCTTGCTTATGAAGCTGACTACGATCAGATTATAAATAACAATTGCAATTGTCTTTAAATTCTATAAATGAATGGTGTGTGTCAATCCATATCTGTTAAAATGTCGCAAAAACTAAAATATGTTACTTTGGTACTCGAAATTAATAATAACACACAGGGATATTTCAGTCTGTACTCACCACACCTACTTGGGAGTTATATTGGATGAGACTATGTCATTGGATTGACACTTTAATCAGTTGTATAAGAAATTTGCTCATAAGATATACCAGTATCACTTTACTTAAATAAGGAATTTACTAGACCTTAACACTAGAATCTTGATTTATAAACAAACAATATTGCCTCTGGTTGAATATATGAGTATACTGTTAAGCCTATGTCATCAGCATGCTGTAAACAAGTTATTAAACAAATTGTCAAACCAATTGTTAAATCATTTTACTACTTAAAGACAATCCCTCCATTATAGTTCTAACATTGAGATTTTCTTTAAACTTTGAGAAATAGGAGATTAGGGTCTGCACGTACCAGAAATGATGAAAAAGAAGGGGGTCGCATGCTAACTTTTGAATAAAATGTACCACAAAATGTCTTGATTTACTCAAAATTTAGTATTTACATGAACTTACAATATATTCAGACATTTTCTAAAAACAATGAAAAAACCCACCAAATATATTGTGAATCTTCTTGAATATAAAGCCAATATATAATTCTTCACAGTGAATCCATAATTCTGCAAAAATGAGGAAATAATGTATTTTATGAAATTTTAATTATTCAAAATTTTAATTGAAAGTAAAATTGTTGATAAAAATAGTAATAACAAAAATGTCAACATTGATAATTTCTTGAAATGCCTATATTTTATTGAGGTGAGTGTCAGCTACCATTTGCTGGAAAAAAATTAAGGGGTCACTGACCTAAATTTTTCAAGATACTTATTCATAAATTTCAAGATTTAGCCCATAATATTTATTTTTTGAAATTTTGTAAAAGTTGTAATCATACTGTAACCCCATATACCATCCCAATCATGTATAGCACTTACCCTGTCCATAGAATATCCTTTTATCACTATAAATATCAACTTTTGTCAAGATCGATCAAATATAGCCACATCCACGAAGTCCCTGAATGTGGTATTAATTATTGTTAAAATACTAGGGTGCAGCTCAAAATGATACTTTAATTAGAAAAAAAAATCATGATTAATTTGCAAATGCAGACCTACCAAATCTGATATATAGATTTGTCACGTTCTAGACAACAATTTTGTCATGAACAGTATGATAATTGGATGAATATTAACAGAGATATGAGCAAAAACTCATTTTCCCTCCATAGACTTCTATAGTTAAGCATTTTCACCCTGGTAATGCTCCACTGCACACCCTGCAGCCAGGCTGCGCAGTGTACCTGTGTGTGAACAAATGGTGCAATTGCCATTGATTGTCAAGGGAAGACATGGTTATGCTGAACAGAACAATTCGATAATAATGTCACTTGTAATTTTTGGTAATGCTATGACAATTTGATGCTTTTATCTATGAGATGCACTCCTCACTTATCATAGGTCTCCAGAGGGTTAAAAGACACCTGTAAAGGATGAAATGATATTAGAAATGTCCAGTAATTCAAAGATGATGTTTTCCCCCTTCAGTTAGGAATTGGCACATCAAGTTATTATATTTCTTATAGTATAGAGGTACTAAAGAATATCTTGTAGTAGACATTAATATATTTATTGTGGACGGAGTTTCCCTCCTTAGTCTGTGACCACTGAATTATTGAAGGTAACTATGTCCATATATTAAAATTGCCTGTAAAACAATTAACTTTCATCATTAATTTAGAAAACATTTTTGATTCTCAGTATTCTACAACCACAAATGACTAAATGAATTAATGCAAAGCATTGAAAACGAAATTTACATTTTGGGGAAGCACTTTGAATTGACCTATACAAATCATGTCAAATAAAGTCAAAGACCATGTGCTCTTGATCACCACGTGGTGATCACCAAAATATGGTCACATAACCACGTGTGTACAAGGTCTATGAATGGACAGAATTACCCTCCTGGACGGAATAACCCACACTGACTCTATTTATATACATTTTGTATAAGGCAATGATTTCAAAAGATTAAAGAAGTAAGTATCATGTATTGATTCCTCTTTATCATGTTGTTGTTGGTTAACCACCTAATGGCAACAGTTGAATCTACTCACCAATAAAGATAATGATGAGTATTATCATCCGTAAGTCGATAAAAAGGCTGGGATAGGCCTAATTAATCTGTTAGACAATAATAAAAAGTGATATACATGTTTAAATTTACCAGCATCAGGGACAGATTTAGGTGGAGGCACATGGGGCCTGCACCTCCCCTTCTTGGGGACAAATACTCTTTTTCTAATATAAAGGGGACACCATGACTATTTAATGTTTGCGCCCCCCTTTCCAGAATTCCTGGATCCGCCCCTGAGCATCTATCTTGATTCTAACTGTATCACATTCTAATTTCTCCATACAAATACATGCTTAGTAGATGGAGTTGCAGTGCATTTACCATATTTAAGTCAAGGTAGAATAAAAATGTATTATATTTTTCAGGAATTGCTAAATAGACATAGTGACAGCCTACAGAGTGGTAATATTTTTACTGTGTTACCACACTGTGGTAATACAGGTAGTAGAGCAACCTAGTTGTTGAACCAATAGAAACAGCCACAGTTGGTTTGTGACCTCAGGACCCTATTTGTAACCTATAATTTAATCTATACCAAACAAACCCTTTCCCACACCGTTCTTATTGCTTCCCCGGCAAATTAGACAATCTTATCATGGGAAAATGTTATCAAGCCCTTCAATACAAACTTTGTACAAAAAGTTTTTTTCCCCAATGCCTTCAAGTCACTCTGAACCAATGAAAACACATGTAGGACTCACGTGATGTCAACGAACTAAAATATATATGATTTTATGATATGATATATGTTTTATATGAACTTGTCTGACAGTGACAGTCATGATATGCTCATGTTTGACTCAGATGTCTCAGAAACCTAACCCTTTCCCTACGACACCAACATTTCAATCAGGATTTAAGATCTGCCAATAACTTTAGTAAATAGTCTCAAAATACGCCACATATGTCACCATGACCGTATCTAGACATAATAATTGATGCTATAATGTAATATAGAGCATCTTTCAATACTATTATTGTTATACATCTATACTATGGATGGTGCAATGCCTTAACACAGTAATTGTTATCTTTAATTTGTTAGTTAGCTTCAAATTAACTATTATGGTACATATGGAAAAGATGCTTCAAAATATCTGGCGCATTTATGCTGGTGGTGCCTCCAAGCATCAGGCGTCTTGTTGCTGGTAATGCCTCAGGGCATTTGATGGGTGAAAAGGGTTAACAACAAAGTGGACTTTAAATTATGTGAAATGCTAAACGACTCTCAGACATAGCCTTCCAAACCCCTCCTAAGTGAACAAATGGAAGAAAGATTACCAGGAAAGGGCCGAAAACATGTTACTGATTACTGAAAACGTGTCGGCGATGTATGACATCTAAATGTTGCTATTTAATGCATCACATTTGATACAAAACAATTTTTATTTACGTAAATATTAAATTTCCATATTCAGTATTGTCAAAGGAAAAAAAAGAAGATAATGGAACCCTAGGTAGAGTTGGCAATTTAGGTACATCAGTCATATTGCAAGCATGAATTTTAATTCCCCCTACTATGGATAGCTGATGTCCAGGATTTTGAGCACCTGCAGGTTGATTTTGTTACCAAAATACATGCAAGGGTGTCTAAACTTCTGATTTATACTTTCCCCTATTAGGTAATGTGCAGGGTACTCTCTAAAGCTCGACGCATTGGTCGCGTGCCGGGTTGTGAATTATGTGCTCCAAGCTTTAAGGATAGACAACACCTCTCAGGGCGCCATATAGGGTAATTTAAATTGCGCTCTCTCTGAAATAGGTAGAGTTCTATAGTCTTTGTCAGATGATAAGTTATATTTTTCTCTATCTTTTCATATAAAGTATTCTTTCATGACTTTCAAATTAGGGACATAAGAGGTGAGAAACTGATTTTTTCACTTTTATTTTTTGAACATGGATATCTCAGTTACTATTTAAGATATCATTATAAAATTTGGAGTGCTTGTTGATAACATTAGGATGGAGGGAAGCGTGTCTCAGATTGTTTACTTATATCCTAGATTTTATTTTATGTAAAAAACGGGAAAATTTTAACTATTTTTGTCAACATTATTTCCTTATTTTTATAAAACAAAAACTAAGGCCTAAATAGAAAAACTGAGACACGCTTCCCTCAAAATGAATGTTATCTATACCCTCTGAAAATTAATTTCATCTCTTTCTATCAAGTATCAAGTGAGATATCCATGTTCAAAAAATAAAAGTTAAAAACGTGATTTTTGTTTTCCTGGCATGCTCATATAGGCAGATCTCTGCACATTATAATATGAATTGTATGAGTATATTGTGTTAATAAAAGAGAATCCAATGATATAAGACCGATAATCATGCTATAAACAGTACAATATTAAGGCCTCTTTAGAAAGAGTCCCACGAATTGACCGCTGAGAGGTGTTGTCTATCCTTAAATGTAAATATTTATTTTCTTAAGCTAAATTACCATATCTCCAGTATTAGATCCTCTACAAAAATACCCAATATCATTTGAAAATCTAAAATGTTAGTAACAATAACTGGCCTTTTCTAAGGAAAAGGAATCTAGAGTCCAGCAGCTTTTGACAATGTTTAATATAATAATCCCCAAAATTTAATCTTTCCTGGGAAGAACCCTGATGTATGTTTCAATCAGTCACAGATACCACTGAAGGGTCCTGGTTAGGAATAGTCAGACTGATTATTAAAACTATATTCCCACCATCAGATTGAGAAAAAATTGCTCTTTAATTGTATAATGCAGTAAACTGTGAGCAGTATTCACAAAACGTTTATAAATTTACTGAAGAGCCTGTTGATAACCGTTCTCTATCCTTAATAAAGCACTCCATACCACTCCATACTAGGCCATCCTTTCTTCAAAGAATACCCTGCTGACCTTCTTCAGCAGAATCATACTTCACTCAGAACGATCCTTCTAGAGGACCTTATATTTTGCTGTGATTTACACCTCCTTTTGGTAAGTATTAACTGTTTTCTGCTTTTAAAGGGACTAAGCTGTTTTACATGATTTATGTTATCACACGTTTTGGTGCCAAGTGTGGGGAGTGCATGTTTCTATGAAAAGGGGTACTTCAGATATCTAAGGTATTTTTGCAACACACAAGTATCTCAGTGGCACATTCTCATTTTTAAGGGCTCTTGTGGTTTATGCCATTCCATGCCACCTCTAACACATCATTTATAAATTGGCCCCAAATATAGATATGTAAAATTGAAAATAGTTATGTGTCACCTTTAATAGTTTCACTGAAAGTATTATAATAAGAAGACATGTTTATGGAGTATTCAGTGGGATATATTTACCTCTGGGTCCATTTAGGCCCGCGCCCGTAGGGCAAGGGCCTAAATGGACCCAGAGGTAAATATATCCCACTGAATACGTCATTAAAGTGTCATCTTTATTTTATGTGATGGCTAAAACCCTGAGAAATAATTAATTTCAAAAGAAATTACTTTTTGAGGCTGTCATTGTGGCCGTCATCGCGGGCGTCATCGCGGCCGTCATCTTGTTTGTTTACATAATTCTGGACGCTGATTGGTTAAAACCATGGCAGCAATGGTCATGTGGTGCAATTTTATTTTGGAATGTCTGGAGGTAAATATATACCAGGATATATTCACCTCGCCTCCAGCGGTGCTTATTTCGTTCTAAACGGCACTATACGTACCGCTGCACACCCCAACCATTACATAAATGGTCCAGACTGGCTAACCATAACGTATGACCTGGAGAGCAACATTTAGGTCAGACAGCTTACATTCTGAACCTGGAATCTGTATTGATGTGTGTGGTGACGGGGCCTGGATTGACTCTTCAGTTGTGGCAATGATTTCTTTTTTGTATCTTATAATAGTTGTATTAAAGATCTATTAAAAATCTATAAAAATCTACAACTTTGATTATAGTATTCATGATTATTCCAGCTTTATCTGTATTTACCTTGGAAGGTGTACATTTGCTTTATGATTATCAATGTGTCATCGTTATTAGATATGATTGAGAGGTCTGTCGAAAGTTGTACAGTATACTTGTGATAATAACAATATAAAGTCTCTGTGGTATGTCCTGAACTAGGATTTTTATTTTGATCGTAAATTTTCTTTTTAAGAAAATTAGATTTTTATTAAGTATACTGAGGAATGTAGGAGTATACGTCATTTTGCTTTGAGGAAATTAAAAAAACAATGATTATAATTGAATAATGATTTACCACGATTTGTCATTGATCAAACGAAAAAAAAATCTTATAGACGATAGTTGCTTATTATCAGTTTATGAGAATAAATAATTGTCAAAATAAATATAACAATTTACTATAATAATATAGATCGAGCCTCACACAGCTCCTTAAACAAGGTGGGTGTCCGTCAGGGTCTATCCGGGCGGGCACGGTATAAAGAACCTCCCCAAGTCTATAGGGCACAGGGGAGCTCTTCTCTCACACCACTTTCAGGAGCCAGGGATACCCTTCCCAGGGCTCCAGAATTCCCCTGGGGACACAAACCAAAAAAGAAGAAGAAAATATAGATCATTTAAGAATCAGTTTTATGACATATGTAATAGTATCACTATAGGCCTATAGATATATATTTCGGAGGACACTTGCCTTTCATTAATATTCATTAGGTCTGTGTAAAAAATGTCTTTATTGTTATTACTTTATATCTGTTTAACTATTTAATTTGTTAATTGTTAATCAATATTGATAAAAGGGCTGATGCTTCATTTCATTAAAAGTGAAGCGCAAAGGAAAAATCGAAAGTGCCAAATATGGTAAAACCTCTTAATTGATGCATATCATTAGCAGCATTAGACTAAAATCAGCATACATTGATAATATGATAAGCTAAATAAGCTTTTGTTGGGAGTATGAATACACTCTCACAGCTTATCTTACAGGGCTGTGATGTCGTCTAGGCTCTCCGTCGCAGGTGTCTGTGTGTGCAGTCACCCATAACAATAGCCTTACCAGCTGGCCCTACAGGTGTGAAAGAGCCTAGATGACGTCACCTGCCCTCAGTAAAAGCCACTATGTAACTTAATTTTTAAATATCAATATCTCCTAAATTTATGACATGTTAAATATGTTTTTTGTAGAGAAATACATATTAAACATAATATGGAAATTTAAATTTCCTTTGCAGTTCTCCTTTAATCAACAAAAGTGGCAATCTGAGTGTTTTACTACTTTAATATATATGACATCCTCTGCGAAAAGCAGTCTTATAGCCTGGAATATTAAATTAAGATGGTGTTTTTGGGAATCTAATACTGAAAAAATTAGGTAAATATTCTTATTAGAAAAAAAGTTATGTTAATTTGAAGACACAAAGGTCGGATATGCTTAACATGCAAAAAGAGACAAGTCTTTGGTAATTATAAAGATATAACTTATATATAATCTAGGCCAAAATTTGAAATCCCAAATATGATTTCAGGAAATATACTGCCATTTCCTTTCTATTTAAGATATTCAGAATCTGTTTTTTGCTGAATATGGCCAAGCAGTCCCTCGATTCAGAATTTTAAATTTTGAAAACTTGATTTTGTTCCATGGTTACCATGGAAACCCTCATTTGCATAGGTAGTATCCGCGGGTTCGGACGTCCCATCAACATTCCAGTTACCATGGCAACAAAATCCAAAAAATCCATTTTTTTTCACCAGATAT
Organism: Lepidonotus clava; assembly: GCA_936440205.1. Taxonomy (NCBI): domain Eukaryota; kingdom Metazoa; phylum Annelida; class Polychaeta; order Phyllodocida; family Polynoidae; genus Lepidonotus; species Lepidonotus clava. The sequence continues at coordinate 29,498,380 of OW387149.1, read as the reverse complement.
GATAAATATGAAAAATTTCATTTGTTGCATGAATTTAGCTTATTCTACTTATTTTTTTATTACTAAGCTAAATAAAGGCTCTAGAGCCATGAATAGGCATTTCCATTAGGCTGGGAATCCCAGAAACTGTCACAATTATAATCATGCAAATAAATGTCACAGTTACATACAATGAAATATAACTAATACAGACCATAATGCTATAAAAATCATATTGAGAGTGTATAAGTGAACATTTGACAGCCGTTCTTGATTGTACATGTCTTCTTACTAGTACTTGTTATGTCAGTAAGGGTCAATTTTGTGGTTGAGTGCATTGGCATGGCACTAAATGTTAAATAAATGATATAAACCTTTTTTGGGATAGGGTGTTGAGGGTGGCACTAAGTTGCAAAATGTGATGCTATGTAACTGTGGCTCATTTTGCGACTTCTTATCACTTTAAATTTAACTTTGTGATTGAGGGCCTTTTTGGGATAGGGCCTTGAGGGTAACACTAAGTCAGAAAGACTGGTGCTATGTGACTTGGGGTTACTTTGATTTGTGACTTAGTGTCTTCACAAATATTTGGATTTTTTTTAATGGTTTTGGGTCTTCTGATAACATAAATGATGTTTAAATGACCGTTTGTTATGGAAATTCCAAATATAAAAGTGGTTGCTAGAGAATATTACACCATAGTTATGGTTTCTATGTAGTGTGAAAAACATGGTTGTACCAGTGTCAGTGCTTATAGTTAATTAAACCGTCTGCATAAAGCAACATCAGGGCTAAGAGTGTTACTCTTCATAGAATGTGTCAAGGGACTGATGTAAAGCAGGGCCTGCAGCAAGCAGTCAGTCAGTTGTCAGAGTCAGTTCTTGTTTAATAGTATGCCCCTCAATATTACTGTTGATCTCACTGATGATGGCATGGTATATCATGCTCATACTTTTATCTTTTTTTTTATTGAGGTGGCAAAGGCAATATGGGCAGAAAGAAGAACTCTGTAGAAGATGAGCAAATCCTGCTTGAAGAACCAAGAAGAATATATGGAACTGACCACATAGATGGTCATGTTGAACAAAATGCCACAAGCATAAATGCAGAACTCACAGATGATGGCTCAACTAATAAACTTAAACCTTGGAATTCTTATATTATCTGCAAAGTAATATGTCTGTTATTGGCAATGATAGTACAGGTAAGATATTGTTTTGTTAATGATGACAAGACTTTTTGTATTCTAAGATTTGACAAATCTAGATTTCAAATTTTAAAAAAACATCTTAATCTCAAAAGTTGACAATTCTGTCCAATCGTTTTGGAAATTATTATACAATCATATTGCATTTCATTAAAATGTAAAAAAAATGAAACATTTGTCTTTTCCTTTTTCAGGGTTTATCCATGGAACTGTCAGGCCCCTCTCTGCCATACTTCAGAGAAAAATATGGTGTGGATTATTCAAAAGTAGCCCAAATCCTTGTGTGTCGAAGTATAGGAATGGTGACTGGTTGCATTGGTTCAGGAATTGTGTAAGTTATTTCACAGTTTTTGTCATAATTAACAATATGCATTTCTATAGACATGTGTAGACAAAGATATTTTCTTTAAAGGAACATTGTCTAGTGTTGATTTAAAATTTTGAGCATGTTGCAATATCATACTGATTCTGACCAGATCTTAAAAATTGACTAGACAAGAAAAAACATTTGTCGTGAGAATTTTCAGTTGTGATATCTTGTAGTTCTTACCATAATTATAGGCAAAAAATATTGTTTACAAATGTGAGGAAGATGTATACTACCTTCTTGGTCTTTGACTTCCTTTTAACCATGTACCCATGCTAAGAGATGCCCCCTCTCAGTCTTAGGGCTTCACAACTCATACATTTGATTATGAATATTTTTGTTTGATACTATCTCAATATTTAATGTTTTGTGGCATTTTTCTTTTTAGATTCGAACTTCTGTCTAATAAGTCAGAACTTTGTTTTGCAACTATCCTTTTGGTAGCATCGCTATGTGCTGAGATGATCCCCTGGTGTCCAAACATTAACGTACTTTCACTCTTCTTTTTTATTCAAGGACTTACCCAAGGGAGTATAGTAACATGTAGGCATATTTTGACTAACGCAATTTTTACATCTGTCAGTAAATTGATTGATAAATTTAAAAATCACTGGAAATTTAAGTTCACATTTGAGATAAGGATAAACAAGCTAAACCTAAAAGAAAGGGCAAATCCTTCCAAAGTATTTGCTTTGATGTGAATTCCTTTAGGGAAAAGTATATAGTATTCAAGGTTCTAATATTTTGCCCATCAAACTAGCAAATATATGTAGCATGTAATTGTTCTCTTCCGATTGGATCGATATCAGTGATAAGTTTACTTCGAATACATTTAGTAATACATTTAGTAAGTTGCAAATTCATTTCAACATGTTTTGTTATACATTTCAGGTAGGGATACAGATGTATTGAGGATATTTGATTCAAAAGCAGGTCCAGTTCTATTTATTGCGCATTTAGGCTATGGCATTGGAGCAATGATAGCACCTAAATTTGTGAATGCATTTATAAGCCAATCAAAAATGATGAACACAACTACATATATAACACCTGATCATGAAAATTCCAGCTTCATGGAGCTAAATTATACTCCTATCAATGGAGACATCAATAGACAATCCAGGAATGATATCATTGCATATCCATATGGAATTGTTGGTGGGATTCTGAGTGTGTTCTGTGTAATATTTATTGCGCTATTCATTGCAAATCACTTTGGAAAATATTATGAGCATCCTGTTTCTGAAGCCTCAAATACAAAAGACATTGCAAGTATAATGAAAATGTTGTCTCCTGGAACATGTACCAATGGAAGACCTCTTTATGGAACGATATTTATCTCCCTCCTGGTGATGTTGTTATTCCACATAGATGGTGTAGATACCTCCTTTAGACAATTTTTGTACTCATTTGTGATGGGGACTGGAGAATCACCTGGTAAAGCCTCTGACCTTAACATGCTTTATTGGGTATGCTTTGCTTTAGGACGTATTGCAAGCATGCTAGCTTCAATGAAAATCCCTATACCTATTATTTGTGGTACAGTAGTAGTTGCATCACTTGGAAACAGCTTCATTCTGGAATCATCAGGCAACACACATTATTTTGTTATTGTCTTTTGTACTGCTGCATTTGGTATTCTAAATTCGTCACTATTACCAGCACATATACTGTTTGCTAATTACTATATCAAAATGACAGGTGTAGTAGTTGGTTTGGTGTATGTATTTGCAGGGGCTGGTATTATGGTTTACGTTTTGCTTACAGGCTATTTCTTTAACCTGTATGGCCCATGGATTTGCCCTTTAATTATTCTCATAGGAAACAGCATTGTTACATTGATTTATGTCATTCTCCAGATTTTGGCATTAGTCAATGGTAAGAGGGAGCAGGGTTAGGGTTCAAAGGAAGATACTTTGATAACAGCTTCAGGAGTCACAAAGTAGATGTCCAAAGTATTTCAGGTATAATAAATTAGTAGGATATGCTCCACTAAACTACATGTGTCACACCTATACAAAGATACTCTCATATCTAAACTATGGATACATATTTTTCCATAGCTCTAATTAAAACATCTTCAAAATGAATGAATCCTGAAAGTAAAGGTTTGAGGTATGTCTAAATGGAAACTAATGTTGAACACTGGTACGGATCCTACAGCTTTCTTAGCTTTCCTTGAATAAAGGAAATTCTCATAATAAAGATCACATCTATGGACAGATAAATATTGACTCTCTGAATACATATTTGTACTAGAGCACATGATACTGCTTTATTCATGATGACCAAACTCCATTGTGAAAAACTCAAAAGAGTACATTTTGCTATTATATAAACTTTTCCATACATTATCTAGTTTCAAAATTGTATTCAATATCAATATAGAATATCTAAATAGCATGACAACATGAAAAGGAAACTTGAATTTCACACAATATATTTTTATGAGAGTGTTTACAAAAGCATTGGCACCTACTAACCATACCACATACTAGAGCAGTAATGTAACAGATAAATTCCAATATATTTATCTGTATATAAATATTATCAAGTTGGCACCCAGGTCCATGCTGCCCTGCCACCTGTTTGTGGCACTACTACTTGTTCCCCATCTATTTTTAGCATAGGGCCCTTCCATTAAGTACGTACACATCAAAGGGGGGAGGGGGGGTCTGAAATTTTGGAAAATTTGCTTACGTTCTTGTACAAATCTATACGTATTTTTGCCCCAGGGGGGGTGGGGGGGTCTGAGAATTTTTTAAATTTGCGTACATACTAAATGGAAGGCCCCATAGGACCCCGGGTAGCCGGTACAGAGGCATGCCACTTTTTTTTTTTTTCTAATAAATGGGGCCTTCAAATTTGCCCAAATCTGTTAGCCAAATTTGTGTTTGTCTCACATTACTTGCTATGTTCGACTTTTGTAGATTTAGGGGGAATTTGGGTTATATCGTGCATCAAGATGAATTCAGAAAGAAGCATTAAAGTTGTCTTCAAATCACATCTTTATTTGGGCTGCCTTTTGCTCAAGATGCATCCAAGAAGCTCAAAGTAAAATCCACAATACAGAGGTGAAGCTGGAACGAAACATCATATTACAAATTGACATTGTTACAGTAAGTGCCTAGCTCAGTAGGGCTGTTTGGTACACTTGCATATACCAAACCATTTGAATGTTGAGATGGTCCTGCAGGATTTGTGAATATAAGATATAATAAAGGTGTTTTTAGCTTTATGTGTGAGCTTAATCATGCAATGTAGTCTTTTATGCAAATGATAGAGATAAGCACTACCAAAAATTTTAAGCTCCAAGGCAATGACCAAAAGAAAATGGGACCAAAAAATCATTTATAACCTTGTAAATTGTATTCCAAGTTATATGAATTCCTTTCTCTGATAAAAGTTAATCCATACTATTTAATTTTTTTACGTCCATTGCTGGTGGGCTCCTAATTCTTTCTTAATGAATTACTTTTATGAATATAATCTTTTCCAACTATCTTTTTTTACAAAGCTCTTTTAATAGTAAAATGACGTTAATTGAACCAATAAGGTTAGAACATTATAATACGCTGACACGCTTAAACCATTGCTGATGGAACCAGAGTGGGTTTTATCATTAAGAATGGATACATGTATTTTTACTTTCAAATCATGTATTAACAGGAAGAAGTTGTATGTAAAAGAAGTGTATCATAGAGCAACATATAATCGCAGGAATTAAAGAATGTATTTTTGATATTAATTTTAGTTGCCATGGTAACCATAGAATAATTTTAGGAACAGTCAAATTCCTTCTGATTTGGCTCTAATGAAGCTATTTTTCCTGAAAATGCCCAATGATTGGAATAAATATTGACTTCAGAGAAAACATTTGAATTAGAAAGTTGTTCCTCATTTCATTTCCAATAGTTTGGTATTAAATTCCGACTTATTTCTATAATTTGATAACAATGTGATGAAAAATGATCTGAAATTTAGAAGAAAGTTATAGTGCATTGTGATAAATCCATGGGTGATTCATGTTTGACACAAGTTGAAAGACAAAAGAAGAATGCACGAATGATGGGTAAAATAATAGAATAACTATTTTAATATCATATTGTGATATTTAATGACATGTCCATCTTTGTTGCAAATATCTTCGCGTCAACACAAAATCTGAACTAATTACGTTAATACACAAAATTATGTGAATACCAGAAGTGAAATCACAAGAAAGCAATTATGACCATGTGACTTGATTAGCCAATGATCAAAGAGAACGTTACTATATAAACATGTGATAGACCAAGATTAAACAGTCCCGATATGGAACTCAATGTGTCAACGGCTTCTTTTGCTTAAGCTGATTAAAGGCCTTGTTCTAGCTTCTTAAGCAAGAAACATGAGAGACGAAGCTGGGAATTAATCAGAAGTCATGCTAAAAATGGGCGATTAGGGGATCTCGACATGAAACACAAAGTACAACAGGATAGGATCATGACACGAGGCATGACAGCATTGGGGCATACCACTTTATCTTTAGGGCACCGACACGACGCTAGGGCTTGGAAGGCTAACCTGGTGTTAGTTAATGTAGAACCCTACCCCAGATTCATGAATAGGAGGACACAAAGGTCCAGTATTCTTCTCCCCTGTGACACACACACATGCACATCCATCCACCGCTCCCATCCTTTCTCCACCTCCCAGAGATAACCCAGGTCCCAGCAGGCTTATATGCCTGTCTGTCCCCTACACACTATGACCAAATATTAGAAATATTATATCAAAACTGATAATGTGCATTTCCAGGGGCAGCTACCTTGAGTTTGAACCAAAATGGTTGATTCAAACAGATGTCCAAGATCAATATCATGAATTAAATTTGGTAACTATCTAAAAGAATTGACATAAACAATTATTTTAAATATGTAAATGTGCAAATCGGATAAAATAGTACATTATATGGAAAATGTGCAAATTGGATTGAATAGTACATAATATGCACTAACTTACTAAACGGCCATACTCCTACTATGATCTTATGTGTATGTTATAATTTTGTGTTAACTGTACTATTACTTTACTACTCTCTTGGCATAAGTGTGTCTATAATTGTCATATAAATATAAGATAGCAATTGTTAATAAACTATCAATTAAATAATGATCATACCAATAATTTGTCTTTTCATACAAAAGTGGCTATACTAAATACAGGTACAATGAGTCCCTTCTAGGCAATAATCTTACCAAACAGCAATCTATAATTATAGAGCAGGAAGGTAGGGACCATAGCAGCAAGGGTACCAGAACAAACAGGGTCAGGGCCTAGGTCTCAACCCATTACTCCTGGATCTCTCCTGGTGTAGCCTGCTCTAGGTCCAAGCAGTGAATGGATACATGTAGGCTGAAACTCTGCCTTTTTATGCCTGACGGTGTTTTCACATCTGTAAGTGTTCCACTGAACCAAAAACTGCCACCACAATGTTTTAACACCTTTCACACTTCTGAGTTTTATCGCAAAGAAAAAAGCTAAGGGCTAAAAATGCGTTAACGCTAATGCTGCCTTCTAAAACAGGAGATTATTATTTCTCAATGCCATTCATACTAATTAAAACCTTATACAATAATTCCACACAATGTCAAAGTATTTCATAACATAACAATATTTTTGATACTTTCATACAATTATTTTTCATATGCGATTCAGATGCCGTTCATGTAAAACAGTTGTACTTTGAATTCACATAATTCCAAAATGTAATTTCTCACATTAGCACACTTTCTAAGAACATGTTTATTGCAATGTCTACCAAGCTGAATTTGAATAATGATCCGCTAGGGAATGTAGCGACTGTTTCTTTTCTGCAACTATGTAGGTCCTAACTCTGCAGTTTACTATATACTTTGCCATACACGACAAATTAGTCCATTTTTAGAATAATTATCGCGAAATAGAAACAATGTGTAAAATCCAAATGTATTTTGATGATATATAGTGTTATATATTGATCTCTCTCTCTATAGTTGACACTCTGTAAACATGTAACCAGACCATTGTCCATTGGATTGGCAAGTAATTGTCAACTGTGTTGATCCATTGGGAAACTCCATTCCAGGGAAACAGGTATACACAACCTCTTCACTGGCATTGAAACCCCTGACTTCTTTTGTTGCAAACAATACATGAGGTGGCAAACTACATTCCCTAGAACCTGGAGGACAAAATGGAAAAGGTTATTAACATTTGAGTTCTGTTTAACGTTGGTACAATTGATATATCTTAATTTTATATTTGGTTCCTTGAGTTTATAGAAAATTGTTCAATAACATTTCTCGGATTGATAACCATTTTCTGAAAGCCATGTCACTCTCTCCAAATTATAACTTAACAATAGAATGCAAAATTAGATATCCAGTCTAATTTGTTCTTGTTAGTATGGTCAGTTGTCAATAATGTCACTCATAATTGTTTTTGTGATCTAGATAAGTGTACTATTTTACTGTCAGCAGTTGCCAATTTGTATGACATACAATGTATTATAACCCAAAAGTTGTAAAACCTTTAGGAAACCATCAAGTGGGGGTTGATACATCATTGGGATTGCCAACTTCACGGCTTATGTTGTATGCTCAGTTACAAAGGGTTGGCCTATAACTATAATAAGGAGCATGTAATAACATTTATGATGGCAACGTTTTTCAATATAATTAACGAAAGCTTGACTTACATCCACATAAATTATTACATTAATACTGTGATATACTCAACCTTCACATTCCATTGGACCAAGTTCAACTTTCACTTCTTCACCGACTGAACCAAGGTCCCCGAAGGCTAACCCCTTTACTGGGAATTCAGAAGTCAGTGTGATATATCCAGAGTCCTCCAGCCACACCGATTTGTTCTGGTCGCAAGTACATATCCTTGATCCTAGACAATTGATGGAGTAAGGTGATTAAAAATTTGGGAAAAGATTTATTTCCTTTTGAGAAAAGGGGAGAATTCAGCCATTACTGAATTCTCCTAACCACTGGCTGACCCATAGTGACAGCCAATGAGAAAGCTCATACCTTGGAAACAGTACACAAAACTCAGGGAGGATCCAGGGGTCCTGGGGGTCCCCACCTCCTCCCCCCCCCCTTTTTTTTGTAGAACCCCTAAACTTCAAAAAGAAAATGCTGTGCATGTACGCACAATTGCACGCAGCTTTATAACTTCATGCTGAACCCCCCATTATTAATCACAGATATACTTTGATATGTTATCTCCTCCTCCCCCACTCTTTTAGTCACTTCCTGACACTTTTAGTTGTAATAGCTTCATGAATTTAGTTTTTTTCAGTCGCAAAAAGGAAACCCTATCTGTGCCAGACACAAGGTCAGACGAATCTAGACTCACCTGTTTCAGTAAGACATACTTCAGACTCTTCTTTTATATTATGAATCTTCACTCCATCATACCCAATCCATCCAGAAAGACCCCCGATGACAACATGATAGCATTGGATCAGAACATACATGCGACATGACCGAGATCCGTTGACCAGGCTTCTCAGTTGGCCATCCTCAGCCTCATATGTGATAGGTAACCTGTAGCTGTACTTGGACTCATGGGCTGTATTTCCTCCCTTCTTATGGAACAACCCCATCCTGTTGTGAGAGACTTGGGTCCAGGTGGTCCCATTAGATGTTGTTGAGGTGCAGTAAACATTGAGTGGGTCGGCCCCACCAGGGCCGTCGGGGTCAATCTGGTACTGGGTGTCTGACTCAAGGTCACCACATCTGACCTTCAAGTCGCCACATGTTGTAGGGTATTCGGACACAAGAGCTGAAACATAGATGTACAGCTAAAATTTGACAAATTTGTTACTTGATAATGAGCCAGCAGGTTTCCCGAAAGGAAGATACCCGTGTAAGTATATCTTTTGCCAAAGTTTGATATTTTTAAAAAGATGTCGAGAAGACAGCATCCATGTATATCTTACATGAACAGTGGTCCATTGCACAATGGGTTTCGTAACAACGAAAATATAATAAATAGCGAAAGAGTTTGTTGTTGCTTAATAAATTATTTGCAGATATTTTCCTAACAATATTTTATTCAACAATGTTTTTCTATATTTAGAATGCCCTCAAAGAGCTCCGACTTTTACTGTTTTTTCTCTAATTTCTACCCTTTTTATATCAATTTACAGAGTTCAATTCCATTCATTAGAACCAGAGATTTTTACTATTTAAGTAACAAGGGAAAGTTTTCGTAAATAGGAAACATTTCCCTGTTAAGCAAAAGTGCGTTATGCTTTCGTTGTTTGATCCTCACAACGAAATTCTATTGTGCAACAGGCCAAAGGGGAAGGTATGAAAATTAAATGTGCAGTTATGTAATTTTAGATTTATATCAAAAGACTCCATTTTCAGAAACTATCTTTCCATAAGCTCTTGCATTTTTTAATATAGGCCTACAAATGGTCACTAGTTTTTTTGGTTATCTTTACATTATTTAAAAACAAAAGGTCCTCAAAACTAGGACTTTCTTGCTAATATGTATACCTATGATCCTTAGGGGCTATCCATAAATGATGTCACAGTTTTTCAGGGTATTTTTAGGACCTACCCACCACCCTGTCACACTAAATTGTCTAATCTTAACATGAAATTTAGGCCCCTTTCCAGGGAGTGTCACACTGTCCAGCACACCCACCCACCCCCTTGTGCGTGACATCATTTATGGACGGTCCCTTATCGAAATCATACACTTTTCATTTCAAAAATTATTTGTAACTATGTAACTCACCTCTGCATTGTTGACTGGATTTTGGAGTCTTTCAAACGGAGCATCAGGTAAAAAATAAATGTAAATAATCAAACAACTGTTATTTCACTCCTTTTAAAAATTTGCTATGATACATTGAATAGCATCTTTTTATCATTTCCAGTCATTTCCTTCATCATTAATTTTGATAATGTTATACCCTGATTATGGCAGTGAAATCATTGCATTCTGTCAATTCCTATTACGATATGGGCAGCTTCAGCGTTGGAGAAATTACATCATCCCATCTTACTCATTGAATGCAGAAGGTTTAGAAATCTTTGATACATTTAATGAAAAGTTGTCATATCATTCATAAGTTTATATGAGGCGCCTGATCGCACACATAGCTAACAGTTAACTGCTCATTGGAAAACTAGTTATTCACATTCAAGTCAAAGATGGCTCAGGGACTATTAGGCCTAAAAAGATATATAATAAAATTCAAAAATACATTCATCCCGATCAAAGTATGTAACTAAATTGCTGATGGAAAACAAAGTTTTGATATCAAATAAAAAGCCTAAGTTATTTTTCTCTTAACCTTTTTCTCTCATATTGATTACGTATTTCAATGCAGAAATTATTAGGTTAGAGTAATAGAAATAATTATGTAAAATAGGATATTAGTTTGATGTGTATCTAAAGGAAGCATGTAGGTGTGCGTGTCTGTGTAAAAGTATACTTACCAAATGATAATAAACTCCTCTTCCAACCGACCCTACCGCTGAACTTACTCCATCAACGAATAATTGACAGAACTGTTCATCCAACTCTCTGGTTAAAAAACCTCTACACGATTCTTCTATCCGACATTTCTTAGCACATTCTATTGCCTTGTAGCTGTCCAGTGTGATACCCGAATGTGACTTGCTGAAGTAAAATGTAAATTTTGTGCTTGAAGCACCTATTACTGCCAGGCCTAGGCTGTACAAAACCAAGGTTGGGTAAATGCATCGACACATCTTTCCACAATTCATTTTTTGACAATTCTATCCTTTACACAGCTTCACAGAGTACCACTATGCAAAAAGTTATTGACAACCAAGCAGAGGCATTTGTATTGATGTATGCCTATCCAATTATATTGGCTTTTACCCTCTGAGTTGTCATCAATATAACTGCAGGAATCAACGTTTTGGGGAGTGTCGAAAAAGATCATAGATTTAACAGAAAAAAATTGTAATAAGGCGAATCATCATATGAATTGATGCTTTTCCAATTAAAGGGAAATGTATCTATATGAATAACATGAATCATTGTTACTTGTTATCCACATGGAACAACACTCCTATACACAGCAATGAAAAATAATAGTGCAAAGATTGATACTGTGTTTTCATTCTTTAGGATAGCATTTAGAATTCTAGGCAGTCAGGGGGAGGGGGGGGGGGGCAACCAAAAAGAATTACAAAAAATCGCGTCCAAGAAAAGTTATAAAACCCACGATAGGTATCGTGGGTTTTTAGAAACCAAAAATTTTCGTGGATTTTTTTTTCACTTTTTCAAAATTACACAATCTCAAATTGTCCCAATGTATTTCAAACACAAATTTGAACGCATTTTAGGTAAAGATATACATTGGGAATGACTTTAGTATGATTTACACTGAATTTTAATGTCCACAAAATGTTCGTACATTTTTTCTGGAGACGAATTTCTATCGTGGCCAAGAAAAAAGGGTAAAAACGCCTCTGATCAACACAAGCCTCAGCTTCATGCAAACTTCATGATGAGATATTTGTTTAACATCTAATCCATAGGCCCTCAGCCTGTATGTTTATCTTCAGTGTTTTCCCTTCCAAAGTGTTGACTACATCTTACATTCATTATTGAGCTCCACCAATGGGTAAGATCAATAATAAAGAGAGAATTTTCTAGGCATGTCAAGACCAACCTGTAATTTGGAATTTCAGCAATCAATCAAGGCATGATGTGAATGTAGAATGGGTAGAGCCTAGATGTTTATTCCTAACTGCCCATGTGACAGTAGGATACCTCTGATATGCATGTTATATGTGTGGGCTTGATGAAGTGTCTGGCCAGTATACTTAAAGGAAGCTTGCACATAATTGCAGGGTGGTCATTTTCCATTGAATTCAATTCAGTATGTTATTCACAACTTGCAGTATCAATGTTAACAAAAATTGAAGGAAAATATTTAGTTCACACACAATTATGGGACATTAATAAACTTGTATTTTATCACATCTTTAAGGGAAATCCTCCCAATTTATGACGTAGCAAGGGGAGTTCTTGGGGAATCCCATGTTCCCTAAGAAGGGAATCCCCATCCCTGTATGATTTGTAAAAAGAGTTTTGCAGTCTAACAAAAAGAAAATATATCTGACCTGATGCAACTCATAATAAATTAAAATATCTATCTATCAACAACTATTCATTAATTAGGGAAACCCAAAATAACTTTGGAAGGAATTCCCATAGCTGTGACGTAACAAGGAGAGTAAGGAGCAGCTCAGCATTCAGGGAATTCCCAAAATTAAATTTCTTTCCTCAATAATTCCCTAACAACTCGACATTTTCAATTTTTTTCTTTTGAAATATTTGTAGAATACTTAAGTGACATTAGTTACACTAAAAATAGCGCTTCATGCATTTATGTGCAAGTTTTCCTTTAAGGTCGTGCTCCACATGAATAGTAACAACACATTTCTTTTAAACAGAATTAAAAATTATTATGGAAAAGACCCACCACCGTTTTATAACCATATTTACAAATACAATGGACATTCCAGTAAAAAGGAAAGAATTGTTTCTCCATTAATTCACTACCACGATGTTATACTATGAACAGGATACCTGCTTCACGAGCCTAAGGAACATAACAATCACGGTTGTTGATGACATCACACATCGAACTTTCTTCGAAGATGATATTGAAAAGACTCAGTTAAATTGAACAAAATAATAAAAGATAAATGTCACATACCGAATTAGAAATATGCAATTTAGATGTTAGACATATATTAGAAGCATTAAATTGATGATATTTCGAAGCTTCAACAATATGAGCCTATCAAGTATCATTAATTTTATGTAACAAATATGATTACAAAGAATAAGTGACATTCAACCTAATTGTTTGACTAATTAAACTCAATTTCAACAATGTTTTGTCCCTTGATACAAATCTATGCAATACTAGCTGGTACATTGCTACTGGTCATTAGATATATTTGGTCCAAATAGAAATAAAATTCCTTGTAATGCCAATTTTTATGGATTGAAAAAGTGTCTCATAACTAAGTTAAATACCAACGTGATTACTCATGAAAATATATATTCCAATACCAAGACCTATACCAACACACATTTTTTATTAATGAGTATATTAATATGAGTAATAGTGGGCTGCAAAAGTTGAAACTTACATTTCTATACCTTTATTTTTCCGATCCAGATTTCTCAGTTAATAATAATGCCTTAATGGCTCTGAAACATCTTAAGTACGTTAAAAACATTCATCTGGAAGAAAAGATGTCTCAGAATTGTTATTAAGGTACACGTTATAGTTCTATCTAATGTAGAAATTAATTCGATTTTTTTTTCACATTTTTATGTTCAACATCATAAGAGAATAACTAAGACCTAAATCAAAATTGTTAGACATGCAAGAATCTGAGACTTTGGGAAGAAAGAACTTTTGTAATAATTGAGATGTTATGAAGTGAGAAACCTTTGTTTAAAAAATTTAAAGTTTTTTTTTAACTTTCTTCCCCCTTTTCACTTCCAAATTCTAACTTGAATAGAATAATAATAGTACCATTCGATATCTTAGATATCCTGGCTTCTTATAATGTAAAACAATGTGCAAAAATACGAAGAAATAGTAAGGTTATGAGTAATCAGGCACAACCGTCCTAAATTGGACGCTGACGCCCCCCACCCCCGCCCCCACCGACTCTTAAACCTTAACTGTGTTTAGAATGCTCATGGTGCCACCTGGTGCATGAAAACTGAATGAAAATAAAATGAATGAATGAAAGACATGAAGTATACTAAGATTATAGAGCAAAGGTATATTTTTCAAGTTTTTCGAACTGAACCTAAACCAAGGATAGTTTTACTGTTTCTGTATGTAGATGAAATTAATTGAAAATGTATTTCTTTTATTTATGAGAATAAGGAAAAGGCCACCCTATACACTTACCCATAGTACGTAATTTACTTTCTTTGTTGCAAGGCAATAGTTTTCAAAAAAGGAAGAGATAAAGGTTGACCTCCACACCGATATAGCTGGCAACTTATTATCTATTACCGTTACCTTAAGATATTTATGGTAATATAACTTATTTTATTTTTATATCAATAGTCTAAAGATTCCCAAATCTCCTTTGATAATACCTCAGTCATAAAAGCAGCGTAGAAATACACAGCATAAAAAAAAGAAAAACACTAGAATTAAGAGAGTCTTATAATGCACAAGAAATAGGTCAATTTCATGGCAACCCGTGTCATCCAAAGAATTGAATATTAAAGATTTGAGGGCATAAAAGTATTAGTTATAGGTTTCCAATGAAGAAAACTGTCACTATAACCATAACCTTTAACAATACAGCACTTTGGAATTGTGCATGTTATTGCAAATTTGTGTTTTCTCATCAAGCCTAGACCTGCTGAATTACTAGCAAGTACATCTGTCAGAATGTATTTATAGCCTAGTGTTTGAGCATGGGTGATACAGAAGTGCATGAGTATATTACCAATGCCTTGTCTGCGATAGGGTTTTAACACTATGATGGCACCTGTTCCTTGCTCACGGTTATAAGACCTACAGAATCCGCTTTCACCTGTCAAAATGATTGCCAAAACTTCCCCACTGTTCTCCTTTTTTACAATCCAGTAGCAACAGTTTCTGATCATCCTCTCATTGAATACCCCATTTGCTGTAAACTCATCTACACCAAACCCCTCTCCAGCAGAGGCACAGTCACGTATTATTTCCTGTGCTCTCCAAACATACTTTGCAGTCTTTGCAAATGAAATTGTTAATTTTCCCACAGTTGAAGACTCTAGATATAGTATATCATTTGATGGAGCCATTCTTCTGAACACAGGCAGTGTTTTTTCTAAAATAGCTCTATCATCAATATTGGAGATCAGGGTGGTTGCTTCTAGATTCATCTGAAATGAAGTATAATGCCAGTGTGGATACTTCTGTAAAACATACTTCTAATCATCATGATTAATTCAGCATTAAGTTTTATGCCAGTCATACGAACATGAACACAACTCTGTCAATATATCATACAACCAATGCTGTCAATTTAAGAGAATTTCCCAGATGTAGGCGAATATGGTTGTAGAGTGTCTGCTGTCAACACAGAAGGTAAATATCAATGTTACGCAAAAGTGCATTTTCTTTAGATTTAAATAGTTTAATGATAGTTATCAAAAGTATTTCGTAATGTCTTAGTATTCGTAATGGATTCAGTACTTTATAGTCCTGGGACTGTGAGACAATACACTAGGCATAATCCTTCAAGTTATCATATTTGATATCAACTGAAAAGCCAAACCTGCTTCCCAACAACAAGTTTTCACAAATCCTGTTCTGAGCAACATTTTCTTTTGTAAGGTCAAACGTCTCAAAAGGCCATTATTATACAAAATAATATTTTGTATAACAATGGCCTTATATATTATGTATATTGTACATTATATTACTGCTAAGAATAGACTTCATAGAAGCAACATATATATTTTGCATTACTTGTAAATCATAATTATATCTATGTCTACTTTGGTTATGTGACCTTGTCCCGCACCTTCGTAACTGATTTGGCTGATCAGGGAAAATTTGATCAGGGTCCCATGATCAGTGATTTTGCCTTTTACCAAAATTTATAGTGTTATTGCAAAATAGTGTCAAAGAGGAATTATTAGATGTAAAATTTATTCATGATAGACAGAATTTCTTATCATGAGACACTTATCAAATTTTCCCTGATCAGCCAAATCAGTTACGAACATATGGGCCCTTATATGAAAGACTATTCATAAAACCGGGTATATCTAGATGAATAAGATAAAGATAGGTAAGAAGTAAGCTTGAAAATGTGAAACAAATGGTATTGTACGTTACCTGCTCTGTTTTCCTGCTTTCTTGTTCATCAAAATAGCTGAAGCAGAGGCAATCATGGACCCATCCTTTCCCTTGTAATTTTGTGCAGAATGGTATGATCCCAAGGAAACTAAGAGAGGTCTTCTTGGTGTTCCGGAGATGAAAATGACAAAGAATTTCAAGTAAAAGCAACGAAGAGTATCAAATTAAACAATGATCATTGTGCTTTTGGATAAAATATCATAATGTGACTAGTACCACAAACACACATTATTCACCAGTGATCCAAAGAGTTGAGACTAGCTAGTCACCTATAACAACTAAAATCTTTGTCAGTGAAATGGGGACACACTTTTAATTACCTACTATATTCGTTCTCAATGTCAAGTTTACACCATTATGAAATTTTCTCCCCCTTTAGGATGTCAAACAAGGAATTGGTGTATATTCTCCCTGTTAATTCCTAAGAGTCGGTAAAAATGTATACCATTATAAGATCTTCAACTGCCTCCATCCCTCTAGAATGTAGCTTAGGATGAGCCGGTCAAACTTGGGTCAAACCCCACTGATGAGAGCACATGGAAATGCCCCCCCCCCCCCCTATCAGCCTTTAGACCCCCAATGGGCATATATATTGCATAATCTATCAGTATTTCTAAATACATGGCAAATTTGCACAATAGTCAGAATGAACTCTATTCTTCAGCATATTGGGACCCATGCACCTTTTGGAAAAGAAAGTCACATACTCTTTGCTAAATTCTTAGATTAACAATATAATTATCAATTATTTATTAAGAGTAGACCATTATAATGTGCTTACCATTGTTGGAAACACAGCTTTCGCAGACAGACTGGTTCTTAGTAAAATGCCCTCATATGGTGGAAATCTAAGCACCATCAGTAAATACAGCATATATCTTGCCAACCATTGACCTCTGTATGCCTTATGGACAAGTGTAAATCCACCAGTAAAGATTGGATATTTACTATGACTGAGAGGTGATGGGTGTATCATCTCAAAAGCTATCACTTCTGAATTTGAGGTATTCACCAATACCAAACCATGACAATGTCCATTTGAATTCTCAGCAGCAATCTTTAATTTAGGCATGTAGTCTTCCCCTATTCCAAAACCATCTCCAGTTGACTGTGCATCTTGCCACATCTTGTTGACTGAAGCCATATGGCTTATTTGAAAGTGATCTAGACAGACTTTGATATCAGGTTTGTATGGCAAATCAAAGTAAAATGGTAAGTCCTCCAGTTTCCTAGGGTAAGGATAACTTGGGTCGCTGATTTCAGCCATTTTCTGAGGTAATAAAGAATAGAAATTCACATGAGAATAGTAGAAGTAAGATAAAACATATTTTATCAGAAGCAATAATGTAAAAATGAGACTGATGAGAGGATCATTAGTAACCTATGGCCAACTTCCCTTCACTTCTATAGAGTAGCCTTCTCTTTGGAGGATCCAATAATGTGTGCACCACTTATTGTAATCTTATCTCACAGAAACAATTATGGCAAGTATGTTCCCAAAGATTTGGTTTACACACTTTTGAATTTGTGGCATTCACCAAAATAATCACGTGAAAATGGTTATTTGTATTCTCTATAGCAACCTTTAATCCAGGCATTTAGTCTTCCCCCATTCCAAAACAATCCCCAGTTGACTGTGCATGTTGTTCTTCTTAACTAAGGCTATAATCTATGGCATTTTTAAATGCAACTCGGTAGAGTTTGATATCAGGATTGTATGGCAAATCAAAGCAAAATGCTAAGTATTGATAACTTGGTTCTCTCATCTTGGCTTTTTTCCTGAGGCAATAAAGAATAAATATATTGAAAAATACTAAATTGTTTGAGCTGAATAAAACAAATAAAAAGTATTACATCAGACACTATCCTTTTCGTAATGTAGAAATGATACTGATCAGAGGAATTAACTTAAATCCACCTATGTTACATTACCTTCCCTTTTGGTATGACCTTCAGTTGACAGAATCAATGATATTTGCAACATTTATTACCACCTCATCTCAGAAAAGATTATGGAAAGTATATTCTCCAACATTTGGCTCATTAACCCCTACCATCCTGTAGTCAGCCTACTTTGGTGAATTTGGTCCATATTGGGGGTATGGATGGGGGGGTCCCATGTCAAGTGTCGAATTTAAGAAATGGCCATGTCGCTTGTCGTTATAACTCACTTTAGACCCATGTCACATGTCGAATTTAAGAAATAGCCATGTCGCATGTCGAATTTAAGAATAAGCCATGTCCCCTGTCGATTTTAAGAAAAGGCTGATGTCATTTGTCCCTTAGTTCTGATGTCCCTGTCGAATTTAAGAAATGGCCATGTCGCCGTGTCAAATTTAAAAAACGGCCGTGTCGCCGTGTCGAATTTAAGGGTCTAGACCCCCCATATTGATAATGCCAATCATTTAATGATTAAAGTTACTAACTCTTTGTTACCAAATTCATTTCTCACAAAAGGTATTACTGCTTTTGTCACAAAAGATTAATTAATCATGAAACAGAACTCATTAATCATCTGATCGGCCTAATTAGTAATGAAAACATGCCCCCAGAACAATGCCCATAATGGGCGTGCTGTTATTCCTCTTGACATCTTAGAAATATATACACCAATGTTATTCATTGCTAATCAAAGAAGACAAAATGATCGAGAAATCGTGCACAAAAGGAAGAATAATACATCAGATCATTATTCATGATTTAACAGCATAGCTTTTATAACTCATGTCCTGAACAGGTAGAGGCTCAAGCGTGACTACCAAAATGGATGCCACTAGAGGCAAATTCGTAGATTAAGGTAGCTGACTGAGAGGGTTAATTAGATATTTAACTAATTTCTTTTTTATTTACCTGATTTTATACAGCAATTGAAGAGCGTCAGTGAAAAGGTAATACACTAATCTTCTGGAGCTGTGCAGTATCATAAAATGTCAACAAAGCAATCAAAGCAAACTCGCTTTTTGCACAATGTATATGCAGAATATAGAAACACATTACTATCTGAGAATAAAACAACATAATGATCGTTATATGGGCATTTTGTTATACCAAATATTTATTAAAGGGAATAAATTGATTGGTGGCATATGTCTAGGCACAGGTGCAAGGTATCAAAGGCCTATCCCAACAATAGATACATTTTCCCAAATGAAAACAGTCATATATATAATTATACCGGTCACATTCAGTGAAGTTTTTATAACAATTCGTGACGTTCTGCAAAGATACAATAACATTCTGCGATGTCACATCCTTAGTAAGGGGATATCAGGGGTGATATCAGGGGAGATTGCAGGCCCGTACCCAGTGGGAGAGGTGAGGGTGGTGGGCCGCCCCCCGCCCCCCACAGAGCCTTATCCAAAATTAGCTCCCCCCTGGCCCCCAGGTAGAAATATTCTCTTTTCAGAATTCTTTATATTCAAAAATTAGAGGGAAGTTCTACTGAAAGAGTTAACCTACTGTTCTTTTCCTTCTGAAAAACCTTCAGTCAAGCCCAAATAAATAATTATGTGTCTCATTAGCTTGTGGGTGCATGAGTAGTCACGGCAAACAGTGGTGACCACTGGTGGCACTGAAATGTGCATGATCTTGCTGGTAGTGCCATCTAGCCAAATATTTATAACAGACACATCATGCCTACTTTCCCTATACATCTGATCAATACGACAATAGTAAAGGAAACATTAGATACACAGGGGCGGATCCAGACTCTGTCTTCTAGGGGGGGCAAGATACCCACCCCCTACCCCCCTATTTTTGCTTGCAAAATTTCTCCTCGGATTTGTCAAAACTACGAGAGTCCATTTTTCGTCTAGGGGGGGCAATTGCCCCTTTTGCCCCCCCCCCCCCCCCTGGATCCGCCACTGATACAAGTACAGGATAGTTATCTTTCAATGACATTAGTGCAGTATGTCAATCATATCTTGCACTGGGTGTCGGACCAAAAAAATCTTAATTTTGATACAGGGGGCATTAAAAAAACTTGCATTTTCTCAAAATTGTGATTTAATAGGGAACCCTATTCATCCATCAAAGAGAATTTCCCATCTTGAAATATTTATCTAAGGAATATGTATTTGAAAACCAAATATGCATATTTGGCGAATTACGGGGTATTATTGACAATACAAATTATTAATCTGCAATCATTTATCCACATAGGAGTCCCAAATTATATTTAGAGGGAATTCCCATAATTGTGATGTCACACGGTGAGTAGCTAGGGGAGACTTCTCACCAGTCTCCCCTATCGAAAGGCCAAGAAATTAAGGTATTTCTTAAGTTAATTTTCCTGCATTAATGATATAGGCCTATTAATTATTTTTTATCGTGCAAGCTTTACTTGTTTTGGTGGAATTTTAACTTTTTCATGGCCTGAGCTGCTCAGCGTACAGATGATATCGCATAAATGAACATAACTGTTTGGCAAATAATAACTGGTTTAATCTTGACTGGTAATGACTGGTATAATTTTGAATTTCTAAGCATGGCCAAGCATAGAACAAGAATCCCTCTAGATTGGCTTGTATGAACGATATAAAATTCACCATTAGTCCCCTTTAAGAAAAATTGAACAAAGATATTATCAAATCACACAATTTTCTTCTTTTCTTTGTTTAACTTTTATTCCTATCATGGTATATAAGATGCAGATAAGATTAAAAACGATAATAATTTGGTTTAGGCCTAATAGGGGCCGTCCATAAAATGATGTCATGCAGTAGGGGGGAAGGGGGGTTCATGCTTCCATGACCAAACATGACAAGGGGGGGAGGGGGGGGGAGGGTCATGTGGTTCATGACATCATGTTGCGAAAATTTGAATTTCAAGAATTTCAGAGACAATTTTAGGTTAGGTTCGGGTATTGAAGGCTGTGTTTTTTATTTTCAGTTAAGATCAAAGATTTTTCTAAGGGACAGTCACGTTTCTAAGCAAAAAATATTGCATTCTTTATTTTTGTGATTGGGGGGGGGGGGGGGGTCAGGGGCGGATTCAGAGGGGGGCAGGTGGACGGGCCTTGGCCCCCCACCCCCTCCCCTGTTAAATCATGTTTGTGGGGGGCCCCCTCCCCCGTACATTCATGTTTTTTGCCCCCCCCCCCCCCCTAGAAATTCCTGGATCCGCCCCTGGGGGTCCACTTAAAATGACGTCATTTCTAAAGGGGGGTTCAAGGGCTGCATGACGAAACATGACAAGGGAGGGGGGGGGGGGGGTCGAAAAAGGTCAAAAATAGCATGATGTCATTTATGGACGGCCCCATAGCCATAGGTCTAAGCCAACCAGAGAAAGAGTCACTTTTCTGAAATTTCAGTGAAAAAAAATCAGTTTCCTCTTATCTAACTCAGCCACCAATATAATAATTATTTCTACCTTAATTAAAGCTAAATTAAAGCGAGGATTATTGACAAAGGTTTTAAATATGATGCATATTATCATGAATTATGTTTTGAAAAGATAAAATCATTTTCTTTTCTCTATGAAGGCTCTGCCAATCAGTGGCGCCACCTGGCTTTGACTGAAGGAAGTAGTCCGAGGTCGTGACCTAGTTTTCTCCGACCCTGGATTACTTCGCGGAAAATCGGTCATTGGGCAGTTTGCATAATAACCGGTTATTACATAACAGCTGAGCAACAGCAGCCCGAGGTCCTCCAGCACAAATGTCTTCCTTCAAACTATACCCAATTATATTGAAATGTGTTTGATGAAAAGAAATATCTCAGATTAGAGGGGGGCAGATTGATAACATTATTGATAATTCCGATCAAATCGAGGGACTATTTTCATGCGCGGAGTTCCGGGTGTGTTTACTGAGCAGTACGCCGCCGCGTGTTGTCTGAGGACGAAAACTTCAGTGAGAGAACTTGTCCAAATTCCCCGGTTTACCGCTACAGAACACCTAACCACACCCCAAATACTCGAGGTAAGACCTTTTCCTATCGGTATCTATTCGGGTTTGGCATGGATTTTGTGTTTTCAGTGGTGTTAGAGGACAAAAAGTCGACTGAGTGGACGGCGAGTGAGCAGGGGCTGGTGCCGGGCGGGTCTCACTCGTGAACCGCCCATCTCGGGGGGAACCAGCTCCGGGCAATGGCTGCACTTTGTGGACAGCAGATTGGGGAGGGATGGAGGGATCTGTTGTTACCTCCACCTTGTGTCTACTGTCTATTTTATACTGACGTGTGCAGTGTGTGTAGACCAGTCCAATATCGATCATTTCTGCTGTTGACCATGTCCTTAGATAGAGTGTACTCGCTGTGAACATGTGACATGTGGCCTGCTGCTGTCTAGTAGATGAACCAGATACTAAGATAGCTAAACAAGGATCTAGCTTCTAGATCTACTATGCCATGGCCAGGCTAAATAATGGCACACACTTGTGTTGGCATTTGTGACTTCTCAAAACTCTTGACAGCTAATATCTTTAATTGAAAACGTCATTTTCATCGTACTTTTCATGTTTTCAATTTGTTTCCATGAACACCCTCCTGCTAAAGTTTAAACCATGATATTGGCATTGCCTGAGACTGAGCCTGAGTGGGAATCCTAGGCTATGGGTCTAGACCCCTAAATTCGACAGGGCGACATGGCCATTTCTTACATTCGACAGGGCGACATGGCTGTTTTAAAATCGACAGGGGACATGACAATTAAGGGACAAATGACATAACCCTTTTCTTAAATTCGACAGGGGACAGGAGGTTAAAAACGATAGGGACAGGGGACAGGGCCATTTCTTAAATTCGACAGGGGACATGGGTCTAAATCTAGATTTAGGGACAGGCGACATGGCCATTTTTAAAATTCGACACGGGACATGGGACCCCCCCATCTCCACCCCCAATCCTGGCTTTTGCAATTTACAATAAACTGTGTTCATGAAGTGACTATATTAGTCTATCCCGACCAACCCTAAATTTTTGGCCCCACCCTGACCTACCTACCCTATTTTCTTTTTATATTTTGTTTGGCCAATGAAACCTGAACACAATATTTTCTTTTTTGGCCTTGAAACCAGGCATATTTCAGGCACCTTAATTAGATCTACTCCTGGGAAGGTAGAAATCTTAACAAAGGTGGATGTGTTGCATTCTGTTGCAATAAATAGATACATAAGACAACATGGTGTAAATCTATGGGCTCAATCAGGTAAACATTGAGTACCTCATAAAACATCTCAATAACCAAAAATAAACAACATAAGATAGCAGGGGAAAAAACGAAAAGATAAAGCTTGTTTAATCTAGGTAATAATGGTTCTTAATCCTTATCTGATCTAAATATAGTGAAATATTTTCTAAGCAGCGTTGTAGGGTTTATCATTATGAATCGACCAAAGTGGAATAGAATCATTAGATAAGGTGTAGATCTAAACAGAATTTGTAACATTGGGTGAGAAAAAGTTGGTGAGGTATGTTGATCTGTTTCTTTTTTGAACCGTACAAACGTCGACTTAGACGTTCAAAATTAAGGATTTACAGAAAATACCATATATGCAACAATTTCTAGCCTCTAAAATATTTATATCCCTGTGACAAATTTACAATTTCCTTTCCTAATAGTTATAGTTATTTATTTTAGTGGATTTTAATCTTCACAGGAAAGCCGCAAGTTTGAGGTAGGGCGGGTTACCTGAATGTAACGTGTTTTTTTCAGTTTAGGCCTGAGTAATTTTAAGATCGGTTGAACTGGTGAATTAACTGGTCCAATTTTCTATCACGACCAAGATTATACCAAATTCAATATCAGTCCATGATAGGTTACTCGTGGTGTAATGATTAGTCGTTGTTCTTACATAGTGAACTGATATTGCTATGACGAATTGTGCTATAAGAGTGTAGCAGTACCCGGTTATCTATGAGGGTCAGATAGCACCTGAGGACATAGGTTTGTCAGGCCGATTAGATAAATTTGGATTAGATTGTTGCCGACATCGGACATGTCAATTTTTAAGGTTTCGTTCACTAGTATTTCATTAAGTTACCATCCCTCCCAATTTGTTCAGTAGCATTAAAAATGCCAATTCTTAAATGATCATTACCGATAGTTTAGTCACATATCACAAAAGACTGGATTAGTTGACCAAGGGCTTGACAAATCGGGTGTCCAAAATCCAAGGATCACCAGAAAACTTTACTGAGCAACTTGGTTGCCCAGTGGTAAACATCATTATATGGGAGAATATTTGGAAGTACACCTCAGTTCCCCGGCTGGGCAACCAGATCTGAAAACGGTCTTTTATCATGTAAACTTTAGTCTTAAGATTCCAATTAATCAACGTCCTAATGCATCTCAAACCATTGACAAGTTAGGCGGTTTTTTTCAGAGGTCACAAAGTTCTAAAACTCCCTATAAGACTGCTCTATACGAGCACCAGAAATAGAAAATAAAATGTCAAGGAAAAAAAAAACTAAAAAAAAAAGGTCGGCCATGGTTGAAGTAGAGAGACTACACTCTGTACATATTCTCTCTGGTCGAAGTAATCCAGCGTAAGTCGGGGCCGGGTCGGTCGGGGTTTGGCAGCGGGCCAGAAGTGACCACACACGGGCCCTCTGTGGCCGTGCACGGCGGGCCGACGGGCGTCCGGCCAGCGTCTGAACGGTGTCCGTGTGGGGTCCTGTAGTACTCTGTGGTAAAACCCCATGTGAGTGATGTCAGTTGTTCACTCAGTCTCGCTGGAAATACTACATAAACTAGTATATGCATGAGGGCCGTGCGCTCAGGGCGCATTGAATGAAAAAGGTGCATGAAGTAATCGTAATTCTCCCTACCACGGATAGCTGATTTACAGTATTTTAAGGACCTGCAGGCTAATTTTGACTCAATTTGTCGACAAAATCAATGGAAAAACTATAGAAAATAAGCAAATATTTCCTATAAATCCATATGCAAAGAATTAATTTGCAAACAACTCAGGAAATATTAATGTACATGGATACTAATTTAAAAAATAATGATGGCTAGTTTTTCACAATATTGATTTACAAAATAATGATACAATTTATGAAAATTTGTATACTAAAGCCATGAGAATTGTCGACATATTACCCAGCATGCATCCTGTTTTAGGCTAACCTGCAGGAAAAACTCAAGAAACTGGCTATCCGTGGTCGGGAGAATTGAACAGTTAGTGCATTTATATGGGAATATTCAAGATTTCATAAAGTTAAACACTCTTTGAATCCCGTTGACGGGCAGTGTTCGAAATTAAGGTTTAAACCTGTGCACACACCGGGTGCATAGCTTTGAAAAGTATGCACCCGGGAGCCTTTCAGTGCACCCTCAGTGATATAAGGCTATTTATTCAATCAAAAATATGTGCATCTGCCAGGTGCACACTTTCAAAAAGCATGCACCCTGCTGCAAAATCATGCACCTCGGGTGCAGGTGCACCCTTAATTTCGGACACTGACGGGTATCTGCTAAATAATATCATAGATAAATGATCACTTCAAGTTGAAAATCATAACCTTGTCAAGTTGTGCAGTCTGGAAAGAACCCTTTTATTAATTTTATTGATTAACACAATTGTTAGTACGGACATTACTACATTACATTGACAAATGTTGTCCAGAAAGAAGGAGAAACATATGGGGCTGCAGTAAACAAGACATGCTATAGTATTATGGAAATAATCGATGTCTTTTTTTAAGCTGGCGCGTCGGCTGGCTGGCTCTGCCGTCTGAACTAATCGCTATCTGTCTATGTAATATTAGAGGAGGGGATTTACTCTGACACAATATGTGTCCCATGATGCCCCCTGACCACACTCCGTGTCCCAGAGCCTAGTCCGTCCACCCGGTAACCTCAGCAGGCAGGGGACTAGGTACTCGTACTTTGGTAAAGTAACATGGGCATGTTGGGAGTCTCTGGTAAAGTGTATAATAAGGGCATGTAGGGAGTCTCTGGCATGTACTAGGAGTCTTTAGATTCTAGCTTTAAACAGGGTTATATTCCTAGGCCTCCAGGATTGGCCCATTCCCACATCAAGAATCAATTCCTGCACTGGTTCAACTTTGAAGCATTAGTATTATTATACTATTTTACGCGAAGTTTAAACCGTATTTCAAATACCCACATACTTTTAGATAATAGCCACATGGGCCAGGGCGCTTTTGGTGGAGGGAAGGGCAAAGTGTGTCAAATGACTTATGTAGGACCTCTTTTGTTGTAGAATTATCTGACACACACACATATATAATAATATATATACCAAACATTGTTTTGTGTTCGTTTAATATGATCGTATGAGCTTGTGACTTCACATGATATATTACTGTAGTAACCATATTTACAAAGGTCAAATTGTATAAAATCAGTGTTTGTGAAAAGCCTCAAAATGCCGGACATGTCCGTCGTTTTATCCCTTATGTCCGACTATTGAGCTAAAAACATTGGACATTTTGTCTGACACAGTTGCAGGACTTACCCTTGTTTCTCAATTCATAAAATTTTCTATTATAGTACTGCACTCTGTAGATAAATAAACGTAGGTAACCCCTGTAAATAATGTCTGACAGTGCAGCTTAATGTCCGACAGAAAGAAGAAAAACGACGGACATGATGTCCGACATTTGAAATAGTTTTCACATAGACTGATAAAATGTTCTTTTCATAAAAATTATTGGTGACTTGGTCACCAGTATTTTGTTTTTAGAATGATATAATGGTATTCCGGGGGAAAAAATAAACAAGAAAGCCTGCTCCGCTTCCTCCCATGATGGAGAGTACTCTTCATGCTCCCATCAAATGTAGAAACAGTGTCAGATTGGTGAGATGTGTCCAGTTTAGGTGAGGTGGCGAACTGTCCCTAGCGCGGTTCGTCTGGTATTATTCATCACCCCCTCCCCACTCATCCCCCTCCCCCCTTAAATGACCACATCCGCTGGCCTGTTGTATACGTGCACGTTTATTTCACAGGCAACTAATATTCACAGAAATTTCAATTTTACCGTATACAAATGTTTCATGACATCACCAGGATCAAATAATAATCGGCATACAAAGATGCGCTTTCCAAGTGGTATGGGTATAGGGAGGTATTTTGAGAGGCACATTTGTAGGGAGTTATAATTTCGTTGAGGGTAATTTTCACAGGTTTGGGGTGGTACTGGCGTGGCGTCTGGGAAACCCTCTATTCTGAAGCAGGGTTCTGAAGGTTTCTCTGCGTCTGTCGTGACGCACTCTAGTACCCAGAAAGGGGTGCACTCCTTGTTTTAGGGGTTTTGAAAATGCAATTTCAACTTTTTGATATTTACTCATTGAGCGATCCTATACATCGCGTTGGGCTTATAGAAACGTTTCAAAGTATACATAAACGAAACATCGAGGACACTTTGTATGACGATGGATTTCTCTTCTCATTAGACTAAAAAGTATTCTAAAGCTAGCCGATTACTACTAAAAGACTTACAGCAACAATGTCCATTGTACTAGATTGAGATAGAAGGGGATTGGAGAAACACAGGGAATTAGCAAGTTTTGCTAAAACACAGGGAATTTCATTTGGACAGGTTCTGCAGTTACTGATTCTCAAAATATTAGGGATTTCACTTCTCGTGGTATGGTTGTCGAAATTTTCTCGCCATGCAAAGGCTTTTAGATTTGAAAAACTTGCTGGAAATGACACAGGCTAAAATTGCCAGTGGCTAGGTAAGTCTAAGAGAAACACTGGGAATTTTAAAATGAAATTGGGTGGGGACCCTGTAAAAAATTGCCCAAAATCCATCAAGGAAAAGTACTTCCAAAGGTGCCCCCCCCCCCCCATTTCAAATTGCTGATCCACCAGTGAAGTGTTTTCTTTCGATATAGGAGAATCATAACTGAATTTATACCGTGCTTGATAACGTTAAGCTAATTGAGTCCCGTCGACAGGTATATAGTAGTCATCTAAGCCCGGTACAAGAGATTAGGCGCCACATGGTCATGGGGCTACCAGACGGACCTCACCACTCTGTGTAGTAATACACTGGCGCTCTGCCAAAATATAGTCCGCCCCCCTCTTCCCCCCACCCCACCACCACTTCCACCAATGACATAGACATGTGTCGCATTGGGATTTAACAATGTTACAAGTGCATGATGTAGGATTCGTTGTACCAATCTAATGTACACGCCTTTGATAAGGTGCCTTTCCATAAACTGTGTCGACTCGTGGATCCAGATTTTCCATAAAGGTATGCAGCTGTGCGGATTTGCATTATGATATACCCTAGGCCTACAGGGATTTGATATCAAGGAGTCTACAGAGCTCTCTGTAGATTCCTTGTAAATATTAAGGTGTTGGCTTGGCTGACCGGGCAGTTGTGGGAGAAATTTTGCCCGCCCGATCCATAAATTTGCCTGCCTAACTTTACTATATTATCATTCTATAGTGTTTTCCCATAACTATGGCTGCCCTTCAGGCAGGTGAGTGTCAACATATACCTGCCCCACCTCAATTAATTTTTAGCCATGGGCCATAGTCGGAAATTTCACCACTAGCATCTCCGACGTGTTTTTTCTAAACATATCCAGTAGAGGAAGTTCAGGTACTTTCATGGACACGAAAAACAAACTGTAGATCTAAAGCAATGCCTTCAGTGATCATGTTAGAAAAATGGACCTTGGTGCACTATATTCATCAAATTTACAGAGACATTATTGACATGATTTATTGTTATCGGTTTTGGTACAATGCCTGACAATATCAGCTCAGATTCCCCATGTTCCATTGGCGCAATAAATTTTAATGCGCATGGCGCGGCCCTAACATTTTCACTGTGCCTTTATTGCCTGGATCCTATTCTGCCAATTGACAAACCCGATCCCATTATCTAGTCACCCCGATCTGACCACGTGGGGCGGACGTGACGGGATAGTCCTTTCATGACCTAGATACCTCTTGCGTAATAGTTTTATCACCTAGCGGACTTGGTCGTAACTACAGTCTAGTGACTGGTCTGATCCCAGACCGTCGACCAGCTGCCCGACTAATAAGGACGACGGCTAAGGTCACTCGTGACCCCCCCCCCCCCCCCATCTCCCGCGATCTCACAGCAGCCTATACAGGTAACAGTAAGCCTACTTTATAACCTCATATTTTCTAGGCTTATATTAAAAGTTTTGTAGTACCTGTCCCAGGTCAGTCCTAAAAAAACATTGTATTTCAATAGACCGCCAAGGTTGTATTCTACATCCAACTGCAAAGTTTTTTCTCTTCTTTTTCTTTGTAAATTTCCTCTTCTCAAAAGCGCCGGTTTTCTTCCTACCATATTCTAAGATATTATCATTAAAAATATAACGGTTATGGAAGTTTTTAGATTTGTGTTCGATTTCGGAGTTTAACGTCGTCACCTCTTGCTTTGATTTTGACAAAACAAAACAAAACAACAAATTTCTTATAACGATAATAGCATTTTAAGATACTGTCAAATTTTTAAGAACTTTTTTTTCTGAAAATCTTACTGACGTTTCAGATTTTCCATTAAGTATTTCTTCCCATCTTGGTATATAACAATATAATTGGACCAGACATAATCCCAGATCCTTGAGTGACCGTTTTCTATTGGGACCACTCGCTGTTCAGGAATTGGTTTAAGGGTGTCCTGATCAGAGTCCAGCCTGTAGTGTAGACTGTGCTCGGCATGAGGCCAAGTCCCACCTTGATTACACCGACCAGATTACACTATATACTCACCGCCGGCCGTCTGAGGCCAGCCCCAGGCCTGGTTATAACCCAGCCCTCAACCTGGTCCGGCCAGGTAATGTTAGCACAGCTTTAATATGATTGAAGGCCTGTTTATAAGGACTCATTGGTGAACGGGTATAAGTTTTTTTCCTTTATTTTTATTTCACTTATTACAACAAGAGAAAATATCATTAATTGAAATCAGGTGTTTAACATTTTTCTGATTGTCCAGCCCAAACTACATATCCATTACAGACTTACAAAATAGGTTTTTACTATTGGTCCTGGGCGAGAAGAACACAGAATCAAAAGAAATATGTCTTACTGGTAAGAAGTGCTTAATGGTCGCCAGGCTTCAGTAGCAGTGTTTTGAAAACGCCATTCTTAATTTGCCAGGCATGTCCCACGTTTTTACCTTAATTATAATGTCTCAACACTTTGACATAGTTTCCAACAAAAATATGAAAATGGTAGCAGATTGAATTTAAAATGCCCGTCAATTTATAGGCAAATGTCCGATGATATGTCCGTGAACATCCAATATAATATTCGACAGTTCTTTCACATTTTCACATACACTGCTACCATCGAGTTTTCCATACCCATTTATCTGATTAGGTATATTTTATTGGTGGCCCTGTACCCAGCCAATCCTGCTGTTACACTGGATGACGTAATAATAGATGGCCGTATAGGTTGGCCAGGATTGATCGTGAGTCCTGACCATCGAAGTGCTGGCCCACTACTTATTACCGTACGGCGGGCTAGAAAGTAACAGTCTGGTCGGATTAGGCCAAAAAAAAATCATTGTTGTGTTCAGGTTTAAAAAATCGCTTGGTAGGGAACAATTTATATTTTATTTTCCTTTTTTTTTTATTGTACATAATTATATAATCATAGCAACTTCACGTATGAAATACATGTTCTTCTAGTTGCAGCTGTGGTGTAGAAATTATAATGATTGGTTGGTTGGTTATTAGGGTTTTAACGCCGTATATGGTCATATCACGGCAAGAACAAGGTTTTGACATTTCTGTCTTGGATGATCGAATATATGAAATGATCGGATCTATGAGAAGATAGAGACCATACTCCTACACATTTACTGAAGGAGTATGGTCTCTATCTTAATGATAGTTAGTGTAAAGGAAATTATAAAATAGGAACATAAAGACAAGACTGGGGCCCTTGATGGGGGGGTACCAATGTCGCATGTCGAATTTAAGAAGTGGCTATGTCGCCGTGTCGAATTTAAGAAAAGCCCATGTCGAATGTCACTAATGGCCATGTCGCATGTCACTATGATTTAGAGCTCAATGTCATGTCGTTAAGGCCCCATGTCGGATGTCGATTTTAAGAAATGCCCGTGTCGCCGTGTTGAATTTAGTGGTCCAGACCCATAAGACTGTAATTTAAAGATTGTCTCAGATTGTATTAAGAGTTAAGAACTTCCTAGACATACCTTGTGTTAAGATTTTAAGCATCTCTTAATTACACATATTTTGATATTGAATCTAGACCATTTGACGTTCATCTACTTAATTCTATTTGATTTTGATGGTTTTCCACGGTGGTTTTCCCCAATATCTTCTTTCGAAAAAGAAAACAACTTTAGGTCGGGGCTAAAAAATAGGGTCGGACGGGTAACCTGAACACAACTATTTTTCTTTTTTGGCCTTAGACTGGGTATACATATATTTAGACCAGTCACATCAGGCCACATTGACTTGGCCTCGATGGGTTAAGTTCTCTAAACTTATAGACAATGGTTCTCCCCTGTGTGCTTCTATCGATATGATTTGCTGCCAAAAACGGCTGGAACCAAAATGGGACAGGGTGAATTGAGCAAATTGCTTATGCGTTGGCTTAAAGAAGTTAGCAGCCGAGATATATTGCCTGCATACAAAGCAATGCTTCTAAATAAAGGATTGTTTTTGTTTGCACACACCGTATTAAGGGCCCCAAAAAGTGTACACTCAGTATGCATGTCTTGCATTTCCTCTTCAGTTAGGCTTTTTATGAGAAAAAACCCGGGCCCATCGAGTACACAGCTCGGGGAAACCTAGTATCCGACAGCAAAATCATTCAGCCCTTTTTTGGACACTGACAAACATGTATTCAATGGCCAGAAAAGCTATAGGTAGCCGGGTGCATACAACTGAAAATATATGGACCCGACAGCCAAGTAATTCACTTCGGGTGTAGGGTGTACATTTGACTTAGATTTTAAGTTTGGACACTCACAGTGTCTCAGATAGTTTATAAAAAATCAACACATAAAACAGCAAGTAAAGATGGAGGGGCTGTGCGCCAGTGTCCATTAATAAGTGGTGGTTCCTAAAATAGTGTATGAAGTGAAAGTCTCCCCACTGTCGGCTACCCTGCAAGGTCAGTGTGCGATGAGGGGTCAAGGACACTAAGGGGTCAGCAGAGTCTCACCACGTGGTCTGAACTGTGCTATTCTCGAAGACAGGGGTAAATGATAGGCCGGTCACTGTCCAGTGTTATCAGAGGGGGCCGCGGGTACCAGCAGTGTCCCCTTCGTGGTGTGTTTGTCCCCTTCACGGCCACCTGGTTACAGCATACTCCCCCGTCGCTTCGGATTCCAAATGTAATACTCGCTCCGACTATAGCCTTTTTTCGTCATGCACTTTTACTGTAGTACTGCGCAACCGCATCACGCACGTGGCCCTCCGCGAAAAAGTAGTTCTTATAGAAACAGTAAAGTCAGGCAGGTAACCAGTACCAGCGAAAAGTAGTCCCGGCACTGCCCAGAATGCTATAGTCGGAGCGATGATTACAAGGGAATCTGAAGCGAGAAAGGAGTTTGCTGGTTACAGGTGTGTGGGTAGCATAGGGAGCTGATAAGACAGGGACAAGCGAATTTATGTGACGTCACGCTGTCTTCAAGAATTAAAGTACTTCTGTCGTTGGACAGTTGGGGACACGGCGACTGGCAGGCTCGCTCCGAGTTTGACCAGCTCAACCTTGTCTCCAGCTCAACCAGTGTCCGAAATTGAGGTTACATTTTATGCATCTGCCGGGTGCATAGATTCTAAAAGACACCCTGAGACATTTCCTTGAGTACATTACTATAAAGAGCTATATTAAATACTGAAAAAACATGCACCACCCAGGTGCATACATTTGAAAATCATGCACCCTGCCTCAGAGTCATGCATCTCGGGTGCAGGGTGCACCCTTAATTTCGCACACTGTCAACATGTTCCTAAAAACTTAAAAAGTTGTTAATCTTCTCAAACACTCAATTTATCATAATTTTTTAAATGATTAATAATAGAGGCTCTGGGAAGTTTCCATCAGGAAATGTAATTCGAAAGGTATTTAAAAAAAAAAGAGTATCTTTATAAGTTAACTTAGAGACATCTAGCCATGCATGGATGGTACACTAAGTGACTAACGTTACAGAGATATTATGGGTTTTTGTAAATAAAATTAATATCCTTTGGAATGTACTCACTAGAAAGATGCCCCTACTCATGTTTAGGTGTTCGTATGGAAAAGCTTGGGTATTGAAAGCCACAAAGAGGAATTGAGTAGTGCATGTATAAACACAAGTTCTCTGTCAGTGTGACAAACTCCTATATTGATATAGTACTGTCAATGGTCAAACTGTACACTCCACAATATGACAGCTCCCTGCGGGCCAGGGCTGTCATCGCTAAACACACATCAACCCCCCCCCCCGCCACTTACCCCCTGGGCTACGCACTCATCGGCCAACCTTTTTTTAGAAAAAGTTTCCTGTCCAGTGAGTGACCGAAAAAACAGCCACCTGAACGGTTGGGAATTGCTTTAAACAATTATTTCATTTAGTAGGGGCATAATTGGAAAAACAAAAACGATAAAAGTCCCGATTTAAGTGTTTAATTTGTAATCCCAACTTTGCCACATAATAGATTTCAATTTAAACTTTAGATTAGAAATTAATTAGATGGAATGGTCAATGATGCACAACTGTAGATTAAAATTAGAGGCGTTTATTATGAATTTCAAAAAAAGCAGTGATTAGTATGCACACGAGCAATGTATGCAGAGATTATGACAGTTTTTGGCGACTGTATCAAACTCATCTCTCAAACGTTTGGCGGACAGATTGTTTCATTATTTATTGGTTAGGGTTAAATCAACATGTTTTGATCCCTTCGGACCTTCATCATAATCTAGAAATTATGTATGAACTTTAATGGGCCAGAGTAGAGCAGGTTATAAATTACCAAGTTAAATATATATAATATTGGCTGTAATTACGTGTTATGTGATAATAACTAAAGGTGATTGAACTTTCAGTAACTGCAGTTTAAGATGGTATATTGTTATGTCAGTTATCATAACAGTATATATACGGAAGATAAATGCCAGGTAAGAAACAACATTCAACGCTACCTGTTACAAGAGAATAGTTTCAGACCCATGCTCCAATTTTTCTACTTGTCGCTGGAAATTATAAATATACTTCTCTGTTTTCGTTTACAAAAATCACGAGGTAGCCTGCTATTCAGGGCTTGACAAATCATTTTTAATTCTGGTTGCCCAGCTTGGGAGCCAAGTGAATTTCAAAACATTCCATCTATATATCGTAATTTACCACTGGGCAACCAAGGTCTTCACTGTACTTGCCCAGGAGCATTTTCTGGTCGTCCCAGCCACTCGATACCATTTAAGCCTTATCTATTATTTGTAACATCTGATGTTTCGACCGACACATACTTTCACATGGTGTTAAGGATATATTTCGCAATAACAGTCTGATATGCGAAAAGAAAGTTTTAAGATACCTACACTAAAGTTAATTATGGACAGGATTAATATGCAAGTTGGGATGGGGTAAAATAATAGCATGGTACAGTGTATAGTGACCAGGAAGAAAAAATAACCAGTGACGGAAGGGGTGGGCGAAGTGACCAGTGGAGGGGAGACAAAGTGAACAGAGGAGGAGAGGCAAGATGACCAGTGGAGGGGAGAGCACAGTGACCAATACAGGGCTAATTGACTAGTGGAGGGGAAGAGGGCAAAGTGACCAGTTAGGGGGGCAGTGTTACCAGTGTAAGGTAGGCAAAGTGCCCAGTGGAGGGGAGGGTGGAGTGACCAGTGGAGGGGAGGGGAGGGCAAAGTGACCAGTGGAGGATAGGAGAGGGCAAAGTGACCAGCGGAGGGTAGGTGAGGGCAAAGTGACCAGTGGAGGGGAGGGTAGAGTGACCAGTGGAGGATAGGGCAGAGTGACCAGGGTAGGGGAGGGCAAAGTGACCAAAGGAGAATAGGGGAGGGCAAAGTGACGAGTGGAGGGAAGGGCAAAGTGACGAGTGGAGGCAAAGTGACCAGGGGAAGGCAGAGTGATAAGTGGAGGGTTAACTGACCAGTGGAGGGCAGAGTGACCGGTAGAGGGGGAGGCAAAGTGACCAGCGTAGGATAGGGAAGGGCAGAGTGACCAGTGGAGGCAAAGTGACCAGTGGTGGATAGGGGAGGGCAAGGTGACCAGTGGAGGATAGGGGAGGGCAAAGTGACCAGTGGAGGATAGGGGAGGGCAAGGTGAGTGACCATTGGAGAGTGACCAGTGGATAGCAGTACATGTAGTCAGTTGACCAGAGGCCGTGAGAACCAGGCCGAGTCTTGCCCTGGCTGTGTGACCTAGACTGACCGTCCACTGACCGCCAGAGGTCATATCTACCGTCCGAGCCTGACCGCCGCCTTGTCAACTGTCCCTGCAGCAATTCTTTTATGCTCTTTTGGACGTGGAGATGGGTGCTTGTTTAAGAAACAAAAAATATCTATTGGTCAAAACAATTCAAGTCAAGATGATGATCGTATTTCAGGGTTAATTAACGTTTTGGCGAGACTCTAAGAATTGCCGTTGGCTTTGATTCCTTATTGCTGTTGTTGAAAGAGCAGATATTCTTGCACTTACTAAGTTACTTCTTTTACTGTGTGATAACTGAAAAACTTTTTGAATGACCGGACATTGTGTCCGACGTTGATGGGCTTAGTATCGGACATTGTTTGATATATGTCAGTCATTTCAAACATAGTTTACCATTATTTTCATATTTTCTGCCGGACATTCTGTCCGATGTTTTAGGCCAATGTGTCGGACATTCAGGTTAAAACGCCACACGGATGAAAGTGGAATTGTAGATTAACGGGAGTGGTGCACGTCTAGGGGCAGTGGTGGCGACACCTGTTGGCCAGCCGGTGATTGATGGGGTCGGGGGGCACCTTGGTTCCGCTTTTAATGAAGATTTTGGTCAGAATGTGTCCTGACGCCCAACGGTCACCGTTGGCGGGAAGGGACGGTCATCACAAGGGGAGGGGGTAGCGCTTGCTTGCAAAAATAGCAGTGGTGTTTCACAAGATATTTTGATCGCGAAAAAGACGCCAATTACCGATTTTAGTCACAATTTTGGATGTCTTGCTATAAGTTTCATATTGAAAAGGAAAAGCCATATCATGATTTGAGTCACCAAATGAAGACAACTGTAGCTATTGGCGACCTGGCGCTTTTTTTTTTTATTTTTTTTTTTATTTTTTTTTATTATTTGTCCACAACTTCACATACACAAGGTTTATGTTCTTCCAGCTGTCCGTAGGTAATGGTGATGAAGTACATTGAGATGATACAGATGTAGTTAATATATACATATATACACAACCAAATGAACAAACAAACAAATTTACTTCTATAGGGCGACCCCTCATAAGGGACATTTTGTTGGGTGTAAAAGCTGAACAAAAGAAATAGAAAGAGATTTACGTTTTCATACTTTTGTCTGATTTCCGATTTGTTCACTTCAAGGTGAGGATTTTTTCTAGAACCTGTTACTAGTAACTATGTCAAACCAGGGGCCCGCGGATAACGATGCAAAATGGTTAGAAAATAAAATGTATGATAGGGAAATTGTCTCATTTCTTTTAGTCTTCTTTTACTTCGATTAGACAGGTGACTCAGATACCATGCCTAATTGGGTATTAACTTGTCTCGACAAGAAAATATGTTTTTACAATTGTATGTTAAGTTATTTGAACTGCTACTTAGTGCCCCATCAGGTATTAAAACTAGTTTTATGAACAGACGATCACAAGAATAAACGTTATATAATGATGATATGATTAGCATTAGGCACGGAAATAATATTGACGTATGAACTGTTGCGTCTGACAATGTGTAAGAACCGAAAGAATAAATTGTTTGTTTATGTTTCGTGCTTCCAGAAAATAGGGTCGGTAGGTCGGGATTTTTAGGGTTTGGCGGGAAATCTGAACACAACTATTTTTTTTGTTGGCCTTTTGACAAACGCTGCCAGTATTATAGTAATTCTGGGAAAGCTAATTGTGGTTCCAGGAATATAGAGCCATTTAGTTTTCAACAGGTACAACGAGACAACGATCATCATCATAATGTCACCGTCATTATGTCGGTTAGGAAATCATAGAATGCACCTGCATAGACATCTGATAATAACAACCAATATTTATTTGAGAAAAAATATCATTTTTCAAAATGCAAGTAATTTTATAAATGTAATTTCAAACTCAAAATGTGCGAATATCGTTACTTGGCTGTGCATTGACTGAGTTATTTGAAAGATCGGTTTATGTTACCGATAATTGCATAAACCTTGTATGATATGTTTACTTAATAAAAGTACAGATACACTCAGCTGTCTTTTCCTTTAGCTTTTCGTTTTCCAAGGCTAGGCTAAGGTCTCGTATATGAACAGTTGAACTTGTCAACAGGGCTTTAGTGTGGTTTATCACACAAAAATACAAAGCAAACGTGCGATGGAATTTGTGTTTTTAGGGTTTTAGGGTAATTCAGTGGCAGAGTACCGTGCCCCGAGGGAGTAGACTTTTTTATGGGTGAGGTCTGGTGAGGTCTGGAGGGCCTGGGGATTTTGTGTTAGTGGGATGGGGTTTGCGAAGATTGGAGATTTGATGGGTTTGGTTCATGGCGCCTCCAAACTGACCGATCAGAGGCCAGGAAAAGTGTGGATTATACCGCCTTAGATACGAGGATATGAGAACTCTAGTAATCTGTGGAAGATACCGGAGGATATAATAACATGGAGGGGAGAAGGGGCAAGGAGTCTTAGATAGCTGCATGGAGGTATCTGGATTTCAATGTTATTGAAGGTCTTTGAAAGATATTCCGCGAAAAGTCTTATGTATATTAATTTACGTCTATAATCGATTCTTAAAAATGATTTTCCGTCGATGTTAGTACTTCGTTGAATATAGGTAATATCCATTTCACGCCGATGCGTTCAAGGTCTCCACCCAAAGATGGGTGTTGGTAAGGGAAAGGCTGGGCCAAGGGCTGGGCGGGAGTGGATAGTCAATGAGTAAAGGTGGGGTGGGGGGGGGGGGGGGGGCTAGGGGGTGAGGGCTTTGGGAGTTTGATGATGGGGGCTTGACCCCTTCGTGTCGACTGCGCAGCCGCAATGACCTGGAACGAGGGACACCTCCACTCTCCAAGCCCATCTTCCCCCACTCAAACCCCGCCTAAAAACCCCGAATACCCGCTGGGAGAGCGCCAGGCCTAAGACTGGTCACCTGGGCCTAGACGGTCAATCTAGGCTTAGGTCCCAGTGGTCAAGGCGTGGACACACACACAGACAGCAGACTTACGCCCTTCCCTGGGTCTGGACATCGCAGGTCATCTTCCCTCAGTCACAACATACAACGTTTTGGTGAGTCAAGAGGACCAATTTTGAAATTTGTTTCAATATCTCAAAAATCGAGTTTGATATCCAATCGGGCCATAGTTTGATTAGTTAATGCCTTGTCGAAGTGGGTGGAATTTGTTGTAGATTGTGGCTGTGACCTAGATAGTTGGTCAGTGTGACCAGAGGGTGGTTGTATGTATGTATGCAGAGTACACCACATGGCCTCATGGGTTCCCGGTTTGAACGGAGCCATTCTTAGTATGGAATTTCAAAACGGGCACTCAGGTGGGGAATAATAACCACTTGGGATACTTCTGATTCAGTCATGACTTTAGATGATGATTCATAATATGCAATGCCCCTCTTGTAACCTTACATCAAATTCATCAAAGTTTCAAAGTTGAAATATTGGTCTGAGAGTGTTGGGCAAAGTGAAGCTATTATTATGACCTAGCACGAACTTTAGGTTGACTTACTGGGAAAGAAATATCTAATTTCGGAAACGATATGTAATACAACACTATATGGACTTTGATTTTGAAAAAAAAGACTTGGGTGGGGGGTGGCAGGGGGAAAGGGGAGGCACAAAAACATATACATCCCCCCAACTCTCCACCCGTCGTATAATAACAGTGTTATCCAATGGCGTCCATGCCAGGTTTGACCAGCATCGACGTAATGTTGAGGACGTTTTAGAATACTATGTAAGATTTGCTCTTGGAATAACAGGAAGTCTTTTGGTATTACCTTTTAACAAAACAAAATGATCAGCGTCAGCATCTTACCAGTGCATTTTTGGTTCCTCCAGTTCAAAGGCTTAGTTTACAAATATCTTACAACAAATTAACAATTTCCATATCATCAAAAGACTAGTTCAATTTTAAATCAGCCAGTGTATTTCTGACAAAAAAAAAAAGAAAAAAAGACCAGTGCTTAACTTTTCATAAGTAATTAGTATATATACAGGTTAATTATCCGGAATGGTCCATCCAAATTGTTCCTCTTTCCTGAGTGCTACTATCGGCAACTATCATACTCGCTCACGTGGCTGTGTACCATATGTACCTCAGTGATGGTGGTAGGGGTAAGGTTGTAAGGGCTCTAGGTCGTTCTTACCAGAAGATAGGTGCCATTACGTCCTGACCTAGATAGGGCCTTATTCAAATCAAAATTTTATGAAAATTGATGAAAAGAATTAACCAAACAGCCAATTTCCTACAATTTAAGTTTTTCCTCGTGTCTTTTCACATGGGCATTTAATTTTAAGTCTGAAATAATCTGACATCAGCTCTTTTTGAAAAAAGAAAAAAAGGGGGAAAAAATCGTGTGCGGTTACAACTGCAAAGCTGTGGGCCGATTTTACCCGGAGATGAGGGCTATAAAACCCTGACCTAGATAAGGCCTCATTAAGGGGTCATTTGTGGGCCGGAAACGAGGTTAGATACCCAATGACCCCAGACACTGGGGAATGCCGGGTAATAAAAGGGGAAGGGGTTGTTGTGGGCAGGGGAGGGGGTGGTTTGAAAGGTGCTACAGGTATTAATGAATTTGGGAAACTTATTAAAAGTAGTCTTCTGCAGTTCTGGAGTTATGTCCATTACAGACTGGGCCTCAGAATTAATATGCATTGGGCCTGCTGTTAACAGTCATAGTCTGTGACAAGTTTATACTGATGACAGACTAACCCCAGAATGCGCATCATACCTGTATTGAATAAAAACCCTCTGCAGACTAGCCTCAAAATACGCTCATAATGACAGTTCAATTCAGGCAGAATGCGCATTCTGGGGCTAGTGTGTAAATGGTATTAGTATCATTATGAGCGCATTTTGTATCTAGATCGTCTGTAAAGAGTATAAAGCCTGTATTCCATATACCGATTTTAATGCTGCCGATTTTTTATTTGTTTGATTTTTGCTGAGAATATGGCATGGAACCTTACACAATATATACCATTCAAAAGAGAAGTGTAAGACCTTCATATTGATGTATGACATATCTATATTTGACCCTTATTCTCACTGACGATTTTCAGAATCGGCAGCAAAATCGGTATGTGGAATACAGCCTTTAGCCAATACATGTACACTTTGGTTTGTAACGTTATACCAATTGGTTCCAGTTTGAAATTTATAACAATTGATTAGTATTATTTCCCATGCCATCGATAGATTCTATGATTGAATGGTAAGCTCTTTCGTTAAAATATGAAGTCGGGTACCCTTAGGACAAATATCCGCGAGTGCAAAGGTTATTTTTGAAGGGTGTACCACACACGTCATTTTTTTTCTTTTTTTCTTCTTTTTTTTCTTTTTTTTATTGAATCGATTCCTGTAGATATTACAAGTTCTTCCATCGACTGTATAACCATACTGATAATTTTACATAACATATCATATTATAGTAACACAATCAATTATACATACCAACGATATAATATACAATATTAAACAAATCTAGATGTAACTTCTATCATAGTAATATACACATTCATAGTATTACAACAACCACGTAGGACACAGATGGGATACTAGTTAATATAAAATGATAATCCAATCAGTCCTAGTCACATACAAATTCAATTTTTCAACTGCATAGTTTTTATCAAATTATTAAATTTGAGTCATACATGAACACATCGCTATATAAATATGTTATTAATCTGGAAAATGCACGCATGTATACACATTTCACAGGGTGCAAAGGTTTGTGCACCCTTTGCAGTAAGATGATCGATGTACTCCGGGAACTCCCGGAACACTGGTATGATACAATATCCCTAGAAATACAAAGAGCCACTGAAAGCAAAATTTCAAAACACATTAATCCATTTGATTGTTCGTTAAGCAGGTCCCAAGTGCGAAACTGACGAGCTAAATATATATGATTTATAGTTAAATGATGCCTGTGGGCGTCGCTTCGGAAAAACAACGTTTATATTCAGTGACGTCTTTAGGCGTCGCCGAAGGAGAACAAAAGACGAAAAAACATGAATATGTTGGACTAAAACTCTCAAATGTAAAATTAGCTATAGTTTTATTTCGTAGTTGAAACGTCCGAAACTATCCTGGGAATTCCAAAATTTGCCCGGACCACACAGGAGTGATACTTCCCCAATCAGTATGTCCGAAATATTTGAATTAGCTACTTATATGGTACTGATTTAATACCCCAGCTCATTTAAACATTTCGGACACACTGATCTCCCACTGCTCAACCACTGTATTCCCACTGATATCCACAGAATTTCCACTGAAATGCTTCTGCCAGCAGACACTGATTCTGTACTCAATAGACACTGTTTTCCCACTGCGTTTTGCTCCGGGCGACCATATCAGAAAGTAGTGTTCAGGAGTCGGATCTCGACACTGTCCATACCTGCCGGGATCGTCCAGTAGTTGTTGTAGGGGTTGACAAAACGTTTTTCAGCCCCTCCCAGCGGGCAAGCAACATCCTCCAGTTATTTGCCAAGCTTCAAAACGCAATTGTCATATACCGTAAACCCCTAATTAAAGCCGCACCCTAATATAAGCCGCACCCTTACTTTTGGGTTTGTCTTTGGGTATTTTTTCATAAAAAATGTTTATGAGTACCATTGGATTCAAGCTTGTGTAAACCCCTTATTTAAGCCGCACCCTTAATGTGGAGGCCTAATTGATTCTTATTTCTGAAACTAACCCTTTTTTAAGCCGCGGCTTAA
Organism: Lepidonotus clava; assembly: GCA_936440205.1. Lineage (NCBI taxonomy): Eukaryota > Metazoa > Annelida > Polychaeta > Phyllodocida > Polynoidae > Lepidonotus > Lepidonotus clava. The sequence continues at coordinate 29,455,848 of OW387149.1, read as the reverse complement.
ATTAGAGGTTTTACGGTAGTCATAAAGGTACAATTCAACTCGTGAGAATTTCAGTAGTTAGTCACTTGCCCAGTCAGCTCTGAACAACTTACAACCTCATCTCAGTTGCTCAGTAGAGTTTTCTTGTTGTTCTGAGATGTATCAAGCCCTGTTTAGTCACCACAATCCAGACTAGGACAATCTGTGTGTGTCCTCGACGACCATAAATTGGTTATGGAGAACCACAACATGAATTCTGGTTATCTTCGTGACAATCAGATATTCCATAATAATCTCTGAAATGTTTACCTGCAAAATTTTCTTTTTTGAACTGTTTGAAAAGTAAATGATTTTCTATATGATGCTGACAACCTAAAGCTGTATGTGGACAACCAAATTATTTCTGCCGGTTGTCCTCTGACAACCGAAATTTTGCCAGATTTGTTTCACACACCGGGAATCAGCCCTTACCACATACCCTTAACCCAGATTCCGTCCCCGCCAGCCAGCCAGCCAGCATGGAATAAGGTTGATTTATGTCCCCGCTACTTAATGAGGGTGAATTTTATGACCACCCTATGGGGGGTTGTGGCAGGGGGGGGGGGGGGGGGGTGAAAGTTGTGGAAAGTTTTGGGGGGGGGGGGGGCGTCTGGGGTCCGCCAGACCTAGTCACGTGGTCTGCCCGACGCCCTACCCAGGGGGCGGTGCGGTTTGTGGAGGGGAGAACCAGGTTAAATGGGTGTTACTGTGAAGGCTCGGTCCTCGTAAAATCCCACTTTTCTTCACAAAGTCGAGAAGTTAAAACGTTCATTTAGGGAGGTATTGAAGGTCTTTAACTTGAATCACGAATTGAAGTTTACAACGTGATTGATTACAATTTTGTATTAAATTGATTTTATGGAGTCAAAAATAGGGCTTCCCTATAAATTCACTATACCAATTAGTGGAGAGGGGAATATTTACAAATATAGATTTACATTAATCTACCTAAATTATTTCATACTTTGCTCACAGGGTATCGTATCATCTGGATTTGGTTTCCGTTTATAATTCTCTCATTAAAAGGTATTACTTATAGCTCAACAGAGGTTTGGGATTTGGAATTGATTTTCCTTGAGGTTTTTAAGTGCATTATATCTACTTAAAAATAATAGAATTAGAATAAAAGTGTTACAAGTCCGTGTTCTGGTTCCCGATTCCCGGAGGCTCAATGGTATATATAATTATAGGAACGGACGTGTCGTCTACTTGAGAACCCTAGTAGCCCCCCAGGAATTACACAGAGATGGCATTTTCCCTGCTTTAGTAGGATGTATTACTCTTATGTGATTTTGGACTGCACAGCCGATTTTTCATACATTTCTTTAATGCCAGTTTTGCTTTACTTAGTTTTGAGCTAGTGAATTACGAATTCAATGCTAGAACTCTATTGGGTTTTTCTCCCAGTTGTTTTAAGAAAAAATATTTCCTACTTTCCCTACTTTTTCATCAGTCAGAAATGGTATCTACGCGGGCAGGATTTCCAGTTACCCGGCGCTATGCTAATTTAGGGCAAACCCTCGTATTTATCATAAGAACTCACCTATGAGCCCGAACTCATGACGTTTTCCGCGTGATGCTCTTATACAAGTCGTTTAAAATATTTTGAATTTTATTTTCAGAATTGCCGTACATTAAAGTTACCTTGGATGATAACGTGACGCCAATCTCTTCACACCCAAATGTAAGTGACACAAATTACTTTATGTGTTGTGGGGATGGGGGGGGGGGGGGCAAAAAAGGAGTCATCTAGAGTTACGGTCGGAAGGTTGTCGTCACTCAAGATATTTAAACTTTAGGGGCCATCATCAATTAAAAAAAAAAAAAAAACTACAGGGGTCATCATCAATAATATTATTAATGCAGATCAGTCAAGATATGGGAATAGGCAAAAGAAATACTTCAAATATATTTACACTGTTCGGAGATCATTATGGGGGTTTGGCAATAACTGAAATAGATTATTTGAAAAAAATCTTATGGGGGAACAAAAGGGACATGGTCAAACAAAATTAACAGTTTCCTGCCAACCCTGATCAGCACGGCTGGTCCTTAGTACCCTGTGACCCAGGGTAATGTGTGGGAGATAGGGGGATTAATGTTAACATAAATCAGACCAGATAGTCATTAAGATAGCCCGTACCAGGGGGATAGGGGCACTACTACCCTACAACACAACGCCTTATCTCACCGCAGAAAAGTACTCCAGGTAAAATGGGGCCAGTCGCACCCCCAGAACACCCCCCTCCCCTAAACACCTGTTTTTTTGTGGTCAGAAAACCCGCCTTTGTGCGTTCTGTAATATGAAGCGTAACTAACGTGTTGGGCTCGATGGTTTTGTCCTGTTCGATCGAGTGGGCTATAACTCACAGATTTTATATTTTTGTGTGTATTTTTGGATATTTTAGATGGCTGCAGTTATGTGCAATATGTTGATATGATGGGGTTGTTGGGCTTAGGGTATGGATATGTTGGAATTAGGAGAATAGTGGACTTGGTGGGGTAATCGACATTTTTGTGTAATATAAACAAGACCACAAAAATAAAACACTGTAAACATTGCCTGACCGTCGTGGGTTTTACCTGGTGGGTCTGGGTGACCCGATTGTTGTCGTGGTCAGATGGCTGGGAGGGCGGGGGGAGTTGGGGGTGGGGGAGGGGGTGTTTAGGGGGAGAGTAAGAGGGGTGGGGGCTTGGGAGAGGCACAGTAGTTGAAGAGCAAACAAGTTCTCGGTGAAGAAAACCAAATGTGGGTTAAGAAAGGCGATATTACAGCGAGGAAAAAGCTTCAACAAGAAACAAACTTTTGTTCTTTTTATTTGGTAATAAAATATAAAATAAACGTTTCTTTTTTAACCACCCTCAGTGAACTAAAGACAGTGGAAAGTCGGTGGCTGCTGAGCAGAGAATCAGTGTCAGCTTGCAGTAGTATTTCAGTCGGAAATCAGTGGAAATACAGTGGCTGAGCAGTGATCAATCAGTATGTCCGAAATATTTAAATGAGCTGGCAGTAGAAATCAGTGTACAATCAGTAATATATCAGTAGCTCATTTAAATATTTCGGACATACTGATCATGAAGTATACTACACTGGTTTTGTTCCGGGTGCAAGTCTATATGGGTAACAGGGTGTCGACTCATTGTTTCCACTTTAGATACGTAAGGTAGAATACATATATATTATAACCAAGATTATAATCAATGATATCGCGGCTGAGATCAAAATGGCCCCGTACGGAAACCAACTATAGTAGGAGATTGAATAGTATACATATACTAAAAATAGAAAATTGTGTTTGCCGCAATGTAGCTGCACTTTCGTTTTATGGGTAAAACGCAGAACAGGCTTTTGATATGGGGCCCAATCATCCAATTTTTGCAAGAAAACATAGAGACTTTCGCGGACATTACCCTACCTTAACTTAAGCAAATCATTAGAAGTGTCATGTAGAATCTTACTACTCTAGAGCCTGAGGTGCGTGGCTCCCCCCACCACGTGCACGCTCCCCTTACTTCCCTTACCCCTCTTACCGTGGACGGACCACTGACCTTGGCGGGCAGCAGAGGTCACGGGGCTGACCGAGGGGGCTCAGGTTAGCGTCCGTTGAGTAAAGGTCCTGGGTAAGGGCACCAAGGCCGGGGGGGGGGGGGGGTATGGGTGCGGGAAGACAGGTAAGCTAGGGTTCGGATACGTCTTTAATGTAAAGGTATTTTGGAACCGACTGTGAATAAAGTTTTTAAAGGTGGTGAGAACTGATAATGGGACAATGAATAATGAAATTATAACATTGATAGATAAACCAAAGCTACAGAAAAATGTAACAGTTACACCAGTACACACCAACCCAATGAATCAAAGAGATTTTTTAGAGGGATTACGAAGCTATGATTAATATTAAAATGACTGAAACTAGTTTAAAAGGATCCGGGGAACAATTACAAAATACGGATTTTTTTTTAAAATCCAAAATGGAATTTAAACATATTTATATAGTTAGGTTACCAATGCCCGGTTTCGATGTTTTTCAGAAAGCATCATCACAAGTAAATGAAAAGATAAACAACAAGTAAAGTAACAAATTTATTCATCTTTATATTCTTTTTGACTGTGCGGTGACTTTTGATGGGAGGGAGGTCTACATCGTATAACTCGTTAGGGCCAGGCGATGGCCCACCTATTACCTAAGCTAACTGCCAGTATGGGGAGCGGCGGGTTGGGGGTTTGAGGGGTTGAGATGAGCAGGGGGCATTACTGACCTTATGACCTCTCATTTGGGTAGGTTGTGTGGTGGGGGTGGGGGTACCAGTAGATGACCGGTTACAGCAGACAGTGGTAATGACCCCTTCACAGAAGGGACCCCTCCACCCCTCCCTGCCCTAGAGCTAGCCCTGATATTCCTATGACGGAGTCACGCACTCAACACTGCCCATTTGAGCCTTGAGGTCCATCCCAGAAAGATAAATTGGGCCAGCTTTTGAGAAATTGTTTTTCCTGTCCAGCAGACGGCAAAAAAGCCACACAAAAAAACAACAATAAAAAAAGCTGGTTGGGCAGGCGAGAATACAGGAAATTTGACTACAATGCAGAGAAATAAGTTTTCTCGAATTTAAATTACTTGCTTGCGCTTGCATGGTGTGAAGTACGAGAAATAAAACATAACTGGTCAGCCTGGTGACAGTATAATGTAACTTGGTGGAGTATCATATGTGCCTATGACATGATATCTCCTGTGAGAGAGCACTATATATATAATGACAGCATTAGGTCCCACTGCTACAAATAAACAGCTCATCTCAGGGATTCGGTCTCTGCCCTTGTGGCATAAAATTAGCTGAAAAGCATTACCTTGTGCAGTCTGGCAGTGGAAAGATCCAGCAAACTAAATTAGAACTGCAATATTTCTTCGCGTCTTGTTTACTGAAGACCCTATTGTGATGATACTGAAGGATCAACCTGTCGTACATCAACTCTATAACGTCCGACAGGCTACCACAAACTGAAACAGTAGAATCAGCAGGTCAGAATCAGATGAGGGCAGGCTAGGAAAATCTGCGTGTCCGCATGTCCTCGACGACCAGAAAATGGGTGGGGATGACTGACGACCAGAAAATGAATTTTGGTCGTCCTCATGACTACCAGATATTGTGAATTAATCACTAAAATATTTACCTGCAACATGTTGTTTGCTATCCTTTTTTTTCTATAGCTCATTAAAATATCAAATTTTTGTCTGTGTTGTGGACAGCCCAAACTGTGTGGACGACCAGATTTTTTGCTAGTGGTCGTCCACTGCATGACAACCATATTTGGGCTGAATTTTCCAACCCTGGTGGGGACTATTGTGACAGAGGGATATGCGGTAAGGTCTGCTGGGGGGCCATCTTCACTCCAAGGGGCCCCCTTCTCAGTTCACTGACCCATGATGGTCATGGCTGACCTGCACTGACCAACTCTCCATCTCGCTTAAAGGATTACATACAGAGCCCGAGAGGACAAGGACAAAACGTTCCCGCAACTGATTCCTCCAAAATCATACTGTTTGAGGTAGCCCGTCGGACGTTAAAGAGTTGGTACAGGACAGGTTGGGGACAAGGACAAAACGTCTCTGCAACTGATTGTTCCAAATCATACTGTTTACTGTAGCCCGTCAGACACTAAAGAGGCGAAACGTCCCTGGAACTGAGCTGTGCTAAGATCTTGCATCTGAAAAAAATCTTTGTTTGAAGTGTCAAGGAGTTTTAAAAAGTGATTAATGAATTCCATGAGTTAAGTCCTGAAAAGATGAATCTTATGGGGACGCAATTTATTAAGTTGATTTTTTTTAAATCAAGATACAATTGATTACAAGATTGATACTTTTCTTTTAATTCCCTTACCGAGAAAAAATATTCCTTTCAACCAGATATTTTTTCTTATATAAATTTTGAGACCATGAGTGCTAGTTTTTGAACGAAATTTGGGCAGGCTTCCCGTTGACTGTACCTTAGAAACCTATTACATGTGCCTTTTGTGAATGACGATGAGCTGACCACCAGTGGACAGCCACAACAAACCTCATCTGACATATCTGACCACCCGAAGCCCCCACTGACCCTCAGAGAGGTGCCTCAAGGTGCGCGGTCAGGGGTGTCCACCCGTCTCCTGCACAAGGCCCTTTGTGTCCTCTGATTTACATCTCGTTGTCATGGCAACAGAAGAAGGCCCCAGCGTCCATCTCTGACGTCACACCTGTCCAGGTGATCTGTACGCTTTACGTACTGTAACCGTCGCCAGTGGCTGACAGGAGCGGCACGTAAACAAGTCTTAACCTCGTGATCCCGCACGTCAGTCGTTAAGTCGGCCATACGCCACTTAGGGTTTGCATACCAGCCTGATAGCACTTTGTAGGTTTAATTGCTTATGTAGCTGTCATTGTGTTGGTTTATGAAGCACGTTTTGGGGGTTCATAATGACAGGGCTTGGATTCAATAGCAAGTTTGCATGTCAGCACAAAACCTGAAATAGCTCCTCTAAACTGGGTTGGTAGTTTAATGGTGGAAAAAGAGTTTGGATGCAATGAAAATTTTATTCAAAATCTTCCTGAAAGTGGTCAGTTACATTGAAAAGAGATCCATTTACCTCTAATTAGTTCGATTATGATATGTTTTGAATATTTGTTGTGTGGTGTGTAGCTGTAATTCACTAATTGACATGAATATGATGCCTGGATATGATTTCAAAATCGATGTGGAATAAAAACATGCATGTGCTCCATCGTGGTAAACATATGACATCTGTTACAATTATTTTGATAATTGGCATAACAGCTGTTGATTTGTCATTTTGTTGTGAATTACTGTATCTCTTTGTAAACCATATTCATTGTGTACAGGGCCATATGGTCTGCACACCAGCACGTCAGTAGCATATTGTTTACCCCATTCTCGTCCGCGTGTTTACGTGCTAGTTGTATGTACATAGATGCAGGCTCCACATGGCGTACCCACAGTGATACACCCTGAATCAGAAAAATTTGGCGTGTCCTTGTGTCAATGACGACCAGAAAACAAATGTGGACGACCAGGCATTGGAGTCAGGTCATCCACATAACGACTGTTTAGAGTCACATGGGAGGTTTAGATCATAGAGAGGTTTAGATATTGGTCCACGTCAACGTGAACGTGACGCGTGACGTCACCATTCTCTACCATTTGCTACAGAAAATTGACCTAGATATGCTCTACACGTCACGTTCACGTTGACGTGGGCCAATATCTAAACCTCTCTAACATTGGCCAACGTCAACGTCAACGTGACGCGCGTGACGTCACCAGGCTCTACCATTTGCTACAGAATATTGACCTAGATTCGCTGTACGCGTTACGTTCACGTCGACGTGGGCCTATATCTAAATCCGGACAGTACTCTCCATGGTAGAGTGTAGGAGGGCAGGGTATATTGGATTAAATTTCAGACCCTATATGTCATTTCTGAGTATCATCTAGATTTACTTTGCAAAAGTAGTTTTTCGTTAAAAACCCTGACTCGCACCTCCTTTTAGAAAGAACTGTTACATTAATCATTGTAAGTGCAACCCTCCATCTCGAATTGTATCATTGCATTCTGTTAGGCTTACCAAAACAGTTTACGAAAGGAACCTTTATAAGATGTCAGAGGAACTTTCCACAATTATGATCATTCAACCCTAATATTCAGTAGTATATGTAAATTTAGTACTAGTAATGTATAGCTTGGCGAAAACCTAATCACTACTTTCTGAGCTATACACGTCTATGTATGACCAAAGAATGGTCCTCTTTTAGAATTATGTGCTTTGAGTGTAAATGCCCCTACTTAACACACCTGTTTTGGAACACGACGACCAGCGTTTCTCAAACAACCTATCCCCTGTCCACTGTGTTTCTTTTGCTTCACATATTTCCTTACAAGAAAAGTCGCCATGGCAACGTCTTGAGCGCTGGCTGAAATTTGTAAAGGACCAAGTGGCATCTTCACACAGAGCTCTTATATCACCCCGCGCTGAAAGGATCTGAGAAAACCTCCTCCCAACCCGTTTGTCTCCCTGGTTTTACTTACATTTATCATAGAATGGTCAGTAGCGATGTCTTTGTCCACTGGGTCCCGGCACGGGAAGGTGTAGAAGCGAGGGGAGAGGGAGGGGGAGGTAAGGTTGATGACACAGCTCAGAGGGAGGAGGAGGGACAGCCAGGGTCCTCACTGCTCATAGAAAACAGGGAGAATGACAAACAACAGAATATTCCTTGTCAGGGAAAGCACAGGGAAGACTTGGACTTTTGACCAAAATACAGATAATTTTATTTGTCAAATTCTGGATTTTCTGATTTTTAAGGTTCAGTCAATGAAGCTTTTCTGGGAATAATATAATTTGTTCTAGAAATTTCACACAACTTTATTTGTTTACTAAACCTGAACACTTCGAGATCAAAACAAATCCTCAAAACCACGACAGTGAAAATTTACCATGGGACGTAGTGGCTACGACCAAAAAATGCAAGTGCAAAAACTTAATTTTCGAGGGTTACAAATGTTGTACTTTAAGCCATGACTCAATATACTAAAATTTAGGTCGAAAAACCTTAAAAGTGACCACTTGACCCTGAAAACTGGGAGCAAAGCTAAGCCTCTTATAACCCTACAAGAGCATATGGTTAAGGGAACGGCAATGTTTTTATTTTGTTTGGTGAGGGAGGGGGGGGGGGGGTCTGAACTTCACTGAATTTTGTTTTCGCACATTTGAGGCTTCCTCATTCTAAAGATTGCAAGACTTTGAACACCTTTGTTTTGTAGAATGATTTTCCATTCACTAGGATTTTTTTGTTTGGAATTGAAACGCTTATGGTAAAACAAGGCAGAGATTGAGAGAAGGTGTACTGTGGGATAAACAGGGAATTTGATGGTGAACACTTACTTAGTGCAAGGACTCTACAGAGACTCTGTAGACGCATTGGTTAGTGGTCACCAAGCGTTATAAAGACTCAGCCACCCCCTCCTGCCCCTCCCCTTCCCCCTCACCCTGGTCTGGACAGTAGAAATACGTCCTCCGAGGAAGAGTCGACCTTGTCAGGGTCTTTGTGCCGCATCTTGACCCAACCCCAAGGCTACCTCCAACACTCCCCACGTCTTTTGAAAAACTTCCCAACCACCCCCTCCCTCCCTCATACCTCTGGCCCCCACTGACCGCTGTCTGTCCTCCCCTAAACTCTGGCCACGCTCCGACTGGGGCCTCAGGGGGCGGGGAGAGTGGGCGGGGAGAGGGGGGGGGGGGGGGGTACTCAGATATACTTTTGGTATGGGGCCTTCCATTTAGTAAGAGTATGTACGCAAATTTTCTCAAATTTTAGACCCACCCCCCTTGGCTTAAAATACGCATTGAATTTGTATGGAAACGTACGCAAATTTTCAAAAATATCAGACCCCCACCCCCCACCCCCCTTGGTGCGCACGTACTTAATGGAAGGCCACTATAGATAAAATTTGGGTGTAACCCTAAGAGGCGGAGTGGTGTACTCACGAAATTAGGGAGGATGGTCCCCTTAAAACCTTAAAAGAAAAGGCAATCTATACACTCTGATTAAGATATTTTTTTCTTTTTATACATCAATTTATACACTCTGCAATGGATTCGAGTAGCATTGGTACTAATTGGACAAACCAGGTACATTTAAAAAAGGGAGAAAAAAAGCAAAAGAAAATGGATCACAATGAGCTTCTTTGGGAAGCAGTCAGCTTTATTTCAGCACAAAAATGGGGAGCAGGAAGTCCCACAGTTGTCCAGCAACCAAAGACTGAGAATGAGTAGCCTCCCCTTGGATTTGGCCCTCTGCTATCTGGGGCCCCATGCCCCCCGCCCCGTCATTTCCTCACCCCCTGCTGCTTTATATCCTATATTACACTCCCCTCCCCGACCCCCATTCCTGCCCAGCCTGTGCCCCCACCCTAATGTACCCTGCCCAGCCTCTGTCCCCTCACCGACCAGACCCAGACCCCTCCCCTCGGGGCTCTTAACCATTAGCCAAAATGTCGTCTGTGTTTTCCCGCCAAAATCAAATCGTTGAAATCAACAATTAAAATCTCATTAAAGTGATATAAAGGGAATAGCCATTGTAGAATATAGACGAATCTCAATGTTTTTCGCAAAATTTCGTCTTTTCCTTTCCGTTCAGCAATTGTGTAATTTTTGGGGGCTAAAAAAAACGGGCATTATTGGGTTAACTTTCCTTTGCCGCCAGTCGGCAGACGACACCCACCAATCATAGAGCTTACATAACCTTGCCCGGTCACATGACCGCGGCTGAGGGCGCTGATTGGCTGAGGTCGCTGGTTGCTGGTGGTTATGTAATTTGTGTGGTATTTGAGGCGCCCAGCTCAGGGGCGGGAGGGGGGAGTGCGAGAAGGGCACTGGGCACTGCCAATGTGGGTTAGTGAGGCTCTGGATGGAAACCTCAAATTCAGAGATGCCATTTTTCCTACTTTTGTAGGATTTCCTACTTTTTCAAAAAAAGGGAAAAGTTGTTAAAATCCCTACATTTTTCTATTAAATACTCATTGCCCTATTGCTTTAGTCAATGATATGCTTAAAATTTGATCTGGAATGGATTAGAATGGTATTCCTCCATTTCCTACTTTTTGTAGGAACTCTCATGTACACAGTATAGTATGATCCTCCTACTAGAAAAGTAGGAATTAGTTCAGCCTTTGTGTCACCAGGTATACAGAAAACTAAGTCTCTAGTATACCCCTAATTGCAAAATAGAGGACTACTCTGATTAGGAAAACAGCATAGCCATATTTACAGTTCCTACACAAAAGTAGGAAATTTGAGATTGTATTTGTTCATATGATATTTTACCTCCAACTGAACTTCCAACCACCTGAGGCATGTATAATGTTGTTATAAGCTATTTACTTCTGCAAATTCAAACATTTATATATTTCCTACATTTTGATGGTCGGGGAGTGGCATCTCTGCAAATTGAAGAATTTTGATTATTTCAATTTTCATATTATTCCGAGAATGTCAGCGTGCCCACGCGGGTATCGTTCTTTACAAAGGGCCTATAAGGTCATTAGGCTGTTAGGAAAGTCTTACTTTGGGTTCAGAAGTCGTAAAGAGCTCTTATTTCAGGTCAATCTGCCCAAACACAGGGAAAACGCAGGGAATTTCATTTAGCCAGGTTCTTAAATTCCTGATTCTCAAGATATTAGGGATTCAACTTTTTGTTGTTGGGTTGTCCAAATTTTCTCTGGATGCAGAGGCTTTTAAATGTGAACAACAAACCTCAGGGAAAAACACAGGGAATTTGAAAATGGATTTTCGATTGGTACCCTGCATTTGGCTGTTGTTTGAAATAGGGTGCCCTTCTAGTGGCAGCTTGAGGAAGCATGCCTTTTTGGTGGCCATTTGATGGAAGTTGCCCTTTTGGTGGCGGTTCATTGAAAGGTACCATTTTGAAGGGTTGCTGTTAGACAGAGGTGCCCTTTTAGTGACAATTTGAGTGTATACCTTTTGGTACCCGTTTAACCGCGTACCATTTTGGTGGACGTTTGTCGGGTGTACTCCAGTTCCGGGAATGGGAGCAATCTTGTGTCCTCAGTTTCACTCTTAGTCTCTAGAAAATAATATTAATTTAGGAAACAGTCTACGGCCTGGCCACTATACTTGCTTATGTAAAGGGAGTCATGAGTTTCTACTGGTTTACTTTTTTTTAATGAATGCAGTACTCTAAACAGTGTGAGCATAGAAGCGGATCTTGTGGTTATACTACAATGATGCAATGCACGAAAACGGTGAGTTTATATGCCACGCATCGTTTCATTTGTCTTGGTTTGATTATTACCCGCCCGAATGCGTCACTTCCATTCCGTGTATCCGGGTTCAAAGCCTCACCTTAAAGTGTGCGTTTTCAAGGGCTGAAAGTGCCTGGGAATGACTCTATTCCAACCACTTGTCCCTAATTTTCAGCCTATATGGAGAAGAACTCACCGAGGGAAGCGGATGTCGCTCCCACCTTTTCTCCACGTCTAAGTTCTAGTAATGGTAACGAGTCTGGAAGGCGAAAATTCTCAATGGGTAGATGGAACACATCAAAACCCACCAACCTAACGAAAGGTTTGACAAGATTAAGAATGAAAATTAATGAGGATCTAATCAAGATTCTCAATGAAAAAATAATACAAGCTTGTCTGAAAATAGGTAGAGACAGAATAAGAAGGGTATGTAAAAAAAAAAATAAGAAGGACGGGAAGCCAAATTAAGATTAAGGAGAAGGGATGACAGGTAAAAGACCGCTCTGCTTTATAAATACCCATAGAGATTTGGGACCGACCTAATCACAAAAGGGGGTGGGAAAAAAGCAAATTGGATCCCCCCAGGTTTGATGCTATCACAACGAAAATTAGACCTGTATATATATTAAAAAGTCATTAATATGGCGGTTGTTTTGGAAGTGACCCTTTGGGGCCCCTCCTAGGGCAACTGAGTGCAGCGGTCACTGACTGGGGTGGGGGGGAGGGGGGGGGGGGGGTTGTATGTGTACGGTGGACCAGGGGGTGCTTGTTTGGGTATTTAGCCCTGGAATGTGAAGGGTAAGTTCGCCCCCTCACCATTCACGTCTGTGTGTGACTTACACGCTTGGTCATTGTAAGCTGTTGTTTATTGTGTTTGGTTGTAGTTTCAATTATGGATTATCTTTCTCTCCATTGTTTGTAATTTCATCACTCTAGTCTTATTGTGATGAACTTAATTCTACACTCAGCCTACTCAGGACTTCCTGTCAATCCCCCAGCATTGGCAGCACCAAACAAATTGGATTCTCTGATCCCTCTCCTATAGCTATTCACATTTTCTCTGGGAATTGGGTTGAATAGACACAAGGAACAAAAGCAAAAAGAGACAAACTTTAAATGCTGAGCCAATGGACAGGACGTCCTCAAGTCGTTAGGCGTCCCACGCGATAATTAATCATATAACGCTAATGTGCAAGGACTTTTTCAATACAAATGCAGCAACGAGATTCACTCTTCGGACCTCTTCCACAGTACACATAATGACGATATTGAACGTTTCTTTTCAGTATTACTGATATTTAGCGTTAAACCTATTTTACATATCATTATTTCAGTTAGATATAAGAAATAAGGTAATTGTCGATGGAAACTAATGTTTAAAAGGTCAACATAGACACTGAAATTTAAACTGTTGAAAAGAACACGAAAGTTGAAATAGAAAGGTCAATTTTGTATGGTAAGCCCATAATTAATTGTTAAAATCATAGAAAGGTCAGTTTTGCCCAACTGTAACAACAGTTCGGGAGTCGGGGAAACCTAGTAAAGCGTGTTTCCTGGGGTTACCAGTAGACTGACTAAATTAGGGGTAATACTAATCAGATCAGAGTGTCTCAACGCCACGTGTGACGTCATCGGGTCTGTCCGTGTGTGACGTCATATCCGCCGTGTGAAGACCTCGGTGTCACGTGATGAGTCAGACGCTGTCACGTGACCTCAGGACGGGCACCTAGTCTCGGGGGGGGGGGGGGGGGGGGGGAGAGACAGCGGATTACAAAGGGGGTCCTCGAATCAAAGTGGTAAGGTTTAACTAAAAATGATATTTGCATGACCTTTTGCCTGAGGTATTTAGATTCCCTTTAGTAAACGCCTTACCTAGAGTAACATAATTGCAAAGAATACATGTATATCGTAAAAAAAAAATTTATATTTTGAATTTTAATGGCCCCCCAAAAAAACAATTAAAGATTATGATATATTTATAAATATAACCTTTTCTGAGTAAAAGTATATATGCTCATTTTGTGCATAAAGATTCACATTTAAAACGAGTAAAGCATATAAGCTGGTACTTGTATTATAAGAAGCGTTATTTTCATAATCAGTTATGCTAAATAGACAAATGCAAATGCAAAAGAGGCAATTTGATACGCGTATATCAAACCTGGAATATAGTCAACATTTTATTCTGAAACCAGATTCTTAGAACTGAAGGGAAGAAAAAAGACCCTCAAGAACAAGTGTTAAAGAAAGTGCGTATGTTGGTGCGTGGTGCTGGGGTTTGAGTCGGGGGGTGTCGGGGGGGGCCCTAGATGTCGTTAATAATGGACCGTGGCCCTGACCCCCTCATTACCTCGGCCAGTCTCTGTCTTCACTCCTAGCCCCAACCCTCATTGGTGGATCACAAACACCCCTATTACCGTCCACCCCGAGTCCAGACTGGGTGTTTGTCGGGCGGATAAGTCCATGCATTGACTTCCCATATTTTATGTTTTAATGGGATAATGGTGAGGTGAAATTAGGGAGTGGTGTTTAAAGTCAGGGGCCAAGTCGGCTCCTGTTTTCTACCGAGGGTGTATGAATATAAATGGACTACTTTCTGTGGCACTGTCATCTGGGATTCATGTTTATTGGGGTATATGCAGAGTATATCAATGTGCGTCATGGGAAAATTGTCGGCTAGACACTTCCCCTCAAAGAGCCAATAGCATATAGTTATTTATGTCATACTCTTTTGTTTTAGGAATTAACAGTTGGCATTAAGTAACTTTTCTCTTTCTTGTCTGTATGAAGGTAATGTTTTTTAAGTTTGTTTTGATATATGTGTTTTTATATAGCCAATAGATGCAAACTTCTTGTAGGATTTCGCCAGGCTTGGCCTTAAAATGTTCCAAAAAAGCCTACAAGTGAAACAGCCTCAGGGCAACAGGTAAATTCTGCAATGGTAAAAAGTGATGAAAATTCAATGTTTACAGGGTGATGAACACCTTCCTATTTTGAACAACAAAAAGACCTAGATACACACTTACTTTAGTTTCCACCTGGACAATGGTAAAGACCCAAGTTGTGAAATAAAGGTGACAGCTTGAGTAGGGCAGAGGTTCCCAGGGACCTCTCTATTAACACGTCAGCGCTTTATGATTCTGCTGAATGTGCAGTTTTTATTGAAGCCCAAATAAACCTTTTCTGATTCTAACACATATTCTGCCGTTAATGACACATCACATTTAAATGCCAAGAGTCGTTCCGTTTGTCTGGTTCCATACTTTGTTCCGTTTAGTTTCGTCTCCGATCGTCTCCAATGAAAAGGTAGATCTAGGCACTACACTCACGAATACGATGAAAAATATTATACATGAATTGAAAGAAAGGTTCCTAAAAAATTATCTCATGCAAAGCATTTCCTACCTGGTTTTAGAAGTAGCAAAAAGAAGACAAATCGCAACTTACATTATAGTGAAGATTTTGAAATCAGTATTTTTGAGATCAGTATTATTTCAGATTTTCTTTAATTTTTAAAATTTATATTGAAAATAACTTAATTTAGCCAATCTGGCTAAAGTAAAGTAGTTAATCTTCATAGCCAAATTTGAAAACCTTTAGACAAACCTAAATGTGTAATAAATGGTGGATCAGGGTGTCCACGCAGGTATTAAAAGGTCTTATTTTAGTTTTGCCATTTATAAGGCCATTATAAAGGTCTTAATTTAGGTCCTGACGTATTATAAAGGCCTTATTTTAGGTCTGCCTGAAAATTGTTATGATTTGAAATGGGCATTCTAGCTACATAGAATCTAGATATACTTTAAATATCGTGTAAAAACTTAATAGGGTCTGGTTTTCGATGACAGAAATTCTTGTAAGAGGTCTTATAAAGGTCTTATTTTTGTTTCAAAAAGGTATTATAATGGTCATAATTTTGTTCCGAAAAAGCGTGGGCACCCTGTGTATTTACAAAAGTAAAACTCAATGTAACTGGACTACGTCTAATCATGGAGAGTAAAATAAGATTTATTATTTTCTTTCCATGGTCCAATGTAACCACAACTCATACTAGTCCCGGGTGAAGCCAGATCGGGGCAGGGGACTGGACATCAAACATGACGTTGCTAGACTGTACTTCTAATGTAACCACGACTCAAACCAGGCCAATTGAAGCCAGACATGGACGAGGCACTGGACGTAAAACCACACGTACATTGACTGTAGGTCTCAATGTAATTGGACTTTACTTCTAATGTAACCGCACTCAGACTAAAGCCTGTATTCCACATACCGATTTATGCTGCTGATTCTGTAGTGTTTGATATTTTCTAACAATATGTCATTAGACCTTACATCCTATATACCCTACAAAAGAGAATTGTAAGACCTTTCTAGTGATTTATAACATGTCTATATTTGATGTTTATTGCCACTGCCGATTTTAAAAATCGGCAGCAAAAATCAGAATGTGGAATATAGTCTTCGCTCTGCAGGAGGCCAGAGAGGGGCAAGATACTAGACGACTCTGACGTAAACCTGCATGTATACGCTTGACTGTACGTCTAATGTAACCACAACTCATACTAGGCCAGAATGGCAAAGGACTAGAACCTAAACTCAACATGACTGGACTAGGTCTAATGTAACCACGACTCGCACTACTATTAGGCCAGAGGGGCAGGGAACTGTATTGTTAATGAAACTATGACTCAGTGACTCAATCTAGGCCCGAGTAATGCCAGACGGGGCAAAGGACTGGACGGAAAACCCAAAGGGAAACCGAGAAACTTACTTTCTCGATTGTTACGAGTATAGAGAGATTTTGGAATTGAAAAAACAAAAAACAAAAACTTGTATCTTGCCTGTGTATGTAACCCCAACTCCATACTGCTAGACTTTACCTCTAATGTAACCACAGCTCCTACACGACCCAAATAAGGCCAGACAGGTTCAGGGGGACTGGGCAGTATACCGTAGACCCCACCAGGTAGATCTAGCTGGACCGTGCTCCAGTCTAACCTGGGTGTCCGTTGTGGTGGCCTCAGACCGGTCCCCTGGGTGTTGTTATACAGTGTTACGGGCCCGGTAATGTCGAGAGGTGGAGATTAGAGTCGGCCGGCCTCCACCGCCAATATCACCTCAAACCACCCGGGACGCCCATACTGCGGTACCTGTACCCTACAATACCCATACTAGTACAATAAGCCCATCCCACATTGTGTATTTCTGGGGTGGAACAAAGGCTGGGCATAAAACATCATACAAGTTATCCAAATTTCTAAGTTCATTTAAATAGGCAAGACTCATGTTTTTCTATATCAATATGTACTGTTAAAACATTACGAAATGACTTATGTTTTTCTATATTAATTCTTTTTTTTTTGTGAAGAACACACATAGCCACGTCTCCTTGAGATGTTTCTGTGAAGAACACACATAGCCACGTCTCCTTGAGATGTTTCTGTGAAGAACACACATAGCCACGTCTCCTTGAGATGTTTTTGTGAAGAACACACATAGCCACGTCTCCTTGAGATGTTTCTGTGAAGAACACACATAGCCACGTCTCCTTGAGATGTTTCTGTGAAGAACACACATAGCCACGTCTCCTTGAGATGTTTCTGTGAAGAACACACATAGCCACGTCTCCTTGAGATGTTTCTGTGAAGAACACACATAGCCACGTCTCCTTGAGATGTTTCTTTGAAGAACACACATAGCCACGTCTCCTTGAGATGTTTCTGTGAAGAACACACATAGCCACGTCTCCTTGAGATGTTTCTGTGAGGAACACACATAGCCACGTCTCCTTGAGATGTTTTTGTGAAGAACACACATAGCCACGTCTCCTTGAGATGTTTCTGTGAAGAACACACATAGCCACGTCTCCTTGAGATGTTTCTGTGAAGAACACACATAGCCACGTCTCCTTGAGATGTTTTTGTGAGGAACACACATAGCCACGTCTCCTTGAGATGTTTCTGTGAGGAACACACATAGCCACGTCTCCTTGAGATGTTTCTGTGAAGAACACACATAGCCACGTCTCCTTGAGATGTTTCTGTGAAGAACACACATAGCCACGTCTCCTTGAGATGTTTTTGTGAAGAACACACATAGCCACGTCTCCTTGAGATGTTTCTGTGAGGAACACATAGCCATGTCTCCTTGAGATGTTTTTCTATATTAATATGTACTGTTAAAACATTCAGAAATTTGATCAATTGACAAATTTAGAAGATTGACAGCCGAGCAAAATGGCAACAAAGGGTTGGGCATCATGAGTTGGGTTGACAACCCACTGACTCATACAAGGTTTATTGCACTGCTAGTCCACGTTGATCTTTTTTGGTGGGTCATTATTTCGTATGACTTTCAACTTACACAAGTTACATTAACACAGCCGAGAATATTTATTGGGCTGTTTTCATATTTTTCTCTTCCATTGACACTTTTTCAGTGTAAATTATTTGGTTCGTAGCATTCCAGTCAGTCTCTTGATATAACCCGCAGTGGTCAATGTGGAATCAATTGGAATTAGATGGCTCTCTCTGTACAAGCCCTACTTGGAGATCCAATGCATGGTATATTCACAGTAACACTGTTGTGGTCCCCTGTGACAGGTGTCGCCGCCTGGTGTGAGCGGGCCGTACTACCCAAGGCCTGGACGCAGCGAACGGTGACAGGCACGAGTTACTATGGTAACGTGTGTCCGGGGGGGGGGGGGGGGGGAGGGTTTAGTATGATTCACCCTGTGTAGGGGGTTAATATTAGCTGTGTCACCCGCCTCCTCCCACACCCTCCTCTCACCCATCCCTCTTCCCACACCCTCCTCTCACCCTACCCTTACAGGGGAAACCCTCTCTGAATCATGGCTACACCGTCACAGAACCTTGTTCTCGCCGTGTTATGACCTTAGATATGTTGCCCAGACCATTCAGTCAGTTGGCCGGGAAGTTGAGAGGTTCTGTCTTAGTTCTTACTAAATTTATCGGTAAATCCAACCTATTGGACAACTTTAAATAGACGGGTAAGTCGTTACCATCATTTAATTTTCAATGTTATGCCTCCTATATAGCTGCATGATTTTGGTAAGTGGAATCCCTTGCTTTCAATAAAAAGGAATCCCCAAGGCTCCTTCTGCCCCACCTTTCATTTTACACTCATCAGTCACTAGTCATTTAAAGTGATAAGGAAGATGTCAGTCACTCATAATTTCTAGGAAGGTATGACCAATGTCATCTAATGCTAATCAGTCAAACGAGACAAAATCGATCAACTTTGAAAAATAAAAATGTGCCTGGCAGCGGGTATGAATAATAGACAACTGCACAAATTAATCAAGGATTACCCCCGGGATTAAAATGCACAGATTTTGAACAAATCTGAAACCGTAAAGCCGCTTCTTGGCTGACTCTTTTTTTATTTGTTAACGAAATTTTCTTTTTTTTCTTTTGTCGCCCTTCTCCTATCCCCTTATGTTAAGTTGAAACAAGCTTGATGTCGATGCGTATGGTTTACCGTATGGTTTACTGTGCGAACCTGTGCACGTGGTGGGAGTGAGTCAAAGGGATCTGGTGACCGGGGAGGGGTGGGAGGCTGAGTCAGGGTTTCAGGTTTTAAAGGGGTCGGGTAAATTCCAACGTTTTGAGATTGTAAAGGGGGGGGGGGGGGGCGGGGGACGTGTATGAGCGCTGTGCAGTTCACTAAGAGGCTAGGCACTACGTCGTGTATGCAGTTAATTAGGGCGTTAATTCTAGGCCTGATTAAGGACAATGTGATCTAAGTGATCAAATGAAAAAAAGAAAATTCGAAGTGAGCGGTTTTGCACAAAATCTATATGCAGCAGGGCCACTGCAGAGGGAAAACAGGGAAAATGACAAAAAGAAATCCATGACAGGGAAAACACCAGGAATTTGCAAATTTTACCAAAACACAGGGAATTTCATTTGGCTAGGTATGCAATTCCTGGTTCTCGAAAGATTATGAAAAAAGGGAATCAAAGATTATCAGTGAGGATACAAGGTACAAGCAGTAATTTGACGGACCATAAGTAGGCAAAGCTTTTCATCATATTTTATTTCTAAGGTTTAAATGTCAAGAAGGATATAGCCGTTCAGTTCACAAAACATTATGTTATTCATGGAATATCTTAAATTGATTATGTGTTACTGCAAGCTATCGATACCATTCTAGGTGAGCTGTCGGAAATAACTCGAGAAATAGGTCAATCCAGGTGCTGCTCTGAGGAGATTCCATTTAATGGGTCGATGTCGTGGAAGTGTCCTCTATTTCCAATCACACGAAATAGGGCATGAAATCTATTTCTTGTCCCTGACCCAGTTTCCTGTGCGACGTGTCCTTAATTGATATACAATTACTGAACCAGTGAGAAATCGTGTCCTTGTATGTAGGTTTTCTTACCAATTGGCAATCCTTCGGGACTGGAGCTAGTTAGTGAGTATTGAGAACCGATCCAAATGTTACATCAGTGATCTGACACCTGTATCTATTGAAAAACTCATTTTAGAGAAATTTTGTCAACAATTTCGCTGGTAGAGTTTACATTGTGATAATTAAAGATGTATGTCTATTAAGCATTCCTGTTTAAGGTACTAAAATGATTGAAGTGTGATGATAATAAAGACTGATTAATAGGGTAAAATTGAACTGGTGAAACAATTTACAACAAAATCAGGTCTCCATGCAGTGTGCAACCTTTTAGCCCCATCTCCCCTCCTCAAACCCTCTGGCGGATCATACCTCTAATGGATTCTTCAGATAATGCTCAGTCCATTCTGTATGTAAAGAGTTCAGTCAGTTCTTCTCAATTACACCAGACACCCAAAGAATTGGGATCTTTTTCGTAGAACTTAGATGATTAAATTCATCCTTTCACTTAAATCCCAAGTTTAATTTTCAAAGGTTCCCTTTACAGGCTTTAGTCCAAAAATGGAAAAAATGATCGGATTGCCACATATAAAATATAACATTGACTTTCAGTGATAAGGTCAGAATAAATCCCAATACGACAATGGCACACACTCACTGAGGTGAATAAGACATATTTGCAAGGAAATGCACTCTTTTAATACATTTTGATATTTTGATGTTCCTTTGGTGCATTGTTGAAAATTCAATCTGACATTTCATTTTTAATGTGTCAATTGGCGCATGGCGCGGCCCTAATATTTTCACTGCATTTTGTTCTGAAGTCACCCGAACTCTTTCTTGTTCAAAACATACTACCACAGGACAGTGTGGAAGAACAGCCTGTTAGTGTTAGTTAAACATTAAGTGCCTAGAATAATATCTAAATCAAAGAAGAAAAAAACACTTATATTAAAAAAAACTGCCAACACAAAATCAGTCAGGCCTGTCAGTGTAAGCCCTATTTAAGTTTTCTTTAGGTCATAACCGATTTGCTGAAGGCGCCTCGGAGGGGCAGTTCGGGGTACGGGGTGGTCAGTGTGTGTGTTGGGGGGGAGGCGGAGGGGAAGAGTCTGACCATCTGTCAGTCTACAAACCCCCACTCACAGTACACACAAACCAGAACCCTCCCACAAACCCTAATCCCCCCCACTGAATCAGTCTTACCATTCAACAGCCGAGTTCAATCTTTGGAAATATATCTAACGTTCAGTCATTAATGAATAGTATTAATTGAGAAAAATGCCTTGTTTTCTTCTCATTTTTTGAGGACCTACTTCTATGTGTTGAGGCTATAGTTTAGTGGATTTAAAATAATCAAATTAAAGTTTTAACTTTAATCATGATCTACCTCATAAGGGAAACGTTAAGATTTCACACATTATCATTCCCGTCAAGCATCAGGGTTTGCAAAAATTGGCAGGACAGTGTTTTGACCGTCAGGATTATTCTGATTCACAGCTACTAAATTCTTTGAAAACTGATTCCGTTGGGAGCCTTCCATGTACGCTGTCGGTCAGTTCATGGTTTTTTAACCGCTCCAGGTAAAACTGCCGGACATTCAAAGTACGTATAGCGTGCAGGGGACGGTTACTTGTTAGGTGAGCGTCTAGTCAGGAGTAAGCTAAGGTTACCACCTAATTACTACACTACCCTACTGCCTCCATACCCCTCTACCTCAGCGTTTGTCGACTACTTCAAAGCCCCACTGCCCACTGCCGCCTAAAGCTTTGAAAAGAGTAACTGACCTTAAAGTGACCTTCAGATGACCCCGGCCTGACCTTGAGAGGTCAGGGCAGCTGGTGTCGCCACCTGGTGACGTCACAGCGTTGTATCGGGTTGGGCAGGTGGCAGCAGACGACAATTTTTAGGGTATTCATTTGCCCAGGTTCTGAAATTCCTGATTCTCAAAATATTGGGTATTTCATTTGTTGTTTGGTTCTACAAATGTCTTCTACACACAGAGGCTTTTAGATTTGAACCACTAGCTGGATATAACACATGGAAAAATTGTAGTGGGACAGGGAAATCTCAGGGAAAACACAGGGAATTTGAAAATAGAGTTGGTTGGTACCCTGAATTTTCTAGGCTGAAATTGTAGATTTCTTATCGAAGGGCGTAAAATCTAGGGAGGGATGGGGGAAATTGGTTAGTTATTGAATCTCCTAAATACTATAAAATTATAAACTATATTTTCTACCTCATGGTTACATAGGAGATATATTCTAGGAAATATTTGTTTTTTAAATATCTCTCCTCTATTTGAAAAAAAAAAGAATATAATTTGTTGAAACTCTAAAATATAATGCGAAGTCTGATGCAAAGCCGAAAATTAAAAGGAAATGGTTTGGAGGCAAGTGTAAAGTTGTCTCTGCTTTCACAAATACGCATCAACTTCTTAAAAAATGGTTCCAAGATTTCTTTTATTTCTTTTTTTAAAGAACATTGTTGTCTATGAAAACAATTCCAACCTTGATATTCAAATGGCGTCGATATACTAATAATGAATGTTTGTTTTTGTATTTGCAGGTTAATGAGGAAGTTGGGTCTACCGGGAGAGGGGAGGATGTTACCGTGACGGAACAGCCCCCGCCACCATGGTGAGTACAACAGCCGTCGGCACTCCCCACACGGAAGTGACTATTCAGGGGAATAAGTAAAAAATACTTTGTAGGAGGTTTTAAAAACTCATCTCTTATGTCACTAAAAAGTCCCAATGTGTCGTAGTGAATTAGAAGGAAAGAGAACAATATTTTTACTGAAGAAATAAAATTGAAATTCATAAAACACCACTTTTACTATGTCCTCGGAAAAGAGGAAGGTTTACCTTTGACCGTTTCACAGAAAATACGGAAAGTTTCCAAAGAAAGTCCATCTTGGGAAAACAGGGACTCTATAAAGATGCCCAAATTGCAAAATTTGGTTTTACCAGATTCTAGACTTCTAAATTTGTAAAAATTTAATAGTAATAATATTGAACTTTTTGAGAAATCCTCTGCTCCCCCATATTGTTTTCCCAACTAGAAAGATTAAGAAAAGTGGTCACTTTATTTAGCTTCCTCTTCTAAACTTCTAAATTTGTAAAAAAAAATTATAGTAATAGTATTGAACTTTTGAGAAATCCTCTGCTCCCCTATACTGTTTTCCCAACTCGAAAGATTAAGAAAAATGGTCACTTTAGTTAGCTTCCTCTTCTAAAAAGACACGGCTCTTTCAATCTCCACCCAGATTCCATGTCAACAGTGAAGTGATAGGAGACGGCAATGCCTGGAGATTTTTAGTTCCAATGCCGAAGGGTAGACTGTAGTTACGTCCAGGTCCGCTAGGCGCTCAAACTATTATGCAAGAGGTATCTAGGTCATGAAAGGACTATCCGAAGTGCCAATATTTCCGTTCACAAGTTTAGGCCTGGCAACACGGAGGTGCGCCGTTCAAAACTGCCGAAAGCACTTGTAGCATAAACAGTCCACGATTCTATGCAGGGATAAAAACCACCATCACAAGTCTGTCTAAATTCACCCTACTACGGATAACCAGTTTCTTGACTGTTAACTGCAGGTTAGCCTTAATCAGGGTGAATTCTGGGTTATATATCGACAAATCATAAGGCTTAAGCATAGGAATTGTCCTATATTATGTCACTTTTTCTAGTTTGACATGAAAAGCCTTGAGATAATAATCTTTAAAATTAGCGTTGATACACATTACATATTTTCTATATTGTTTGAAAATTCATTCATTATAGTTGCAATTACCACAATCAGTCATTAATTTTCTAAAGATTTTTCCAGGGACGTTGTCGACAGAATTGGTCAAAATTAGCCTGCAGATACTTAAAATGGTGTAAATCAGCTATCCGGGGTAGGGTGAATTGCATGTTACATTACTTTCTGTGAAAAGGCAGGTATATGATAATCTCTATGCTGTAGACGACTGGACAAGTGTATAGCTGAAGTGTATAGCTGACCATTGGAATATTAACTAACGTTACAGCTTCAGGGCCATTGATAAATGGGTCAGTAGCGTCCTGGATATTGACCTTGAGTGGACCCTGAGAACCACCAGCTGGTTCTGTTCTGGGGCCTGGAGGGGGGGGGGGTGACCTGGCTCCACCTAGTGGGTAAAGGAGGAGGCGTGGGGCTCTCCCTAGTGTGTGCAATGTGAACTACAAAAGTGAACAGACTCTCCAACTGTTTACACTGATTGAACTTGAAGAGAACATTGAAGATAGTCGCTTGGTGGTTTAGTGTTATCAATTGCAACGAGGGAAAATAAATTCTCAATATAGTACAAAATGTTGGTGGCACTTTAGTTTAATGCAAATTTAATCAAATAGGAAAAAGTGAAAGTTGTATGAAAACTTTTCTTTTTCACCTGGACAAATGAGCCCCTGCCCTTCGCAAGCTTAAACTTGGACGGGCAGGTGATTTCTGAGATCTGTCATTCGAATTCAACAGGGACAATCTATTCCTTAAAGTATATCATAGGAAACGTGTATACTTCTAAAGTTGGTGTAGGCCCACAAGGAAAGCTTTTCACTAGAAAAACAATCCTGAGTAATTGAAATCATTGAATGACCATTTGGCAAGAAATTGCAGTTTCTTAACATACCTTTACTGTATTGTGAAGTGATTAGAGCGTCCGTCTGTTGTGTGGGCGGCCTGGGTTCGATCCTAGGCTGTGCTACTGACTGCTATACCCCTCTGTATGTCTCCCTGTGCCAACGACAGGGATATCAAAAGCCTTGTGCCACCAGCTGTTGTGTGTCTGGCCCTGTCTATGGGACCAGGCACATAAAAGAACAACTGCCTCAGTAACAGTGTAGGGGTATGGTCTCTTCCTTCTCATAGATTCAATCACCATCACCACCCTTGATATGACCTTGGCAGTTAATTAGGGTGCCAAGCAACCAATAACCAACTAACCAAACTTTACTGTATTTTTTCGCAGCGATATCGACAGAGCTGAGGCCGACCATGTTCCAACACCACCCCGACGTGAAGACGGAAGACCTGGGGGTGCGGCTACCGCAGCACCACTTGGTGGACCGTGGACCAACCGGCCACACGCCCCAACCGCCCCAGTCTGTGAGCAGCTCCAACCCCTCTGGTAAGTGACAACCGGCCACACGCCCCAACCACCCCAGTCTGTGAGCAGCTCCAACCCCTCCGGTAAGTGACAACTGGCCAAACGCCCCAACCGCCCCAGTCTGTGAGCAGCTCCAACCCCTCAGGTAAGTGACAACTGGCCACACGCTCCAACCGCCCCAGTCTGTGAGCAGCTCCAACCCCTCAGGTACGTGAAAACACGCTCCAACTGCCCCAGTCTGTGAGCAGCTCCAACCCCTCAGGTAACAGTTCTTACCCTCTTGGTAAATAAGAACCATACAGGGTGCCCACGCAGGTCTCATAAGGTCTTACAAGGTCTTATTTTGGTTTTGCCATTCATAAGGCTATTAGAAAGGTCTTGTTTTGCTGTCAGAGGTCTTATAAAGGTCTTATTGTTAGGTTAAGCTAAAAAAAGACAAAAAAAAAAAAAACAGATTATGAAAGTTGTTTGTAGTCCTACAACATGTTAGAGGCTGCCTTCTCTTAGAAGTTTATACCTAGATATAGTTTCAAAATCTTCTTTGAAGCTATATACATAGGTATTAAAGGTCTTGTTTTCACTTGGCAGAAGGTATTATAAAGGTTTTATAAAGGTCATATTTCTGGAAATGCGTGGGCACCATGACTAATGAGCATTACAACTATGAATACTAAAAATATAATGAATAATGAGCAAATCCAATGTTTTATGTTGTCATTAGTACGACAGGTAGACTAAGGATTCATGGAATATGTAATTAATAAAAACTTGTTCCTCCTGCAGGGTTCTGGCGCGACATGCTAACCTACTCCACTCCGGGGGTCATCAAGGTGGAGCCGCGGTCCCACGACCAGCCGCACGATGGCAGCACGCAGATGGAGAACAATAACTTTGACCGCTACCGGCACCTGGTCAGCCTGGACAACAAGCGGCACGGCATCAACGCTTCACATCACCGTACGTTTATACTGACATTTCCTAATAAAATATTAAAAAACCAAATATTATGTGAAAGTAAAAGATACTTATATAAATGATGTAGTGTCGCCCTAGATTAATACATGATTTAACAGACAAATCTTAAAATGGTTGTCTTCCTTTAATGCATGACATTGAACAAGAAATTTGTATCATGGGCAAAAACTACCTACTCCAAAATTTAGACTGACGAAATCCTAATTAATATAATTTGACATAAAAAATGGAAAAAATAGAATTTTAAGATATAAGCAGGAGCTTATCTCGGAGGTCTTCAAAAACTGTGGATTGTGACCTTGCCTGACCTTGCCCTTGTACTCGTGCAGTGAACGGGAGTACGGGCTACCGTCTGGAGCGTTACCATGGCGACATGGGGCACGACTTCGACCCCTACTCCAGTGAGTCCTCTTAGCATGTCATTTCCGCTTTCCACGCCCCTCTCAAGCTCTGGCCTATGTCAAGGTTACCACTGCACAGGAAAAACAGGGAAAATGGCAAAAAAACATTCCCTGACAGGGAAAACAGGGAATTTGCAAATTTTGACAAAACACAGGGAATTTCATTTGGCCAGGTTCTGAAATTCCTGATTCTCAAGATATTAGAGATTCGACTTTTTGTTGTTGGGTTGCCCAATTTTTTTCTGCACACCGAGGCTTTTGAATTTGAACAATTTGCTGGATATGACACAGGGAAAAATTGCTGCGGGACAGGGAAATCTCAGGGAAAACACAGGGAATTTGAAAATGGAATTTGCGTTGGTACCCTGAATGAGGGAAACGCCATTCTGTCCAGCTAAACACCAGTCATTTTACTTATGTGAACGCTATCAACCACCCTTCTGCTGGTTCTTGGCGCTTTCATCAATAAGTAAAATATTTTATGCATCTGTAGCAAAGAGCTCTGAATATTGTTTCCCAACTTATTGCACGTTCAACTGGAGTGAATCAATGTTTCTGCGGAGAATCGCTGTATGTCGAAGTATAGTGTACCATAGGGAAACTTAATGAGTAACATGGTTGACAGTAAACCGCAACACGCCCTGTTTGGCTTCAAAATGTCCCGAATAGGTCCTTGACGTATGGAATGATACAAGAATAATTGTACTGACTTCAACTTTTTAGAAGAATAAAATGGAATACAAATTACCTGTTTTCTCAAATATAACCTTTACTTTATTGGGATTGTCTTTTGAAAAAGGCTCAAAATTATCCTGCAAACATTTATAAACCATTCTGGAGGTTAGGACACTAAGTCACAAAGGGCACTAAGTCACAGGTTTGTGACCTAGAGTCATTGTGTAACTTAGGGATAGGGTCTTGAGGGTGGCACTAAGTCACAAGACTGGTGCTATGTGACTTAGGGTCATTTTATGACTTAGTGTCTTTACACCGTTCATTGTACTACAACGAAACTAACCTGTCTGTTTCCCTCACTCCAGGCCAGATGTATGACGGTGGAGGGGTCGGCGGGTACGGCGGGGGGGCCGAGATGCAGAGTTCGACCACCCTGTCGGGCGGGGAGATGAGCCCGTCGTCCTCCCCGCCGCCGATGCCCCGCATCTACAAGCCGTGCGTGGTGTGTAACGACAAGTCGTCCGGCTACCACTACGGGGTCAGCTCCTGCGAGGGGTGCAAGGTAAGTAGGGGGGCCTAGGACCTTTTTTTTTTTAAGGTTTATTTCATTAAATCCATCAAGGTTTATCCCTGGCTTTCTGGATATTACAGAAAGGTATAATAAAATGGGTTAGTAAAGAGGTGATTTATACAGGAGACATTCAAACAGGATGAGATAATTTCATAGAGACAGTTACAAACAATTCGTGTGCAATTCTAATAAGCCCGTATACTTTTGAAATGGAAATTTTCTGAACATGTAAAAAGTAGGTTAGGCTCAGAATTTAGTGCATGCCTAGTAAATCCTGATATCTAGCAAACAAAGTATTCAACTTATTTCTAAATACGGATGTCTTCACAGTATTGTACGTTTAAAGGCCTAAAACGATATTTATGTGTTCAGGTAACCCTGCTTACACCTTTTTTTTTGTCCGAACAAATATTATAAGGTGTTCTATCGTATTTTTGAGCCCTTCCGGCCATTAAGTGATGTTGAGTTAATAAAGGATTTCCTTAGATAATCCATGGCGACGCTACTTCACGCTGACTATCTGTTGCTGAGGAAGTTCATTTTAAACACAACAAGTTTCCGCTGAATATTAGTTGATCATAAACATGTTAAATATCATTAGAAAGGCTTTTACTTCTTTTTGAAATGATATGAAGGATTTAGTTATTTGCCACATAGTTGTTTAAAAGTAATCGGTCACAGATTATTGGTGGTCAAAATTGGCTAGTGGAATACAGCATTTGAGCCTGTATTCCACTTACCGATATTGATGCTGACGATTTTTTATTTGATTATCTCCAACAATATGACATAAATGAAAGCATCTTATACACGATTTGAAATAGCATTGTAGAAACCTTTCTAGTGATATACAATGAATGTGTCGACATTCGCTCTTATTCCCCGCTCCCGATTTTCAAAATCGGTCGCAAAAATCGGCTCGTGGAATACAGCCTTTAATTGTTTTCCTCGCCTGCTGCAGGGTTTCTTCCGTCGGTCTGTGCAGAAGAACATGCAGTACACGTGCCACAAGGACAAGGTGTGCGTCATCAACAAAGTCACCCGGAACCGCTGCCAGTACTGCCGGCTACAGAAGTGTTACGCCAACGGCATGAGCAAAGAAGGTACCCCCCTCACTCACTGCTTGACCAACCCTACGAGTGTAGACTATCTACTTTTGTACAGAGATGCCGCTTTTCCGTCCAAATACGGATTACTATTGTTTGTTATCTTTTGTTTTTTCCCCCGTAAAAATAAACTTTTAAAAGTTTTTAGGGCCTATGGATAGACTACATCAGCTGTTTTCCTAAAATTGTTAAAAAACGGAAATGTGGTTTTATGCGCTCCGTATCTTTTCATGTTTTAAGAATAGCATCTCTGTTGTGGAGACTTGTACAGATGCCGTTTTTTCAACTTTTTTAAGGATTTCCTAAATTCTAATGATTTTAGTTTGCACAGAAAATTTTTCATACTCACTTAATTACTAATGTAACCATTATTTTATCTTCTGTTAATAAAGAAAATCTCATGTCTAGCAATACTTGTGCAGTAATACTTGGAAAGTGGATTATTTTGCCCTTTGTGTGTTTTGGGTAGGATTAAAAAACGTACAAGGGAGAGACCCATGACTCTCAATCCCCCCCCCCCCCCCCCTTATATGCCTTTGCATTGGGCCAATGTATTTAGATATTTAACTCATTGTTTTTTCCTTTTCATCTCAGCTGTGCGTAATGACAGAAACAAGAAACGGAAGACGAAGCAGGAGGGGTGCGTGTCATCGGCGACATCAGAGGAGATGACGTCTGAAGAGGAGACCATCATCTCGCGACTACTGAAGGCGCACCAGGAGACCTACCCGCTAATACTCAATGACGAGCGCTTCAAACTGGTATGGTCAACGTCAACGTAGAAAGATTAATCCAGATGTTAATCAGTATCTGCAGATTTCTTCTAGGTTTTCTCCCCCTAATCCTCTTCTACCCCCTCCCTTAAATAAAGAAATGACTAGTTCTATTTTTGGTCTTTTCGTGTAGATAATTTTGGTCTGATGTGAGATCTTTTGACTCCAAATCCTAAGTTGTTCTCAACATAAAAATATTTTTGACCGTAATTTTTGAAATGTTATCAAACAAGTTTATATTGGCCTGACTTGCATCCATATTTATCAGGAGCAAGACCACCGCTTGAAGAAAATACATTTTAAGAAATTTAATGCTGCGTGTCATGCATGCAAAACAAAAAGACACTTCTAAAATAGTGTACTGTTGCAAATATTAATAATGATTTATTTTTTTCAGAAAACGGTGGAAGACGTTGAGAAGTGTAACTCAATTCTGTGGGAGCAGGTCAGCGAGTTGTCGACCCAGGGCATCATGCGTATCGTGGAGTTTGGGAAGCGGGTGCCCGGCTTTACGCGACTCTCCATGACGGACCAGATCACCTTACTAAAGGCAGCATGTTTAGAAATTATGGTAGGGAAAATTGTGATGAAATATGCTTTTTGGTATCGTACAAAAATATGATTCCTAACATCAGGGTTGCCATTGTTCAGGGAATTCCGAGTTTTCGAGTTTTCTCTGAAAGATTTAAAGGTCGCGCTTGATTATAAAGAAAGTTTGTAAATCAAATACATGTAGTATTAGACATTGGAATATAGTAAGGGTTTTTCCCCTCAAGTTTCACTTGTATCTCGCTAATATTTACAAACGAAATTTATATCATCAAATTTAGTAAAGACGAATATTTGTGTTGTAATTATGTGTTTTATGTATGTTTTTCATACATTCCTGGCTGGTTCATGAATTAGTCTACAAGTTTTTGTCGGCAAGGGAGCAGACTTCGTGTAGAAATAACAATTTTTTCGAGAAATTTTGGAAATATATCGAATAAAGGTGCAAATATATAGCCTGTAACGATACAAAGTTGCCAAATTGTTTTATTCATTAATGATTCTATTCTGTCACCAGTGATACACTTGTTGCAAATTTATAATGCACATTCCTAGAGAACTATGTTACAGACCCATAAATATTATTGTAGAAATTGGAAATAGGGCTCACCATTAATTTCAGACAATGACATTATTTTATAGGCAAATTTGTATTTATAACTACATGTTTAAAGAATGTAACGACACATTTGTTCTTCACAGGTTCTTCGTTTAGGTGCACGGTTCGAAGATGAGTCAGAAACCATTAAGTTCTCGAATGGTCTCTCCCTTTCTGAAAAGCAATTAGATGTGGGTGGTTTTGGAACCTTGACAAAAACCATCTTCAAATTTGCAAAGTCGTTGGCTCAAATGAGTGTGGACGAGACAGAATTCGCTCTACTGGCAGCTATTTCTCTCATGAGTGGAGGTGGGTACCTTTTGTTTAACAGAGCCAACAGGGAAGTAATCTCAAGCAGGTATTGGTCCCTGTCTATTTTGCATAGAAAGAGATTGTAGAGATTAAGACTGACATATGCAAGGGTTGGTAACAGGCTCAGTCAGTTAGTGATTGTATATAGAGTGATTTATAAACTGCCACAAAATGATTTATCGTTTATATATTTCAAAAATTAGAAAAAGAAGGGGTTATGGAGCAGAACCCCTGGTTTCTGTATACACTTGTACAAGAAAATCATAATAAAGGAGGTTTCTATGGTAATAAATTCACTTTCCACAATATATCAATTCTTGTACAAGCGTTGGTGTACACCTTGTGGGGCTTCTTTTTTTCCCTTTTAGTTTCATATGTTATTTGCGGTCCTGGTAAACTCCACAAGAAAACAACCCATGGCAAATAGATTACTGTATAGAGGAATATGTCCGTCTGTCTTAATTAAAAAGATAATAATACCATGTTTCCCTGTGTGGCAGATCGGTCGGGCTTGGAGGAGCCGGGCAAGGTGGAGGTGCTGCAGGAGCCCATCCTGGAGGCCCTCAAACACTACATGCGGAGACGGCGGACCTCGCAGCCACACTCCTTCGCCAAGATGCTCATGAAGCTGACAGATCTCCGCAGTATAAGTGTAAAAGGTGCGTGTGTTTTGTTTTGTTTTTTCTCATTATTTTTTTTTCCTCCATTAGGAAAATGTACTTAGACATATGCAGTAACTGAAAAAAGTGTACGACTTTGCTCCACTAGGAGGTAGTATTCTTCCAGTTGATTCTTTTGATGCGATGCTGTCCACATGGGCGTACTATTGTATCTTGGCTGTGTAAGCCTAAGAAACATGTCATCTGAACATGATATTCGCCTAAAGTTTGTATTCTATTCTATACCGATTTTGAGGCTACCGATTTTTAAATTTGTTGGATTTTGTCTAATACCCCTTACAGTCTAGCCCCAGAATGTGCATTATGCCTGTATCAAACTGTCATTATCAGCGAATTTTGATGCTAGTCTGTAAAGGGTACTAGAATATAACATGAAACCTTACATTGGAAATATGATTATAAAAGCTAACAAATCACAATTCTCGTTTTGTTAAATTTAGGTGCAGAGCGTGTTCTTCATTTACGCCTTGAGATGCCGGGCGAGCTCCCCCCGCTGATTCTGGAGATGTTGGATCGCGCGGAGAACGTGTGCATCCCCTGACCACGCAGCCCGCCCGCAGGGCACACTGACAGAGACAGTCGACCGCATGTATCGGTCAAAGCACCCGGTCAGGGGCTCATTTGTATATAGAAATCACCCGTGGGTCTTCTACGGTTTCCATCGGTGGCACCAGGACAGCGTCCAGCCATCGCGGGGATCCCAAGCATAATGTGGTATTCGGATATATCTGGTTGGAATATCGCATACCAACTTTGTGTTTTTTTTATGCTTATCTTTTTGGATGAGGAGCCACAAGTTGTTGGGTGAATCATGCAGAGTTATCATTATTATTATATGCTGTATCCAAAGAAGTAAACTATGGTGTCTTTGTGAATGAGAGAAGAAATGGGTTTATATGCGTGTAACCTTTAACCTCAATGTGTCCATGTATATACCAAAGTCCATACACCATGTACATGATAGGACAGCTACGTAAGGTCAGACAGTTTAGCTGTTGCCATGGTTACTTAGTATATTTAAGGGGGGATTGAAGGTTACACAAAACACTGCTATAACCGTGATCCAGCGCGTACTTGGATGTGGGCAGTATTCGCGTATCGAGCCGGTGTATCTTAACAAAGGTCAAAGTCATACAGACCGATATTTATTGACCTTTTCGGTGACTTGAAACCCGAGTGATTTAATTTTGCTGTCAAATACATAATCCGGTGTGGAAAAATATTATGTATCAGCAATTGGCGTCAAACCGGTGTTTGTAATGTGTTTGTAGACGACCAACAGAGAGAGCAGTTAGTGCTACATTGCCTTGTTCACATGATCTCTCACATGTTCATTTGTGTCAAGATATGCCTGGGCGTATATCCCTACTTGTAGCGCACCAGGGGAGTTCCGTTCAACATTATTTTTGTGAGTGAAAGAAGGTAGTAACTGACTCAGTTGAGAGCAGTTGGTTAATTATAAAATTCCATCTTTATGAGATTCTAAGAGAGTATCTCATACACCTCATCATGTTCATAGCTGCTGTAAGATTTGCCAGTCATGGATTTCTTTTTTATTCTTTTTTCCTCTTTAATGAACCCTTGTTATTTGCAAGATCAAGTTAGTTAGTGGTCCTCCTAGCCTAGAAGTAGCACCGTTCTGACACTAATAATCCTCCTGGCTTCTTCACTTCTTAGTGGTCGGGTTCTGAACAGACTCTTTTTAAATAGCCAAGATTTTGGTGTTGTTTTCTGTCCAGTACATTTAAACGCTTTAGATATGCTCGTCTCATATCGGCTCACAGGGAAATATACTGATTGAATGTTGTTTTTGAAATAGAGTGAAATTGCCTAAATTTAGACTTCACCCTATGGTTTTTCTGCCATGATTTTGGACCACCTCATTATGATTTTGTAATGAGCACAAATTCGATCGTCCTCACGTTTTTTCTGATTAATCGGAATATATGAATCGAGTATTTTCAAAATATTGGGCATTCTCCTTTATTGTTTATGTCTCAAAAAGTAGATAATAGATGTTTACACTGTGCGAGTCTATCCTGACTTTTGTTATTTAATTTAAAATGTTCCTGTAGAAATTTATTGGCTCTTTACTTTACAGAGGTTCTCAGGTGACCAGGGTTAAAACAATGTTACCTTGTAATTTATAAAGAGTGCAAGTTTTCGCGTCTCCGGCATTTTCTATAAGCTGCTGGTAAATAGTTCCTGAAATGACCAATTGAGGAGGTCCCCACTTTTGCAAGCCACTGCAACACCCGTCTCATAATTATAAATGCACAACACTCACGCTGCTTAAACTAAAGTATCGCGTCCTGATCAAAACTGAAAAGTGATTTTAAATCCAATTCGGCGGCACAACACAGTGAATTCGGCTGACAACTTTGGAAATCTGATAGAAAGCTACACAAATGCAATGTTTGAAAACCAAAAAAGGAGTCGTGCTGTTAAGATTGGTTATATAATTAGATAACAAAAACAGATGAACTTAAATTAAATATTTACAGTTAAGAGGTTGGCATTGAAACGCATTAGATTTTGGCATTGCAGACGTTTTGGTTGACGAAGTATTTTCCAGTAGCTTACTTGGGAAACAGGGTTAAGCCGGAGTCCAGCTTGTTTGCTTTACATGTATGAAACTATAGATCCTTTGTAGGTGCTTAATTATAGTCTAGTTCTGACACAGCGGATTCCTTGTTAAAGATTTTCTTTAGAGTAAAGCCATAGAAAATACTTTTCTTTTAAATGTTTTTAACTGACCGGTTGTTCCATAATTCAGCCTTTTATTCGTAGTTCATTATTTTTCCTTTTATTCTTGGATATGTTTGTAAAAAAAGGTAACTTTTACTACACTAGTTGCAGTGCCTACTTAAATTTGACATTTGATTTTCCGCCCTTAGTAGTTTGCCCTGGTGCTTACTTGAACAAGAGTGCTTAAATTAACAAAATACTTGTTTCAGAGCATCCGACCATGGAACGACATTTTCATTGATTCTTTTCCGTATTTGATATAACATTAGCCAGGGTTTGAACATAGTGTTCTTCTTTTCATGCTCCATGGGTGTATACAAGCACCCCGGTAAAAAAAACTGGACCCTACTGATCTAACACCTTTTAGGTTGAATGTGGTCTGAAAACATAGTTGTTTTGGTATACAAATTATACTATTGGTCCTCCCTCCTTTGTCTCCTACCATTGATAATATTCCCCCAAAGTCAGATTCTTAACTCAATTTAAAATATCACAGTTTATGAATTTTATTCCACAGTTATTCGTCTTTTGACGATGTTGGTGATCCTTTGGTTTTTATGTCAAGCAGTATTTAGACTGCCAAGCAGTTATTCAGAGGTGAAATCTAATAGACTACAAGTGTCCTTTGGTTTGAAAAAGGCCCGTCGATACAAGTTTATAGCATCAATAACAAGAGTTATTGTTGTCCAAGAGTACTTATGAAGAGTTTATATACTAGGCCCTCAAAGGTATGCTTCTCTATAGTGATATTGGGATTTGTAGAAGTGTTTTCAACTCTCAAAGTGATTCCAAACTGATACACATTTGAAATAATTAAAAAAGGACTCCCTTAAGATGACCCATACCACCAGATATCACCAACTTAGCATGAACCAATATAAAATGGACGTATAAATCAGTTTCCCTTTTAAAGGTAGATCTTCAATAAGGTATGTTAGAAAGCTGTAATTTCACAAAATGCTTATGTGAAATAGCAAAACGTCCAAGTACCATTCAGCTTTACTCTTGAAATACTAATCAGGGATGATTTACTGCAAGTGTACTTGATGTATGTGTGTGTCCGAGTGTTTACTGTGCCTTCGTAAATGAATTAAATATCTCATTGATTATATGACATTCACCTATAACAGGAACTTAAAGCAGAAAGAAATTGCTAGCTTCTGCTGAAGTCAGGGAAGAATGAAAGTCAGGGCAAAACATCTCCATTATTCTGATGAAATTATACTAAGATTTGTGGATTTTTCCCCATGAATTATACAAATTATATACATGCAATCTTTGCACTTGAACTCAGGAAAAGCCAAGAGTTTGTACCTGTGTGATATGTGTGAAAAAGCTTTAATAAGATTAATATATGTGAATGGAATTCAGTAAACTTTTCTCCGGTTGGATATGATAGTTTCCGGCCATTTCTGTGGTCAGAAAGGCCTGTATTGTGTGCGTGTATGTTTGTTCCAGCTGTGTTGGACATTTGAAACTTGTTTTGTCTCTGCTGATGATGTTCGGACTGGTCGTCAAACCAAATAATGTAATTAACGTACCTGTCCACTCAAGTGATTTCTTGTAAGCTTTAAATGAACTGTGAAAAATGTGAGTAATTACTGTTAAAAAGGTCCGAGATTGCTCGCCCTGTTTTTTTTAAAAATCTTTATTTGATTATATATTTTTTTCTCCTGATTACAAGGGTACCAACGGTTGTTACTTGTAAACAAATTTTGATTAATATCGAGAGTATGGGAGCAATACCAGCTAATCAGTTTTGAGACCTCTGTAGAAAGAATGAAATCGAAATCGAAATTAAATGGAAATTTTTGGTGAATATGAGAAGTGAATTCCTGCCCCTGGAGCCCCCGACGAACCCGGTGAGTTATATACTTGTAGGGGGCCGAGTGGGCCGGAGTTCTCTCAAAGGTGCTGGTCAAGACAACTTGGAATTTTGGGCAAGATTATAAAAAAAGAAACCTTTCCGGGGGTAAATGATAAAAACCTCTGGTTCTGATAGCTTTAACCTTACATGACCAGTAACAGCAAGACCAACGTGTGGTGGATGTCTATACCTCTCTCAGCGTAAAAACTATAACCTTGTCTATCTCTAAGGGAAAAAATGTGGTCCATTGGAGAGATCGACCTACCTCGCGGTGTCTCAAGGGAACGACCCAGAACAGTGCCCGCTCAAACACCTCAGAGACCATCCCTGCCAGGGACATCGGGGAAGCGCAAAGACGTGAACGTTCATATTTCACAGATGCCATTTTTCCTACTTTTTTTGATTTTCTACTTTTTTTTGTGATTCCCCCCTCCCCCCCCCCCCCATCTTTCTAAAGGCTTTCATATCTGTTTAAGAGTATTTTGGTTAGTTTCAAGCTATTCAAATCCAAATTGTATGTCAGGAATCTATTCCTGAAGGTAATAGTTGCTCTTATCTGCTTCTTAAAAAAAAAAAAATAGGAAAACCGTTTCCTTCTTTTCCTACTTGTTCATCAGTTGGTTGTGGCATCTCTGAATGATAAATGTTCGTGTATCTAGCCCTAAGGCCAGGTTTTGTCATTATTTGCATTGTGGTAAATGCGCAAAAAAGTGTACACAGTATGTTTCCTGCTATGGAGGGGATGGTTTCTGAAGGGCTTGTTTCGGCCATCTTTTTGAGGGGCGCTTGTCTAAGGATGGTTTAGGATCTCAAAACCGGCCATTAATACCATGTGATGAAGAAAAGATAAAAGTGCTCAGTCTGATAGATTCCCCCAAGTTGGGAGCCGGGATCACAAAATTTCACAAAATTTCAATTCCTACGAAAAGCTTGAATACTCGAGATGATTTGTTATCTTTGAATATAAGCAATCATGGAATACCTTGGACTTTTCCTTTTAATATTTGTCACGTTCTTTAACTTCAAAGCTGTGGCAGTGTCCATACGATATATAAAAACAAGTATTATGTATGCATATTAATATGTTATGAATGATTTTAGTATGATTATTTTCAGTAACTTTCATGATAAGAAAATAACATTTGGACAGCATCATGATCAGTCAGGCTTTAAATGGTAATTTCAAAATCATTCGAGCCAGTGGGAATTTGACAAGTGAAACTGGGTTAGGTGTCAAATATTCCGCGATTAGCAGTATAACATTTTCGCTTTATTTTGCATTCAGAAAACTGAAGTTACTTGTATTAGTTTTATTGTTGGTCCACTGAAAACTGTTAGAGGACATCAGGGTATAAATAGATCGCGTAGAAATTGTGCTTCCACATTTTCATTAAACAGTCCACATTTCACAAACTATGTTTAGATTTTGTTGGTTTATAACACAATTGTACTGTATTTTCCTGAAAGTAAATACATACAAAAATAGAAGTTGGTGGATTTTTTTTTTCAATTTGAGAGGTGTAAAATAAAGTGGAGCAGAGTTGTATGGGGTGTTTCTCCTCCTAATGTGAGAGGCGGTTTGTGTGTTTAGTGTACAAAGTGTGTTATAAAACACGAGGACCAAGGCGGTCTCCTTGACACGAGTATTATCGTTGCCCTTGCCCAATATATATAACGGGCGGCAACGTGTAAACATTTCAGATGCCAGAAATGGCAAAATCATCATTATTTCATATACAAGAAGCTTTACCCTATTTTCATTAGTCAGCAAGAAAAGCCGGTCGATCGAGACCAATTCACATTCGGTCGGACCCTGTATGATTAAAATAAAACAAAGACATGTAAAGGCATTTATTAGGTACCTCAGAAAGAACACACGTTATGTCATCATAATACCATTGTTACTGTACTAGAGCATGCCTTAAGCCAAGAAGTAAGGCTTACTTAGCAGTCCGTAGAAGTGTTTCGTTCTAGGTTGGTATGTAGCAGAACTTACACTGACTCGACGTGGATCAGACCGGGCCCTCGTTTGTGAGGTCTTGATAAAGGGGTGGTATAAATTATCGACAGGCCGCATCGGACATGTTGACAATGTAG
The DNA here is from genome assembly GCA_936440205.1 of Lepidonotus clava. Classification (NCBI taxonomy): domain Eukaryota; kingdom Metazoa; phylum Annelida; class Polychaeta; order Phyllodocida; family Polynoidae; genus Lepidonotus; species Lepidonotus clava. The sequence goes on along the minus strand of OW387149.1, from coordinate 29,417,169 downwards.
GATAGCCCATTATTTTTCCACCGTGAAATAAACTAATTTTAGTTACACTTATTACACACTTGCACGTGTTTTCCTTCACCTCCTTGTCCCAAGAATGAAGAAAATGATAAAATGTAGCAGTAACGTTTTACTTGTCTTGTATTTCAATACAGGATGCCCATGCAAGTCTTAGAAGTCTTAAAAAGGTCTTAAATTGGTTTTCTCAAATTTAAGGCCTTAAAAGATCTTAAATTTTGCATTTTTCTTGGAGGAGGTCTTGAAAAGGTCTTAAATTGGATCTGATTTGAAAATAAAAGTCAAATGACAGGTTAGCGAAATACTGCACTTTTTTGTAAAGCGTTCATACATTGAAAGCTCATGCGAAAAGCTTTTTCTTTATATGTTGCAAATAGGTCTTAAATTTGTCAAATTTTGGTCTTAAATAGGTCTTAAATTGATTTTTGAAAAAGCGTGGGCATCCTGCAAGAATAAGTGGTCGACAACCATTTGAAATGAGGGGGCAGTGACTAAATCATAACTTAAGTTTTCGCTGAGTATGATCTCAGTATAAATTTTCCAGGTTAGACCATTTTTTACAAGAATATATGATAAGAAAAAAGTTTTGAAATTTGCAATATTCAAATACAAATATAGCGGCTTCGTTGTGTGAAGTTTAGAGCGCAGATTATGTAAAAAAAGGAATCTGTACATAATAAAAATGATCTTTACTTTTACGTGTATACATAGACATAATTATTATCAATGCTGTATATGCTTTTGATGAATATTAAAAAAGTTGTATTCAAAAAATGTAAAGAAACGGTGTGTCCCGTGTCAAATTAAACCCGCGGACCATTGCATCTCGTGAGATTCATTACAGCGTTCCGCTTCACCTGACCCAATAAATGATTTTCCAGACCACGCCACCTAGTGTGGTGCATAGGCCAAGAATTGCTACCCAGACAAGCTTGGGGTTATTTCCTCTTTGAGCCTTTGTAAATTGCTGATTTTTCACCACCCATAACTTTTTATGTATACAAAATTGCATAGTTCTGTTTATTTGTACTTATAGCCCCAATCTTTGTCTTTTCTCTGATATATGTGTCATCTGTGTGCATGGATGGTATATATTTTAAAATGATTTTACAATAATAAAAGTTTCTAGCCAATCAGGTGCCCAGAACCAGTGCTTATCAGCATTACATAACAGGTGTTGACCCCCACTGCCCGGTGGTCACCATAGCGACACCCAGACAAACAAAGCCACTGGACCGTGAAGGCAGGGTCTGGAAAAGACTATAGGTACACGATATAATCGCGGCCTATAGTTCTTTTGTTCTCCCCTCTACCCTGCATGGAACCAGAAGTTGCTTGAACCAGTGGTTTCCCGCTAAAATGACGTCAGAGCCATTCCGGTCAAGAACGTAAACGTATTAATTTTAGCGCTGTACATATTTTCGAGAATTTCGCGCACCACTAGAAATGCGCGAAAATATCATGTGAATAAAAATATATCAGTATTATAGAAAAAATAGAAATAACTCAAATGCGCGAAATTAAGAATGCGCGAATATTCTATTCATTGCCTGGTGCGCGAAAATTTAGCAGCGCGAAAATATATACGTCCACGGTGTTAGGTAGTAGGCCCTTAGCGCGCATGACTTACCACTGGTGCCCTGAGAATAGTCTTTTCATGACCTACTTACCTCTTACATATTAGTTTGAACAGCTAGTGGACTTGGACGTAACTACAGTCTGCCCTGAGAAGGGCTTCACAGAGTGGGACCGGCAAGCCGGCAACAGACGCAGTAGGCAGAGACTCCGCCTCATGTGCCCTTATTCCCAGGAAACTAATGATACAAAGATGAGGATTATATTACAAGGCATATAGGTAGGTGTTTCTCGTATAGTGGCTGTGTGTAAACTTATATCTCCACAGGAAAATAGATAGTAAACCTGTGCCAAGAATGAATGGGGATTGAGGACCCCATGTTCTTGGCGCAAAAAGGACTGCGCTGTGCTATTCTGTCACTATAGAAAAAACACCCTGCACAGAAATGCTTATACGGGTGTCTTGTGGCAAGAATAAAGACATTAGGATAAACAAAAATTAACTACAAAATAATTACTACGACTTATTTCTGAGGCCTCTGCGACTTATTTAGGGAGTACCGGTATATATAAGGGAAGGATTTTTCTACAATTTCAAGTACATGTATATTATATGAACCAACATACTTAACCAAGTAGCTAAAAGTGTTTCTTTTGGGGAGAATAAAAAAAGGGGGGGTGAGGATATTTAAATATTGAAAAGGGCATAATCGTACCGGATTTATCATTATTGTCACTTACTATTACATTAATTCTCCCTACCACGGATAGCATAATTATTTTCTTTGTTTTACCTGCAGGCTAGCCTAGGTCAACAATGCTCATGTATAGAAATTTTCGATGATCATTTTTCTTTTTTTTTTAATATTCTAGTTGTCCTGGGTTGATACAATTGGCAAGATGCCATTTTCCGTTGTAACCCAGCATTCAACATCTAGATTAGTATGTGGGAATCATTATAAATGTCAGGATAGAGTAAAATACAAACTGTGTGACAACATTACACAAATTTCAAAATTAACAAACTTAAAGGTGATAGAAAGAGAAATGTTACAGAATAATTTTTACTAGTTTTCACAACAAGTATATGCTCAATAAACGTATCCCTTGAATTGGAATGCACAATTTAGAATTTCCCTCGCAAATAATGGATGATTTGTTCTTGTTAGCCCCATGTTCAGCTTTGATTTCCAACTTGCAAAATGTTGTTATCCTTTCTCACTAGTCGGCGCAGGGTGTTAAATCTAGTGACGTAATATGTGCCATACCAGTCTTGCACCTTCCACACCTAGGTGTGTGCGAATTTTATTCCCCATGGCCCACATAACATTTTATGCTCTCACATGTGACCCCAGAAAATGGCCAATTTATTTCCATTCTGACAAGTCAGAACAGAGATTATATATTCATTTCCTATCCTATTACTCCAATATTTTTCAACCTTATACCAGTATACTGTGAACGGATTGAAGCACTATCATTTTGATGTTAATTGAATAGCAGGGTTCATGCTACAGTAGTTCATACTTAAGTACAGCCTCTTTATATATACAGAATGCACCCTTTAGAATTCAGAAGTGTAGATATGTATATGCCCCTATACACCTGATATATCCAGCAAGTTAGGTATGCATCCTGAATATAGCATGGCGCATGTGACGTCACAGATACCCCTCACAGTGCTTATCAGACCAGGTGTGTGCCTCACCTGACTCACTGCTCACTGAGGACACAGTCATGATAGAAAAATGTTGATAATTTTCTTAATTGTTAAACAATTTGCATTATCTTTTCGCTGCATACTAAGAATATGACAACAAATAAGCAAATCATTTCCAGCACCCTCTTTCTATCACCTTTAATAGGATACATGGCATTGTTTGTGGTCAAACATGATAGGGATCAATATCAACCATCTTTTTAGTTTGTATCCATATCTGTTTATCATTCTCCGGCATCGCTGTCGCTGCCATTGTCTCCGGTCAAACCCGGAGTGTTGTGTTGGTCATTTAGGCAGAGGACGCCATTGAGGGATACCAGCACCAGCGGAAACAAGATCGCAAATTTCGACCTGCTTCCGGTTGGCAGTACTTTCTCTATGTAATGCCTATACCAGAAATTGACCATTGACAAAGCATTAGCCGAGATCGGGTCGGAGAGTGACAGTGCTCAAACTGTATGATATCGACGCCTCAGCATTCGAAGGCCCATAGCATTCGGGATGTGTCGTGTAGTGTGATTATGTTAATGAGGGTGATGACGGCAAGCATGGTGGCCCCCGGTTTCCCATCGGAAAGTCTGCCGGGAATGTTTGCCTATTTCGCCTATTTCCTGCGCATTTCAGTCGACTTAATGTGCCATATAGGTTAATGTTGATCTTTTATTGATGATGCCGATGTGTTATAAGAGTCTTGATCGACATAAACCTAGAAATTGTGTTTCTTCACGAACTAGTTTTCATGCGCAATCCCTTCCGGCCGAAGCGCATCTCGTGTATTCACACTGTCAAACCACAGCGCCTATTGCATCAGAGGCCCAAGATGGCGCGCTCCGGTCAGGACACGTGTAGCTGTCCTCTGCGATTGATCGCCATTTACGCCTTAAATCGGCATCGTCAAGCAATGTGGAGTATATACTATGGATTACTAGTGTCCGGAGGCGGTCCAGGTCGATATGAGATCAAGAATTATGTCGATATTTACGATCGGCATTGAAGAGAAGGTTAGTTAACTCGGAGTGTAGGTGAACGATAATAGAGGAGGATGGCGGCGCGCTCGCATGTGCATCTTTTTGTTTAATTTGATCGATAATTCGCTCGATAATTCATATTCCTATCCCCATATCTCATCAACAATTACTTTCATATATAGCAAAAGAAGACACTAAGCCGGAGTTCTTTCGGTTTACCGATTCTTTTCTTTTATAATTCCACCTGTGTCCTTGTATTTCAAGTTGGTTTGAAAATTCTGTCTTTACATAATTATGGTTTAAGAGCAAGTATTAGTACATTTTCTATAGATTTCCCCATGTTTTTGTCGACAAAATTATTCAAAATTAACCTGCAGGTGCTTAAAATCTGTGGCAGGGAGAATTGAATATTAATTTATTAAATAATAAATAATGAGTGTAATAGTATGTAAAACATTCATTAATAAGTTATATTTAAATCGAAATTCCAATATATTTCAGTTAAGTTAACAGCTGAAAGTTCACATGTTGGGCGTTGTGGTAGCCAATTGTTTGTTTGTATTTGCAGGCTAGGAAAATTCGGCCAAAATTGTGGTTGTCAGAGGGCAACCATTAGCAGGAATCTGGTCATTCACATACAGCTTTAGAGTGTCCACAATATAGAGAAAATTCCTTATAATCTTACATGCTATTAGAATTGGTAGAAAACAATATTTTACAGTCTCTATGCGGTTTTGAACATTCCGTGGCAGGGGTTCAGGGAATATTTGAAGAATATCAAATACTCTAAGTACCAAAAAACAGGGTATCTTAAAAGAAAGAGGAAAGGCAATTGAGGGATGACATGGAAGTGTAAGAATGGACATGAAACAACCATGAGAAACTATTCAATATTTTTGGGCTCTCACATCTTCACACAGGATTTAATAAACTTCTCCGTAAGTTATATCATGGGATCTAGTTTGGCAGGTTGAGCAAAAGTAAGTGCATTGTCTTACAAGTACACGTTGACTGAGCGTCGTTTGTGCAAGACTTATTTGTACAGTGGTTTCATCGGGATGTAAGGAACGTTGAATTTTCTGGAACAGTAGAGATCGATGAGTCCATGTTCGGGAAGAAGATGAAGCATCACCGAGGAGACCTTATGGACTTCACATTTGGATTTTTGGCCTAGTTGAGCGGGAGAGTAACCAGTTGCTTATTTATCCGGTTGCAAAAAGGGATAGTGCCACCCTGGAGAAGTTAATCGAGCGGCACGTGGAAGTTGGCTCTACCATCTTTTCAGATGGCTGGCTTGCATATAGTAAATTGAATGAGATGGGATATAACCACTTTGTGGTTGAGCATAAGTATGCTTACAAGGTAGATTACAGAAATCTTGACACAGGAGACGTAGTTGAGGTGCATAACAATCAGATAGAGGGAGCGTGGAAACGTGCAAAGGTAATTTAATCATTTAGATGTTTTTTTTTATTAATATCTATCACTTACTAATACAAGCCTTTTATTTTAGGACGGTAGAGTACCATACAGTGTGACCTGGAATTAATCCATAAGATTAAGACCCTGGGGCACGATGGATGATAACCGTTGCATCCAGCGTTTTTCCTCTCTATCCCGTTCAATTTGTGCAGTGAGGGTTCCAGGAGGGGATCGTATAAACGAGAGGACCGAAATTCGGAAACCTTCCGTTAGTCCCGGGTTTTCAGGTGGACAGGCATTAAAATGTCTAGCCACCGTTGTGTCATGGTTGTGTTGAATGTCATGAAAATGGCCCTGGAATCGTGTTAGTAATCGATTTTTAGTTTGGCCTACATAATGTATACGGCAGTGTTTGCAGGTGATTAGATAAATTAAATTGCTGCTTTGACAGTTAATGTTATACAATGGTGTGAACAAACGGCCATCATGGAGTGATTTGATTCGTTCTGTAGTGTTCATTAAGGGGCAATAACGGCAAGTAGTGGGTCGATTGCAAGGGTGACCAGATAAACCTGGTTTTTTGATTCCGGTTCGGGTAGAGGCCCGTACCAAGGAGTCACTAAGGTTCTTATTTCGTCGCAGACCGAATATGATTTTCGAGTCTATCAAGGGTCGGGTTGTCTTTGATCGTCCGAGTAGAGGCCAGTGATCTCTAACAATGTCTGCGATAGGTGGGTTTTTAGGATTGTGGGTTGTAATACAATAAAATGTATGGTCAGCGTCTTTGGGTTTTGAAGAGAAAGAAGGATCGGATAAAAGGTTTTTGTTTAAGAGCGTATCTCGATCCATTTTGAATGCTCGTCTCAGTGAAGATTGCACTAGCTGTTTCGGGTAGCCACGTCTAATAAAGTGGGAACTCAGCATGAGAGCATTTTTAATGAAATCTGAATCCAAAGTGCAGATTCTTCTGAGTCGTAAGAATTGAGAATATGGAATGCCCTTTAAAATATGTCTTGGGTGTTCCGATGAAAAAAGTAAATAATTATGGCTGTCAGTTGGTTTGCAGTATAGGGTGGTATAAAGTGAGCCACTCGTCGATTGTTTAATAGTTAAGTCAAGGAAATTTATTTCACTCGAGGACGTTTCTGCAGTAAATTTAATAGTCCGGTGTTGTGAATTTAAATATCCAACAAATTCAGTTAATGATTCCGGACCATAGGTCCAGATGAAAAAGATATCATCAATGAACCTTTTCCAGATAAGGGGTTTTATTTATATGTATAAACATACTGATCTTCGAAAGCTCCCATAAAGAGGTTTGCAAAGGATGGGGCCAGTTTAGTGCCCATAGCTGTGCCTCCTATTTGGAGATAATGTTTGTTATCAAAATCAAAATTATTTAGTGTTCGTACCATTTCGAGAAGTTTACAAATCGAAGCGTTTGTGGGATTTAAAGATGGATCTCGTGATTTAGAGAGGTAAGTGGCGACCGCTTTGATACCCTCATCATTAGGGATGTTAGTATAAAGACTAGTGACATCCAGAGATCACTGGCCTCTACTCGGATGATCAAAGACAACCCGACCCTTGATAGACTCGAAAATCATATTCGGTCTGCGACGAAATAAGAACCTTAGTGACTCCTTGGTACGGGCCTCTACCCGAACCGGAATCAAAAAACCAGGTTTATCTGGTCACCCTTGCAATCGACCCACTACTTGCCGTTATTGCCCCTTAATGAACACTACAGAACGAATCAAATCACTCCATGATGGCCGTTTGTTCACACCATTGTATAACATTAACTGTCAAAGCAGCAATTTAATTTATCTAATCACCTGCAAACACTGCCGTATACATTATGTAGGCCAAACTAAAAATCGATTACTAACACGATTCCAGGGCCATTTTCATGACATTCAACACAACCATGACACAACGGTGGCTAGACATTTTAATGCCTGTCCACCTGAAAACCCGGGACTAACGGAAGGTTTCCGAATTTCGGTCCTCTCGTTTATACGATCCCCTCCTGGAACCCTCACTGCACAAATCGAACGGGATAGAGAGGAAAAACGCTGGATGCAACGGTTATCATCCATCGTGCCCCAGGGTCTTAATCTTATGGATTAATTCCAGGTCACACTGTATGGTACTCTACCGTCCTAATATATTCAATCTGAACACACCATATCGTGCGGACCCGTGACATTACACGCTAACTATCTAGCGTATGGACATAGTCCTACCACCTTTTGACCAACACTCCCTTTTCCCTTTTGTTTTGTTGTATATTTTCCACAATAACACCACATGAGGGGACTTTGCCAATTTTATTTCTAAAAATTGGAAGGGGCCTGCTATACAAATCACTAAAATTGAACAACTTTTTGTTTTTCAAAATTTCAAAAATATCAATGGAATTGTCTCTAAATATTTCTGAACAAATTCGCACCTGAAGAGCCTTTTACGGCGAAACCACATAATACCAACAATAATTTAAGCTCCTAATGCTAACTCTCTCAATATGGTTACCATGGATCCACAACATTACATCATCCCAAGGAGCACAAGTTTACCTGAACTACATCACAAAATGATGATGTCACAACCCCGGTTGCTAAACAAACTAGGGTTGTTACGCAGGTCACCGTTGGCAACTTCTAAGTGGCAACTGTCACTTGGTGTGGTAGTGCTGGGCAGGGAAGACACACAATCCGTCACTCCTGTAATACAAGCCTTTTATTTATTAATTATAATTGAAAGCATTGTAGGTTATACTATCTTTTTGATTTGTTTTGTAGTTATTTATACACTTCATTTATGTATGGGTAATTTGCTTAATGTAATTGTGATATATTATTTTCTAGGGTCATTTTCGGCGCATCAATGGCACCTCAATGAAAAACTTCGAAAGTCAATTCTGCGAAGTTATGTGGCGTTACTGAAACAAAGGACCCGGAATCATAGGTAGATTTTTCGATCTACTGAAATCAGTCTACACTCTTGAAAGTGATCCTCTGCTCGATGCACCTTCCCCTGTGTTTGACACTTGGGAATTGCAGAAAACTGAGGTAAATATCAGCATAAAATGTTTTTATAAGTTAATAACTAGAGTAAGAAATGATTGGATATTATATATTAAAAGATGTACTTTATTGAAGTGTTTACGAATTGAAGTACATAGTTAGATAAACAATGGACATGTTAATCTTGTTGTAATTGACATTTCGCGGGATAAATTAATTAGTTACATAATATTTACTTTTCAGATGGATTACTTGCATAATACCATACATAATGTCGGCATCGATGTCGACGTAAATGAAGATGGTACAGAAGACGTCCCTTCAACGGCCGAGTTGGCTCAAGTTAGAGCACAAATTATTCAAGAACAAAGCTTGAGAGGTATAACAAATTTTTCTATTAAATTACACATTAACATTGACGATTTGTATGTAACCAGAGATAACATATAATAAGAAAAAACTGTTTAATTACCGTGTTTCAACTGAAAATTTTACTCAACTATACTATTTTAGAGAAACGCCCTATTTCAACAGCCACAGCATCTGAATGTTCAACACCCCAACTCCCAACCCATCCAAGAGGTATAAAAATGACACTTATATGATGATTAATCAAATTTAAACACTTACTATTAGTATACTATTGTACGCTAGTTGTTGTTATAGGTAATTACTAATTAACTGGGGGATTGCTATCACTTATTAGTCGAATTGTCTTAGTTAAACTTCCTCTCTGTTTGCTAGTCAAGTGGTAGACTGTTCCGCGAGATGGGCGCTCATATCCATGACGCAGACAACGCTTGGTTGAGAGTTGAAGGTACTTGTACCTATCTAGCTGGATTTGAAATTCCAGTGATATTTTTTCTATATTGGTTTCAAATATTCTTCAATATGTCAACAATCCATAGCCAAAAAGAAATTACAATTCACTGTTTGGTTTTCACCTGGAGGATAGGAAACAATAGAGACCTTTACTATAGGTTCCTATGGGAAATGCCTAACTGTTTTCATCATCAAATTCCTGGAAACAAACCCGCTTTTTCTATTTTAATCATGGATCCGCCCCTGAAGACTACCCCCTTACCCAAGGCCTCACCGTCAACATGCATTGGCTCTTTATCTCCTCGCCTTTTCTGTTGTTTTCTCCCTAAGGTGTCTCTAAAAGAGGAATATAATTGTTTACTCTCCACATATACCAAATGAAAAAAAGAATCGATCCAAACATCACCCATTTGGAAATGGTATAGGCACCAACTCCTAACTTTAATTAAGGAAGCTAGTCGGGCTGTCAAAACTCATGTGATACTAGTTGCCCCAAGTTTTAGGATCCTAAAAGCATTCCTGAAAGTCAGTATGTCCGTAATATTTTAATTACCGAGATGCAGGTTTATCCCTGGGTCTCCGGTATGCGTGATTGTTACATGAGGCATTTAATTACCATATACTTGTATTATTTAGAGGGGGAGATTTCTCGAAGATACAGCAAAAATAGACCCCAATTTTCAAAAAATGACCCCTAATGATAACAAGAAAGGGGCACTTAAACTGGAAATATTATTCTGTCAATAAAGTTGGAAATGGAAGTCAACAAAGATTCTGTCCGGGGTATATAGTGTGGCGCTCCTCGGGAGGAGCTACGACGACCGGCCCGGGCCGATCGACGGCAGCCGGGGCCTGCTGCAGTCCGGCCCGTCAACTCGCTTACCGCGCGGCCCGGTCCCCTACTCGGCGACCGGACGGACGGTCTGTGCAGGCCAATCAGAGTGCTCCCTTTCTGACCAATGGGAGGCCTGCTCTCCCTCCTTGACTGACCAATCAGGGCACAGCATTGTTTACTCCAGGGGAGCTCCAGGGAAGTGGGTTTGGGGCACTGGAGAGTCTGGAGTAGGGTGCTCTCTCAGGGGTCCGTGCTTTCAGTGCCCAGGCTAGATAAGGGGGGCTCTCCTGGGGCTCTGCTCACTCTCTGTTTTGTTGCTGTAGGGTTCTGACCTTGGTAGGTAACCCTGACTTGTGAGACTTAGAAGGCCTGTTTGGCTCTAGGGGACTGTTACTGATATAGCCTAGTTTTAGGCTGGTTTTTGATATACTTTGTGGTGGTTGTTTTGCCTATGTCTGTTAGACTAGGTTGTTTTATTAACTTTTAGTTAATGGTTTTGCCCCACAAGTATATATTTTGACTTAACAGTTTTCCCCTAAAGTTTCAGACTTGCTTAGTTTGGCCTGTTCTAGATTAAGACTTTACTTATTTGGGCCTGTTTTCCAAATTACAGACTTTGTTTATATTTTGTATTTTTCAAAGTACAGACTTTGTTTACCTTTTTGTGAAAGGGTATTTGTGTAACCTTTATTTGTGGAACCTTTATTTGTGGAACCTTTATTTGTGTAACTTATTTTTTGGAAACTTTATTGTAACTGTGTGTTACAGTTTGTACATTCTGGCTTTGTACTTTACTTTCTAGAGAGATTGTTTTAATAAACTTTGTTCAACTTAAGTTACTGTTGTTTGGTCATTTGTCACACTTCCAATCCTAGTGATCAACCTGGTTTAAATTGACTCCCCGGGCCTAACCTGACCCAGGGAGCGCTACAGTTTTTGGTGCCTGAGACCAGGATTGGAGATAGCTGTGACTTTGACCAATGATATTTTGATAGCCATACACAACGAGAAGTTATTACATTTTTCAGACGATCTGCTTGACCTCTGCTTGACCTTTGACCTCAGCTTGACCTTTGCTTGCTTTTGCCCTGCTTGGACATGAGCCAACCTCCCAAGAAGGTGAGCTGCTACTGGCTGTTTTGTTGATGCCTTGATTGAAGCTTTGCAAGAGCGGTTTTGGCCTCTGGGGCAAGAGGCCCAGTTTACTTTTAAGTTTATGAGCCGTGTTTTGCAGGCCAATGAGACTTTGGCAGCGTATGCCCACGATTTGCGCAGACTTGGCAAGCGGGCTTTTCCGGGTGAACTGCCCAATGAACGTGTGTTGATCAACACTTTTGTGAAGGGTTTGAGTGATACTGGGATGAAAAGGTATGTCCATGCTTTCACCCCTACTACCCTTAGGGATGCTGTGAATTTGGCCATGGCATATGGTACTTATGACATTGTCAGTGGGAGCACGAGTACTGAGAATGAATAGTTCCTGTAGAAAGAAGGACCTATCTGAAGTGAAAAGTTGTTGCTCCCTGTGTTACAGGGTGAGCTTAGATTACTTTGGAGTCGTGAGTTAGTTGAAAGCTTTTGATTTGTAGTTTCAGGTGGGATCCTGATAGTTTTTTAGAAGTGAGCTAGGTGAAAGCTCTTGTTTCCGGTAGTTTCAGGCGGATTCCTGATAGTGTTTAGATGTGAGCTGAGTGAAAGCTTGTGATTTGTGTAGTTTCAGGTGGATTCCTGATAGTTTTTAGTTATGAGCTAGGTGAAAGCTCGGTTTCTGTAGTTTCAAGTGGATTTGTGGTTATTTTGAGATGTGAGCTGTTGTTTCAGGGGGACTCCTGATTTTGGTTGAGTTGAGCTAGGTGAAAGCTCTTATGTCCTATGGTTTCAGGTAGATTCCTGATTGTGAATGAAGTATGAGTGAGTGAAGGCTCATCGCCAGCAGGTAGCTGGTTGTTTACTATTGAGTGTGCCTTGTTTTGATAGGAAAGTAACCTATGGAAGGTGAAATCAGATGAAAGTAACCTAGGGAAGGTGAAATCATAGGAAAGTAACCTAGGGAAAGGTGAAATCTATCAGATTTGGTATTTTGGAAGGCAGATATTTAAGGTGGAGTTCCTTAATATTGTTTTCAAAGCTTTTGTAAGGTGCGTTTTGACGACTGTGAGATTTGGTTTGAGAGGACTTATCTGAGGGATGATGTGCCCTCACAAAAGGTGCTCAGATGTGAAATGGTTTGCTTTAAAGAGTTGTGCTTAGAATTTCGAACAGTGGGTCTGTTGTCTAGGTAGCTCACGTGACCTGTAGGGACAGTTAGTTGTTCATAACCAGATTGGAGAGGGGAGTGACCCCTGGAGCTGGACCAGGACTGACAGGGGGACTGTTACCTGGTGAGCTCACATGTCCTGGAGATTCTGGCGAGGTGATTCACTACCTAGGACAGAGGAGGGTTGGGTTACCCTCAAGCTGGATTCCAGATAACAGGGGTACTGTTGCTGGGAGGCTTGCATGCATATTCTGGAGGGATTGATGTGTGATTCACTACCTAGGATGGAGAGGGCAGTTACCCTCAAGCTGTATTCCAGATTTACAACAGGGGGACTGTTGCTGGGAGGCTTATATGCATGTTCTCTGGAGGTTCTGGCGAGGTGATTCACTACCCAGGATGGAGAGGGATTTGCCCTCTAAGCTGGATTCCAGATTTACAATAGCGGTTTGTTGCTGGGAGGCTTGCATGTTCTGATGGACTGGTTGATGATGTGCTGTTTGATCTGAAGGGGGAATTGCCCTTTAAGTCTGATCAGGAGGAACTGGCAGGTGGACTGTCACCTGAGAAGCTTACTTGTTCAGAACAAGCAGTTTGTTTGCTGTTAAACAGTGGTTCGCGTAGCTCATTGTTACGTTTGTAGTTCACTGAGTAGTGAGAGATGGGAAGATGTAAGGTCAGCGTGTTGGGTGACCAACCTTGCTTAGAGCAGGTTTTGGGATCCCTCTGGCAGGCTGATAACCTTGAAATCCCTGTGTGCATTATCTAACTTGGATATTGATCCTGGAAGTGCTGAATTTTGCTATTTGAGATTTTGGTTTGGGAGAGATGCTGTCTGGAGATGTGCTGTCTGGAAGAACACCGTGACCAAGGGCGAAGCTGGCATGGTGGCCAGCTCTGCGCCCTGACTTTGACAGGAGCTCAACAGAGGAAGACTAGGGACAGTCTGATCAACTTGAGGACATAAGGATATAGAATTTCACCAAAGAGACTTTTATTTTGCAAGGAGAATTTTGTGTGTATTAATTCCCAGTTCTGTACTGAACTTGTGAAACAGTGTACAGTTTATGTATTTTATACTGTTCATGTATTTTATACTGCCATGTACTGTTCCATGTTCCATGTATTTTGTACTGTACTGTTCCATGTTCCATGTATTTTGTACTGTACTGTTCCATGTTCTATGTATTTTGTACTGCACTGTTCCATGTTCCATGTATTTTGTACTGTATTTTTATGTACTTTTGCACGGTTTTGTACTGTTTGTGTAACAATGCGAGGGCGCATTGGTCCAAGGAGGGGGGCGTGTGGCGCTCCTCGGGAGGAGCTACGACGACCGGCCCGGGCCGATCGACGGCAGCCGGGGCCTGCTGCAGTCCGGCCCGTCAACTCGCTTACCGCGCGGCCCGGTCCCCTACTCGGCGACCGGACGGACGGTCTGTGCAGGCCAATCAGAGTGCTCCCTTTCTGACCAATGGGAGGCCTGCTCTCCCTCCTTGACTGACCAATCAGGGCACAGCATTGTTTACTCCAGGGGAGCTCCAGGGAAGTGGGTTTGGGGCACTGGAGAGTCTGGAGTAGGGTGCTCTCTCAGGGGTCCGTGCTTTCAGTGCCCAGGCTAGATAAGGGGGGCTCTCCTGGGGCTCTGCTCACTCTCTGTTTTGTTGCTGTAGGGTTCTGACCTTGGTAGGTAACCCTGACTTGTGAGACTTAGAAGGCCTGTTTGGCTCTAGGGGACTGTTACTGATATAGCCTAGTTTTAGGCTGGTTTTTGATATACTTTGTGGTGGTTGTTTTGCCTATGTCTGTTAGACTAGGTTGTTTTATTAACTTTTAGTTAATGGTTTTGCCCCACAAGTATATATTTTGACTTAACAGTTTTCCCCTAAAGTTTCAGACTTGCTTAGTTTGGCCTGTTCTAGATTAAGACTTTACTTATTTGGGCCTGTTTTCCAAATTACAGACTTTGTTTATATTTTGTATTTTTCAAAGTACAGACTTTGTTTACCTTTTTGTGAAAGGGTATTTGTGTAACCTTTATTTGTGGAACCTTTATTTGTGGAACCTTTATTTGTGTAACTTATTTTTTGGAAACTTTATTGTAACTGTGTGTTACAGTTTGTACATTCTGGCTTTGTACTTTACTTTCTAGAGAGATTGTTTTAATAAACTTTGTTCAACTTAAGTTACTGTTGTTTGGTCATTTGTCACACTTCCAATCCTAGTGATCAACCTGGTTTAAATTGACTCCCCGGGCCTAACCTGACCCAGGGAGCGCTACAGTTTTTGGTGCCTGAGACCAGGATTGGAGATAGCTGTGACTTTGACCAATGATATTTTGATAGCCATACACAACGAGAAGTTATTACATTTTTCAGACGATCTGCTTGACCTCTGCTTGACCTTTGACCTCAGCTTGACCTTTGCTTGCTTTTGCCCTGCTTGGACATGAGCCAACCTCCCAAGAAGGTGAGCTGCTACTGGCTGTTTTGTTGATGCCTTGATTGAAGCTTTGCAAGAGCGGTTTTGGCCTCTGGGGCAAGAGGCCCAGTTTACTTTTAAGTTTATGAGCCGTGTTTTGCAGGCCAATGAGACTTTGGCAGCGTATGCCCACGATTTGCGCAGACTTGGCAAGCGGGCTTTTCCGGGTGAACTGCCCAATGAACGTGTGTTGATCAACACTTTTGTGAAGGGTTTGAGTGATACTGGGATGAAAAGGTATGTCCATGCTTTCACCCCTACTACCCTTAGGGATGCTGTGAATTTGGCCATGGCATATGGTACTTATGACATTGTCAGTGGGAGCACGAGTACTGAGAATGAATAGTTCCTGTAGAAAGAAGGACCTATCTGAAGTGAAAAGTTGTTGCTCCCTGTGTTACAGGGTGAGCTTAGATTACTTTGGAGTCGTGAGTTAGTTGAAAGCTTTTGATTTGTAGTTTCAGGTGGGATCCTGATAGTTTTTTAGAAGTGAGCTAGGTGAAAGCTCTTGTTTCCGGTAGTTTCAGGCGGATTCCTGATAGTGTTTAGATGTGAGCTGAGTGAAAGCTTGTGATTTGTGTAGTTTCAGGTGGATTCCTGATAGTTTTTAGTTATGAGCTAGGTGAAAGCTCGGTTTCTGTAGTTTCAAGTGGATTTGTGGTTATTTTGAGATGTGAGCTGTTGTTTCAGGGGGACTCCTGATTTTGGTTGAGTTGAGCTAGGTGAAAGCTCTTATGTCCTATGGTTTCAGGTAGATTCCTGATTGTGAATGAAGTATGAGTGAGTGAAGGCTCATCGCCAGCAGGTAGCTGGTTGTTTACTATTGAGTGTGCCTTGTTTTGATAGGAAAGTAACCTATGGAAGGTGAAATCAGATGAAAGTAACCTAGGGAAGGTGAAATCATAGGAAAGTAACCTAGGGAAAGGTGAAATCTATCAGATTTGGTATTTTGGAAGGCAGATATTTAAGGTGGAGTTCCTTAATATTGTTTTCAAAGCTTTTGTAAGGTGCGTTTTGACGACTGTGAGATTTGGTTTGAGAGGACTTATCTGAGGGATGATGTGCCCTCACAAAAGGTGCTCAGATGTGAAATGGTTTGCTTTAAAGAGTTGTGCTTAGAATTTCGAACAGTGGGTCTGTTGTCTAGGTAGCTCACGTGACCTGTAGGGACAGTTAGTTGTTCATAACCAGATTGGAGAGGGGAGTGACCCCTGGAGCTGGACCAGGACTGACAGGGGGACTGTTACCTGGTGAGCTCACATGTCCTGGAGATTCTGGCGAGGTGATTCACTACCTAGGACAGAGGAGGGTTGGGTTACCCTCAAGCTGGATTCCAGATAACAGGGGTACTGTTGCTGGGAGGCTTGCATGCATATTCTGGAGGGATTGATGTGTGATTCACTACCTAGGATGGAGAGGGCAGTTACCCTCAAGCTGTATTCCAGATTTACAACAGGGGGACTGTTGCTGGGAGGCTTATATGCATGTTCTCTGGAGGTTCTGGCGAGGTGATTCACTACCCAGGATGGAGAGGGATTTGCCCTCTAAGCTGGATTCCAGATTTACAATAGCGGTTTGTTGCTGGGAGGCTTGCATGTTCTGATGGACTGGTTGATGATGTGCTGTTTGATCTGAAGGGGGAATTGCCCTTTAAGTCTGATCAGGAGGAACTGGCAGGTGGACTGTCACCTGAGAAGCTTACTTGTTCAGAACAAGCAGTTTGTTTGCTGTTAAACAGTGGTTCGCGTAGCTCATTGTTACGTTTGTAGTTCACTGAGTAGTGAGAGATGGGAAGATGTAAGGTCAGCGTGTTGGGTGACCAACCTTGCTTAGAGCAGGTTTTGGGATCCCTCTGGCAGGCTGATAACCTTGAAATCCCTGTGTGCATTATCTAACTTGGATATTGATCCTGGAAGTGCTGAATTTTGCTATTTGAGATTTTGGTTTGGGAGAGATGCTGTCTGGAGATGTGCTGTCTGGAAGAACACCGTGACCAAGGGCGAAGCTGGCATGGTGGCCAGCTCTGCGCCCTGACTTTGACAGGAGCTCAACAGAGGAAGACTAGGGACAGTCTGATCAACTTGAGGACATAAGGATATAGAATTTCACCAAAGAGACTTTTATTTTGCAAGGAGAATTTTGTGTGTATTAATTCCCAGTTCTGTACTGAACTTGTGAAACAGTGTACAGTTTATGTATTTTATACTGTTCATGTATTTTATACTGCCATGTACTGTTCCATGTTCCATGTATTTTGTACTGTACTGTTCCATGTTCCATGTATTTTGTACTGTACTGTTCCATGTTCTATGTATTTTGTACTGCACTGTTCCATGTTCCATGTATTTTGTACTGTATTTTTATGTACTTTTGCACGGTTTTGTACTGTTTGTGTAACAATGCGAGGGCGCATTGGTCCAAGGAGGGGGGCGTGTGGCGCTCCTCGGGAGGAGCTACGACGACCGGCCCGGGCCGATCGACGGCAGCCGGGGCCTGCTGCAGTCCGGCCCGTCAACTCGCTTACCGCGCGGCCCGGTCCCCTACTCGGCGACCGGACGGACGGTCTGTGCAGGCCAATCAGAGTGCTCCCTTTCTGACCAATGGGAGGCCTGCTCTCCCTCCTTGACTGACCAATCAGGGCACAGCATTGTTTACTCCAGGGGAGCTCCAGGGAAGTGGGTTTGGGGCACTGGAGAGTCTGGAGTAGGGTGCTCTCTCAGGGGTCCGTGCTTTCAGTGCCCAGGCTAGATAAGGGGGGCTCTCCTGGGGCTCTGCTCACTCTCTGTTTTGTTGCTGTAGGGTTCTGACCTTGGTAGGTAACCCTGACTTGTGAGACTTAGAAGGCCTGTTTGGCTCTAGGGGACTGTTACTGATATAGCCTAGTTTTAGGCTGGTTTTTGATATACTTTGTGGTGGTTGTTTTGCCTATGTCTGTTAGACTAGGTTGTTTTATTAACTTTTAGTTAATGGTTTTGCCCCACAAGTATATATTTTGACTTAACAGTTTTCCCCTAAAGTTTCAGACTTGCTTAGTTTGGCCTGTTCTAGATTAAGACTTTACTTATTTGGGCCTGTTTTCCAAATTACAGACTTTGTTTATATTTTGTATTTTTCAAAGTACAGACTTTGTTTACCTTTTTGTGAAAGGGTATTTGTGTAACCTTTATTTGTGGAACCTTTATTTGTGGAACCTTTATTTGTGTAACTTATTTTTTGGAAACTTTATTGTAACTGTGTGTTACAGTTTGTACATTCTGGCTTTGTACTTTACTTTCTAGAGAGATTGTTTTAATAAACTTTGTTCAACTTAAGTTACTGTTGTTTGGTCATTTGTCACACTTCCAATCCTAGTGATCAACCTGGTTTAAATTGACTCCCCGGGCCTAACCTGACCCAGGGAGCGCTACAATAGTCGTGGTGTGACAATCGTACCTCGTATAACCACGCCCATGTCGAGCCTCTCAGAAATGTGTAACCCTCACCTTCTCAGAAACCACTCATTGTTAACAAAAACAAAAAACAGTTTGCTATATATGTCAATGCATTAACGGTAGGAAGTCACTTAAGATGCTTTGGGTGAGAATTGTAAGACTTTGAGGGGGATTTCTGAACTAATTTCACAGGTTTGGGATGAGAGCCTGTGCTACTGTTAGAGTGTATACTGCTAGAGTGGCTTCTGAAGTCAGGTGTGTTGTTGGTGCGACACATTAATATCTAATTGGTGACACTGGTCACTCTCACAGCTCTCTCCTTACCTAAATTTCCTCTCCATAAACTAGTCTTGCGGAACGGCATAGGGGCAGGTGAGGGGCGAGCGGGCCATGCATGAGGCTCCCTCCACCTGCAGCCGCCCCTGCTTTGCACAGACCCTGTAACTTAAATCAGCTAGTCTATATACTTTTTATTACCCTACTTCTTCTAAAATGATATCCTTTCACATGTTGCTGCCTACATACTGAACTTTCTTCAGGTCTTACCAAGAACCAGCGAAATGGGTCATAACCAACCTGTCCATCTGGCTTCTGTTTTGGTAAACTGCTTTCAAAAGGGCCTGTGGGAACCAGCAAATTAGGTCATGACCCCATTTCTTAGTTCCAGTCTCATCCTCCATGGTGTAGTGGTTAAGACCCTCACCTCCAAACCCAAAGGTTGCGGATTCGAATCCTGGCGAAGCCACTTGTATATATATAAAACCTGGTTTACAGACTTCTCTTTCTCGCCTACTCGAGGTCATACCTTGAGCATATTTTTGAAAAGGTTTTATACTTTAATTATACATCGTCTGCAATTTAAGATCTTGATTTGTGTCCAGGGAACTAAAACTGAAGATCACCAGATTCAGTAGTAGACGGGGTCATAGTCGTCAGTTCTCTTTAACCTTTAACCCCCTCCCCCCACCTCCCCTCCCCCACTTGAAAGAAAGGGCCAGTTTGCTTTAAAAATACGCGATAATTATGATGAGTAGAGACTTAGACTTATATTAGTAAAGACATAAGGCTGTATTTCACATACCGATATTGCTGCCGATTTCAAAAATCTCAGTTCAATATCAGCATAATCAGGGTAGTTCCTGGTAGGGAGGATGGCTGGCATCTGACTCCTGCATGGATAATGTCATCTAGTCCGCTCGACCAAGACGAATTTTGGGGTTAATTAATATAAATTGTTATACCACTATAAAATCGAGTTCCAGGGCGCAATATTTTGATAATCTTTTAGTCTACTTTTAATACGCTCAATATTCCTATTTTTGTTTTATATGATTCCAGAGCGCACAGTCAATATTGGGACCACAAATTCAGGCTTGACAGGGAATAAACGTTACTATCCAGAGGTGAGCCAACTCTACCATATTATTCTGAATAAATGTCATGCGTCCCTTCTTGCACATCATGATAGATTCCTACTTCTAACTATGTGAAAAGCCTTACCCTAAATCTACTTCCCCCGAAGAGCAGTTAGTACTAATTCATCCAAATGAGGTGCGCAGTTTATATCATACTGATATATTTACTAGAAATGCATGATGATTACCGAAGGGAGTAAATTACGTTTCAGAATATTCTGGCATCAGTTTAATAAATCTGCTTCTCTAAAATCGTTTTGCTCTCTCACTGCATACCCAAAGTGTAATGAATGATGAAGTAACCCCCGGTGTATTATTGGGCACAATTAAGGATGGACTAGAGTGGTTTACCTCTCAAGAACCAGGGTGTAACAGTTAATCATGCAAAAGCCAAAAATAACCTACTGGTATACACTATCAAAATCAAAGAGTACATTATTCTGGAATCATGTGTATTTTTAAAGTGTCAGTAGCAAAATCACTTGCATACTATAATATTTCCCAACAAAATATGTTTTCAACCTTTTTTTTGGTTCATTGTTCTTTAACTTATCGGCAAAGACTTGCTAAATGACAATGGAATTTGGACATATTTGGACATATTCATAACGAGTTTATCATGTCTCATATTATTAATTTGGCATAGTGTTAATTTTATGCCAAAAATGGGAAGTTCTTGGTATATACAACATCTGAAACAAGTAATAGAAACTTAAAAAAATTCTCAGACATACTACCCTCGTCTTGTAGACGAAGTTTACCATTCATTCAAAACTTGCCGGTTCACCCATAATGCCTGATTTACACAATCTGGTTTAAATTGTACAAATCCAGAGAGTTCAAGATGGGCTTTTAGAATATATATGATGTCTATTCTTTTTTCTTTAGTGTGATCACCTACACTTCCATAGTCATCACGCATGGGTCCTATAGTTCAGCACGCGTGGGCTCACATCCAAAATTTTATGAAAGTATCTTTGATAACGTTACTGGAATCCCTCAACTGACAGAAAGAGAAGGGGTTTATAAGTATGTTTTTAGGACAGCTTTGAGTATGTTTTGGTTTGGCTCTTACACAACCTACGGGCCAGACCCAAGATATAAGTTAGAACGATGTTTTACGATTTTACCCGTAACAGTAAATAAAGCTAATTTTTTAACTTTGACTTCCAGGTTAGGAGAATCCCAGTTGAACTCCGCTATGCCATCTGTCTTGCCCTGGAGTGCAAAGAGGACGCGGCCTCCATTGCCGAATTTCTCCAAAAATTCCACGGGAAGAAGGTTACGGCCAAGGACGTCCACAACCTGAAGGTGTATGGCCTCCAGGAGGATGTAGAGCTCTTCAATGCCATGAAGGTCATCCTCCAGCAGGACAAGGAAGCGGAGTTCAACGTCACTCTGGATATTGACAAGAAGGTGAACTTTGTTTTCTTCCAGAGTGGGGCCATGGTAACGAGTTACCACAACGCCCCGGAGATCATTGGGATGGACGTCACCTACAATATAAATAGCTTGAAACTCCACCTGGCAACCCTCATGGCCTTCAATGGGAACAACAATGGGGAAGTTGTTGCCCATGCCCTCATAACCGATGAGAAGGCGGAAACACTCCAAAAGGTTCTGACTATTTTCCGTGGTCAGAACGAGGAGCACACAGTCAAGACGGAGGTGTTCATCGTGGACAAGTCGACCAGTGAGCTGAAGGTTATACCCATAGTGTTTCCTCAGGCTGCTGTTCACTTGTGTGCCTTCCATGCCCTGAATTCATGGGTAAAGAAGCTGAAGAGCCTCCATCTTGACGAGGACGAGGTAAAAGCCCTTACTATATTGTGCAGGGATGTACTCCACTCCAGGCAGGAACTCTCCTTCAAAGACGCCATCAACGCCCTCTATGAATCGTGTCCTCCTAAGTTCAAGGAGTACTTCCAGGAGAACTGGGTAGAGCACCAGGCATGTTGGGCTTACCTACATCGTCAGAACTCTCCAGGTCTTGGGATCGAGACCACCAACCACTTGGAGAGCTTCCACTCCCACATAAAGATCAACAAGGTCGTTCAAGCCAACATGCCGCTCTACCAGTGCCTCAAGAACTTGGCGGAGTATGTGAAAAACCAGGACAGGGACAGGCGGGAGAACAAGGCTAAGGCTCAGAGCAGGTGTACATAGTTAACGAGGACTGTCAGCTCTCGCAGATTATACGGAAACTGGTCACTTTGGACGCAGCCAAAAAGATGCTAAACCTACTGAAGCTTATAAAGGCAAATCTTGGGGACTACAAATACATCTGCTCCGACAAAGACAACGAGATACACACCATCACTTTCTTCAAAGAGAAGTACACTGTAACCCTCTCCTCCACTGAGAGACACTGCACATGCAGTCATTTTCACCCCATCCTCCTTCCCTGTAGGCACATGCTCTATGTGATCTACCAGAAACGTCTGGACCTGGCACACAGCTACATCCCCTTCAAGCATCACCGCGTTCCCGCAACGGCCGGCCCTCACCGCACGGTTCCTCACAGTTACAACGCCCGCCTCTCGAAGGCCCGGGAATACACTGGATTTTTGGCGACGATCCTAGCCAGTTCAGTTGGTGATGCTTGGGAGGATAAGATGTACCTCGTCTATCGAGTGTACCAGGCCTGGACGAATGGCCATAGAGTATTCTTGGATATTCCCGATGCGGAAGAAGGGATGGGAGTCGGACGTAAGACCAAGAAGCAGAAAAGGAGGGTGTCCTCAGACAAGCGTCGGTCCTCCTTCTCACCTGGACGAAATAAGAGTACGAAGTTTATCTTATGTAATGCAGGTTTAAAAAGAAGCCATATATTTAAATAAATTATGTCCTTATCTAAGGTCCTTTACGTTCTCTTGATTCAAGGGTCGCCGGGGTCGCCATGGGATTCATGCTTTAGCCATAGGGGGGAATTTGACGGGAGGGACAGGCTTTTTCAAACAAATCGGAGGGTGTACATCACCTGCATGTGCCCAGCCTTATGTTCACTAATACACGCTTTGTTCTTGTCGGGTTTCAGAATGGTTGCCTCCAGTAATCGTATCCTTCGCACGTTCTCTTCTGATTACAGACCCACCCACCATCGCCACCACCCTTTATTCACAAAAAAAAATCCAATTATTATCCAAAGTTATTAACTTCCAAAATATTATTCCTAAACGTCTAGTCTAGATGAACAGTTTATGAAAGAGATAGCATGATCATATGTATTACTCAATAACTACTGTAGTAAGTTACTTGAACAACTATTAGGAAATGGTATCAACTAAATTGAAAACATATCTCGTCGGATCTGTCCGAATTACATCTCATTAGTACCCGTCTGTAGGTTTCAAAATTTGCTTTTTTAATTTGACAGCCTCGACTGCGCCTTCTTCGGGAAAGACTGCCTGTGGCCGCCCTAGAGGAACTTCCACCGCCCCGGCCACGTCAAAGCCATCTTCCGCGGCCACGTCGAAGCCTTCCTCCTCTCAGTCGAGTGGAAAAACAAGAGTGCCAGCCCCATCGAAGGTGTATGGATCGAGTTCAAGGCAGCCCTGAAAACGCCCATCCAAGAAGGACTTCTCCCACTCGAAAGGGGAATCTCCCGTGATGGTTGACATCGGTCCGGACACTTCCCCTGTGTACCCAGTGGCAACCCCTCCCTCTGACAAGCCCCGACTTGGCCTAGGTACCGGCGACGAACTGGACGTTGGGCCTTCACCCACATCTCTTGGTGAGGGATCCGGTCCCTCCATTCCCGAGTATGGCGGTCGGACACCAGAAAATAAGAGGGGTGCTAGCGAAATGGAGTCGGAGAATCCAACTCCGTCACCTACTCCCCCCATGCCCAAGAAGATGAGATGGTTTTACAGGAGTACGGTACACAGACAGCAACCTCCTGTCCCGTCCTCGCGTCAAGATAGAACATCCTCGGGTCAACCCAGCACCTACTCATATCAACCCAGCACCTTCTCATCTCGAAATCAGACCACTTCAAAACCCTCCGTTGATCCAGCTACACCCCACACGGCCCAATCGTCACCCTTGGGTTCCTGTACAAAATCGCAACATTCACCATCCCCTCCCCTTTCTCCCAACCCCTCCCTTTCTCCATCCCCGTCCCAACCAGAAAACCCACCCTCAAACGAAAAGGCGTGCAGTAGGGACGAGAGACCGAGCCCGTCCCACTTCTTCCCTGGTCTCGACCCAGTTTCAACTCGAGAGGCAACCGATAGGATCGTGTTCAGAGACTCCGAACTAAATATAATCCCAAACACAACACCCTTTTCTATACCCGAACGCTCCCTCCAACCACCAGAAAACGGGAAGAAGGGGAAGAAATACAAGGAGAGGTCCACCTACAACATCAATCCTGTCAAAAGGGCACGTGAGAGGGGAGAGGAGACCTCCAGTCCTTGTCTGAAAAAACACAAAGGGACACCTGCAACCAGGAAAGGTCCAGGACGTCCCCCCAAAACCTCGGTCACTCCCAACTCAAGACAAACCAACCCCAAACCAGGCCGTCCTAGAACCCAGAATACTCCAAAACGTGGACGTCCTGCCAAAAATCTATTTCCCCCACAACCTGGACGTTCTTCGAAACCAGGCTCGACTCCGAGACGTGGTCGTCCACCCAAAAGTCAGGACACTCCCAATCCAAGCCAAAGTACTCCAAAACGTGGATGTCCGGCCAAAAATCGCCACTCAGAAGGGTCCACTCCGAGACGTGGCCGTCCACCAAAACCTGTCGCAGACCCCGAATCCCGTGGTCCATCTAAACATTCCACAACCACTGGAGCTGCAGCCTACCTCGAGGCTACGGGTGATGGCGAGTTACGCACCCTCTTGGCCTCACTTGAATTGGTAAAGTTGAAAAAGAGGACAGCTGGTAAACCAACACCCCTCTCCAGCCTTAGTGATGAGGTTGATAACACGGAAATGGTGAAGACATTCACAAGGGAATTATCCAAAAGGGATGCCTTGATCGGTAGTGGTGATGACCGATTAACCATCCTGGCCATTGTACTTTCCTATTCTTACTTGAACCACCTCAAACCGCCTGAAGTAGTCCCGATGGTCTTGAACGTCCCACACGACAGTGGGATTAACATTGAATGCTTGCGCTGGCCACGCTGCTGCAACGTGAGTGGTGATGTCCCGGCCAAGTACCGGATCGACGACATTCCCCTTACAGCCCAGGACTTCAATATTCTGGCTCAGAACAGCGAGTGGATGAATGATGCGGTACGCTATTCTGTATACCTATATGCTATCGCTATTATGTATTATTAGGCATGATATACATTATAAGCCGTAGGGAAATTCGATTGTGCCCATGCCGCCCTGACTTCGCATGCAAGCGCTATGACTTGGGGTGTCGCGGTAGCGCGGATGGGCCCATTAATGGGTGGATGCGAGGGGGATTAGTGGCGGTGGGAAAATAATTATTTTAATGGCGTTCAAGAAATTAATAGTTTCCTTGGGTTTATTCGTATTGTATAAAAAATTTGTTAACAAATCACTAGTAAATTATAAATCATTTAGTATAACTCACATTGAATAAGGCATTCAACATGATATCCATATGTATCTACAACTTGTGCAAAAGTCTTACATGGATCACGAGTTTTTTATTGGAACTGGTTTATTCGTATTGAGGCTTGTGCTTGGCCTCTAATACTTTTACGTTCATAATGACTGGGTTGACGCTCTGAGAGTTCCGTTTCTGGTTTGTGCGAATTTATTATTCTTGTCTAAATTCGGTTAAAAGTAATCTTTACATTTTTTTTATTCACAGAAAGAAGACCGGGAAACAGGTGCCCCTATCAAAGAAGAGGAAATGCTCAAGGAAACTCGACCTGGTGATTGAGAAGATGGGCACCGCCCACCCTCAACTGAACATGTCCGACTCCATCAGCAAAGAGAGTAATGAAACTTTAGCTGACGTTTTTTACCATAGCAAGCTGGTGAATTACGGCCGGGCCCGGAACTTTCTGGATATGGCCCCAGTCTTAATACAGAAATTAATACAGAAGAGGAGTCCACAGCGGAAACGGGAGACGCTGATGTGAATGATGTGACTATTAAAGTTTCTATTGGAAATGATCAAGGCGAGGTAGAGAAAGAAATTACGGACGGCTTGAAAAGAATACAGTCACGGGAGAAGAAGGAAAGGAATTGGAATACAATGCTAAGTACCAGGAGAAAGAATTAACGGAAAACATTCAAGAATCGGAAGTGAGTGCCATTTCATGAGCAAAAGAAAGCCTCAGAGAGGTGCCTTGTGAAATTGATGAAAAGCAAAACCACGTTCGCGAAGACAAAGCGGGTAAAAATTCGAAAAATTAAAATATCAAGCAGAAGACGGTACCGTACTTGAAGAAGGGGAAAAACACCTAGCCTAGGCAAACCAAGAAAACCTGAAGCCCAGGCAGTAAGGTGTGAACCGGACGGTGCTTGTTACGAACAAGACGAAATGCGAATGGTAAGGAATGCCATTAATATGTCCGTTTGACTTGTTATAACGATTCGGTCGGGCCATATCCTGCTTGAAAATTTTTCAAATGGCCATGTAAGCTCTCTCCAATCGACTGAAGGGTAGTGGCCAGTTGGACTACACAATAACTACTATCTGTTTACTCCCATTTAGGATTAAACAGCTCTTATTTAACTCTTTAACTCATTAATCTCTTCTTAGACTAGATCTTCTTAAATGTTGATATATATCGTAAGTTTCTGAGGCCAAACAGTTTCGATACAATGGGTAAAATATTTAAACTCAGCCTTTATTCTGGTGTGGGCGAGGAAATTATGCGGATATAAATATATTTCAGGTCTGCATGAGTATAAAACATCCCCAACTGGTAGTTCCCTAGGTCCTGAGTTGTTATCCCCCGACGGTAAGTGAAAAATGTTGTTTCAAGCTCCATCTACTATAGACCAAATTCATCCTCACTCACCGTGTTTGCTACGGTCAAACTTATTCATACCAAAGTATTATGGCCTTTTTAGGTATAGATACTGAACATGAAAAGCCGTTGTCATTCCCACCTGAACCCATGTAAACCAAGAAGCGAAACTAAGCACATAATTACAAATCTGAGAGCAACTATTGTTAGAAGAAGAGAATCGTAAAGAATATCCATAATATCAAGCCTGAAATTGTTTTGTTTATTCGGAAGACTGCAACCCTGGCCATCGTAACCCTGACTTCGAGACACTTTCTGTGCGGTTAGCCTTCATAAGAACAATACAAACATACAAAAGTAAGTGCCAAAAATACTCCTACAAATTTTTCTATCAAACTCAATGCAGCACTAGAAGACGTATTTTGTTTGTGACCCGCAAAAGAAATTGTTGGCCTATTTAGAAATGTTAGGTATCAGTCGTGCAAGTAAATTAGTGCAAATAAGGTTTAAAAAATTAGACGCGACGGCAGAAAATAACTGCAAAATCAAGTAAGTGCCGGAAATTCTATATCCCAAGTTTCCAGATTTCAGTCGGAAATGTTCGGATGAACCCGCTCACCTGATGACGGGCAGGTCGTAGTCTCAATTCTCAAGTCAGAAAAATAAGTAATTACCCCAAAATGTACTTCCAGAAACATGGGTCTTTCTTTGTCGACATGTCCTCCCACAATAGGGTAATTTAAAACTAACCCTTATCATATAGAGAACCCAAATTAGGCCCCAAGACTACGATTTATATAAATATTGGTTCCAGGTGCTTGTCGAAGCTACGGAGAGGGTCCCTGGGCCTCCTTGACCGACTCCACATGTTTTGATCGTAGAAGGACCCACATAGAAAGGAATACTCTTGTCCAATCAATGGCCCACCTTTCAATATAATACCACCCACTCGATTATTTAGTTTAGAATCGTTTTCCCCTATAGTTAAACGAAGTTTTATCCGACTCTAAAAAACTGTAGAAAAGACTACACCCCTGTTTATAGTAGTAGAAAAGACTACATCCGTGTTACGTAAAGCGGATAGATATATAGAGGTTGTACTAGAAAACATCTATATTGTTTTTTGACCGGTATGTTGTTTTCCTGAAAAGTTGAATATTATTATGTATACAGCTTGTGTGTTTACCAAGACAAAATATCTCCTGAGCTAGCTTTCAACTAAGTAAGTGGCACTTCTAATATAAAAAATGGTAACGTGATAGGAAATTCATAAATCACCAGTGAAAACAAATTCAATAAAAATAATTAGTATAAGTAAAATAATTAATTAAAGACGACTGATGTAAAGCAGAAGAGATCTTAATTTGTTTATCTGTTCTCTCCAGCATCATGCCATCTGCTTCACATTTACTTATTTCTGGCTTGCCCCAAAATGTGACGGCTGTCGTCAAAGTTAAAAGGAATAATTAGTAATTTCTGCCTATTATCGTACTATTGAAAACTGTATTATGCGTACCTATTTATAATATTTATCTAGGAAAAGATTCCAAGAGTTAAGCCGACCGGAAAAGTAAATAATCTGTCTGTTTGAATAAATTATGCAATCTAACTGTACTAGAAATATTTCATTGTTAAGCTGGTAATAGTATGTTATGAAGAAGACTGATTGAATAATGGAAAAGTTCTATACTATACTATACTATACGAATCCTTCCACATATTTCTTACTTGTATTACCCTTAGCCTGCGTGTGCTTAAAATACTGTAAATCAGCTAGGGAGAATTCAAGCATAAGCATACATGAATCGATTCTCCGAGACATAGTAGGCAGTAACATAAAAAAAATAGAATGTATTATATCGAAACCTCCTGCCCCCCTTGAAGAATAGGGACCAAGACTTCAGAATTTAGGGGGTCAAATACATAGGTCTGGGCATTCGTTTAAAAGGAAACCGATGGTGTATCTAGATGTAAAATCGTCTGACAAAGAGGTACGAAGCTCCCTTAATATAGTAACTGACATTCAAAGTACAGTTACAACTTTGAAATCGAATTTCAGTCAGATGTAATCATCATAGAGCAACAGGACCAAGACCATAAGTCATCTCCAGTCAAGCAGAACTAATGCCCAAAGTTTCAGGGTTTCTGCTCATGGCCAAGACATTAAACTAGGCCCAATAAATCAGTGTGAATAGTGAATATCACAGTTTTTCTATACCTGGGTAACACCTCCCTATGGGCGTGAAGTGACAGAAGTGTAGCACGACTTTATGGGAATGCCTAGACATAGGGTTCTTGTTACGAAAACTCGATGTTAATATCTGATTTTAAAGAAGAGATATTGCACATTATAATTTAATTAAAATGGAGTAAGGTTCCCATAGTCCGAGAGTAAGTGTACGGCCCGAGGCTCGAGTCCGTCAGGGGGGCACAGTCGGGCCGTCATTGTTACGATTGTGGCACATGGCCGTACACCCACCCGAGGACGGCCTCCAAGGTCCTTCTTTATTTTATCACACAAGAAATATTCCAAAAAAAAAGTAATTGATGCGAATTATGGTTCTACAGGGTTCTACAGTGAGTGGTGCGCATGGCCTTGTAATAACCACTGCTCGCAATGCGCACCGCTAGTTCGCATAGCGGATGATAAAGGAGTCTAAGAGGCCCAGTGTGGCCCCCATATGTTACGGCCTGCACCCCTACAGGTCCTGTCGTCGCATGACGGGAATTCACGCACCTTTACCCATGAAACCGACGGGAGCTAAGAGGCACGAAGCTCCATTAAAATAGTAATTTGAAGTTAAAATACAAAATAGCTTTGAAATCATGTTTTACGCACATATAGTGAGCATAGTGCGACATGAATTGGAGTGCGTTTCACACCAGGTGTATCTAAAATGCGTTTCTCACATCGCACAAAAGTTAAGATAAGAAGTATATAATTTTGACCCTAATGTTGACTCGGAAAATATATAGATAACAAGAGGAGCATAAGATCAACAATTCTGTAATGAGAACAACGGGCGCGGTGGCGGCCCCTGGCGGCGGACGGCGAGTTTATGTTCGCCACACACGAGTTGTGGCTGCAGCAAAATTAATTTTAATATTTTTTTCTATAAATCTGTTCACCAACTTTTTTCCACTTGGCATAGATACCAAACGGTGAAATAGATAGATTTTTCTTTTTATATTCTTTATATATTGAATATAACGTCCTTAGTGCGCGAAAACTGGCACCTCTACTCTATCTGATATAGTGCTTAGGCATACAGAAACCGAATTTCCCGTCAACAAACATATTGAACCCTGCTGGACTGGTATTATCGCCCACCACAATGGCGGCGGCAACACTAGAAGAAAAAATAAATCTTCTGCTCAAGAGAACAGCCAACCTCGACACATTACAAGGTGATATTACCAAGATGAGACAGGAGATGGGGGAAAGCACAGCAGTTTTTAAGTCCCTGAAGATCTGAGTCGATTGGACCGCTAAAAATGTGGATGATTTACTACTGCGAGTAAACAGACTGGAGAAAGAGAACCAGGACCTGAAACAAACAGTGGCATTGAAGGAATCGGAATCAACAAATCCGAAATTGATAAATCAATCAATTGAAATAGCGCTTAGGCGTGAGTCTCAGAAGAAATATATAATAATAGAAGGGATACCAGAGACCTACAGCGACGACACCGACCTGATTGCCAAGCAAATTTGCTTTAAAACGGGTAACACAAGAGTGCCGAGTGACTTTGACAACACATTAATATTTTACCATTAGATATTAGGCTAGAAGAATCTACCTGTTGTTTTAAACAAAAAGTATATAAATCATTGTCTGATAGAACGATGCGGATGGAATTTCCTGAATAATCCTTGTTTCAATTAAGAAAATATATTGTTTCAAAGCACAATGTTGTGGTTACTACCATATATTATTGTAATCCTTCCTCTCCTATGTCCTATCTACATATATGCGAGAAGCAATGGAAAATGTATGTTCACATTGTATTGGCTTCTTCTTTTTCAAATATTGATATAATTTATTGAATTTGAAACTTGAACTCCAGTGTCCTCTCATCTTTTTCATCAAATGTGATTTCACCCACTTAGAATCTACATAATTTATTCAAATGTAACATTTTCATTATATTAATACCTGTTTTGCCAGATTGATACAAATTTGTAGTACCCGACCAAGCACTTGAGCCGGCAGAAGACCAGGACTAGGCCTGAAAAGGTTTCAGAATAAATAAAAATTGTTGAAAAAAAAAGAAAAAAGTCCTCTTGTAGTGTATGCAAGCTGCCTTCAAAGTGCACAATCTTGTTGTGTAAAAAAACAAAGGTGTTCATTACGGACAAGGATGCTGGTCAAATAAAGGCGATAGAGGAGGTGTTTCCAGAGGCAAGGATCCACCTGTGCCACTTCCTTGTCATGAAGGCAATACACAACAAGCCGACAAAGATGCACCTGGGTGAGAAAATGATATCCAGGTTGCGAAGAGGGTGAGGGATGTGACAACTGCCGTTCAGAAAGTGATCTACCACAACTTCAGAAAGGAATGGGAGATCTATCAGCACCCAATGGTACATTGGCATTGCAAGGGAGTCCCAACCTTCAGTCCAAATACCAACAATCACCTGGAATCATTCCATTCACACATAAAGCCACGCCTCCAGGGAAACTCAATCCTCTACAAGGAGGTATAATCCCTGGTGAACTACACGGCAAAGAAGACTTGCAACAAGAAGGAGAAGGAAGCACAGGATTGGGTGAAGGTTACTTACAGCCTGCTGGAAACTTCCCCAGTTTCACAGACAATTTACATGTTTGTGAATGACTATGCGCAACCAATCATTCTGCGACACAGGAATGTGGTCATTGTGAAGAAGAAGCTCATGTATGAGTTGCTAAAGAGTGAAGGTAACATAAACTAAGTCTGCTCGTATGGAGAGATGCACACAGGTTTTGTGACTGAAAAGGAGTACAACTGTACTTGCCACAGATGTCCGGCATTGGCCATACCTGGCAAGCATCTGTTTAAGGTTATAGAAATGCTGGACCTAGATGTCATAGAGGCGTGGATCACCAAGCAATTCTGGAGGCCACAATCACAAAAGGGCCCTGCGCTAAATGTGACCAAAGCAAGTGTTACCCTATGACCTACAAGGAGTGTGCGCTTCTAGTAGATGACATAGCAGATTGCAGAGATAAGGTCACCGTGGAGAAGTTACACCTGCAGCCTATAAGAGGGGGTGCATGGTGACACAGTGTATCACAGAACTGGAGAGGAAGGAAGATGTGGTAGAAGTGGATTGTGATGGAAATGGTGCTGTAGCTGCTCATGCCCTGGCTGGAGCAGAATTGTCACACTGTCAAAATACATTCGACAAGTCATTCAGTACAACAAAGAGCCTCTCAAACAGACTGAACTCATCATAGTGGACAAACACACGGCAGAACTTGGGACAATACAACAAGAGCTACCCGGGCTTCCAATTCACCTGTGTTCATGGCATGAAGTGGAGGCCATGAAAAACAGGCTAAATGAAGAAAAGCTGTCTCTCTCTAAAAGGAAAAAGGAGAAAGTGATAAGCATCTTGAAAAAAATAGTCTATGCATACACGGAAGAAGGGTATGTGAAGGCACTGGAGGCACTGTATGCAATGAAAGGACTGGGTGGATTCCCAGCCTACTTCAACAAAAACTGGGACAAGTGTGAACATGCTTTTGTACAGTATGAGAGGAAAGGGTTGCCAAACTTCAACACAAGGACAACTATCCACCTTGAAAGCTTGCATCGTTATCTCAAGGAACAGATTTCCACATCATCGAGTATCCAGACCTGTCTGAAGGCTGTCTATGAATACACTGAGGAAAAGGACAGAGCCAAGGAATTGGATGCCCTGAAAGACTCTGTTACATACACATACAACCTGAATGACGACTCTCCTGCTGCCAAGTTCATCCATGAGAGGTACACCACCAAGGCCTGTGGCATGATGCTGGATGAAAAGTTTCTGCTCAAAGAGCCAAGATGGACTTTCGATTGCATTGAGGTGGATGGAACCAATCATCTGATGGAGGAGAAGTTTGTTGAGGAAACAAAAGACGGAGTGAAGGAATATGATCGACAATACCTTTGACCCTGGGCCAAATTTGTCTGCACCTGCAACTTCTACCTGAGTAACAGAATGGTTTGTAGACATGGGTTTCATTGCATCGAAACTCATGACATCAAGTTCAATGGCTGGGGGTGAGACCGAGATGGTTGAAGAGGCACCTGCAAAGGCTAGGAAGAGCTCCAACTGAAGCAAAAGTTTGGGTACCAGAAATGCCGGAAACATATCCAGATGATGTGGATAAACATCATAGTGAATGTATGCTTCTTTGTTGTGAATTGCTTCCATGTCAGGTCCAGAACAGTATGTTCTTATGATGAAGCAGATGCGCATTCTGAAAACTGGATATGAGCTAGGCATCCCAGTTTCAGCAGCATTCCTTGTCAATGAGCCTAGAAATATGGATTTTCCAAAAGAAGACCAAGAAGAAGACCCAGGAAAGTCTCAGGGGCACGAAAACATGGAAGGAAAAGAGAAGGAGACTGGGGAAAAAAGACTGCCAAAGTAAGAAGGCGTAAGAAATCTTTGAAAAGATTCTCAAAGGAAGACAGTCAAGATTGTGAGTGGAGTGTTAGTATGACTGAAGGGAACCAGACAGGGGAGGATTCCGATGAAAAAACTCCTTGTGAAGAGAATGAGGATACGGAAAGAACTGAAGGTGACGACCCAGTAGGGGAGGATTCTAATCAACACACTCCTTGTGAAGAGAATGAAGATTTGGTAAGGACTGATGGTGACAACAAAGTAGACGATGAAAGAGGAAAGGAGGAAAATGATGAAAATGACAACTCTTCAAACCATGAGACAGAGTACCAGCAGATGGATAGGGACTCACACTTCAGAGACCCAGTTAACCACAACCCGATGCAGAGGATGATAACCAAAAATCCTAAGGGGAGGATGTAAAAAAAGATCAGGACATCAAAACATCCCCAGGGGGGGACGTAGGAGGTGAGCCTGAGGGAAGGAGGTCACAGAGGTCAAAAACCAGACAGCAGGCAATGTTTGAAGTGAGAGAAGACATGGAGGTTTCAAAGAGCTCCTTTGATCAATTTGGGTCCTATGGGGAAGATGTAGAAGAGAAATCAGCAAGCGACCTGGATGATTCAATGTATGATCCCCATCATCAGCCATCTGAACAGGGCCAAACAACAGATCAAGATCGTGAATTAACCAGCGAATCTGAAGATGAAAAAGAACAAGAAAAGAAGAAACACTTTTGGAAAGAGTGACCCAAAAAATCAAGCTACAGTAGTTCAGAGAGTGATGATGATACCATGGGCCATGTGTTACCAAGGTCACAAATTGTGAGGAAAATGACTGAGCAAATGACATCCAAGGGAGAGAAGATATTGGATAAACAACCAATAAGTCAAGAACAGCCAATGAGTAGAATTGAGAGGTTCAGACTGAAACAATTGAGTTCCAAGGGTGGAACCTCTTCAAAACCTCCAAGAGAGCCTGCCCAGACCAACCCAGACTCCGATGATTACTATATACAAGGTGATGGACTGGGGAAACTGGACAATTTTCCTAAAAACCAAGCGGCTGCAAAGGGTGGCAGCCCTCCTGTGTCTTCAGAAGGTAGGCAGAAGGCTTCAGAAGATGAGGATGTCAAATCTGCCAAGCCAGGCCAGACTTAAGATATTTCAGGGGCTATTATTTCCCAGCTGCCGGACTGGGAAAACTGGACAAGATGCGGAGACAGCAAGAGGCTGCCAAGGGTGGCAGCCCTCCCTTGTCTTTGGAAGTTAGAGACAAGGCTTCAGAAGGTGTCAGACTGGGAAAACTGGAGAAGATATGCGGGAAGGAAGGGGCTGCCAAGGGTGGCAGCCCTCCTGTGTGTTCAGAAGGAAGGCAGAAGGCTTCAGAAGATGAGGATGTCCAAGCTGCCAAGCCAAGCCAGACTGATGATATGTCTTTGGAAGTTAGAGACAAGGCTTCAGAAGGTGCCGGACTGGGAAACTGGACAAGATGCAGAGACAGCAAGGGGCTGCCAAGGGTGGCAGCCCTCCTGTGTCTTTGGAAGGTAGAGATTAGGCTTCAGAAGAACAGCCAATGAGTAGAATTGAGAGGTTCAGACTGAAACAATTGAGTTCCAAGGGTGGAACCTCTTCAAAACCTCCAAGAGAGCCTGCCCAGACCAACCCAGACTCCGATGATTACTATATACAAGGTGATGGACTGGGGAAACTGGACAATTTTCCTAAAAACCAAGCGGCTGCAAAGGGTGGCAGCCCTCCTGTGTCTTCAGAAGGTAGGCAGAAGGCTTCAGAAGATGAGGATGTCAAATCTGCCAAGCCAGGCCAGACTTAAGATATTTCAGGGGCTATTATTTCCCAGCTGCCGGACTGGGAAAACTGGACAAGATGCGGAGACAGCAAGAGGCTGCCAAGGGTGGCAGCCCTCCCTTGTCTTTGGAAGTTAGAGACAAGGCTTCAGAAGGTGTCAGACTGGGAAAACTGGAGAAGATATGAGGGAAGGAAGGGGCTGCCAAGGGTGGCAGCCCTCCTGTGTGTTCAGAAGGAAGGCAGAAGGCTTCAGAAGATGAGGATGTCCAAGCTGCCAAGCCAAGCCAGACTGATGATATGTCTTTGGAAGTTAGAGACAAGGCTTCAGAAGGTGCCGGACTGGGAAAACTGGACAAGATGCAGAGACAGCAAGGGGCTGCCAAGGGTGGCAGCCCTCCTGTGTCTTTGGAAGGTAGAGATTAGGCTTCAGAAGCTGAGGGTGTCCAAGGTGCCGGACTGGGAAAACTGGAGAAGATACAGAGACAGCAAGTGGCTGCCAAGGGTGGCAGCCCTCCTGTGTATTCGGAAGATAAACAGTAGGCTTCAGAAGATGAGAGTGTCCAAGCTGCTGCACTGGGAAAATTGGACAAGATCCGAAGAAAGCAAGAGGCTGCCAAGGATGGCAGCCCTCCTGTGTCTTTGGAAGGTAGAGAGAAGGCTTCAGAAGCTGAGGGTATACAAGGTGCTGCACTGGGAAAACTGGAGAAGATACGAGGGAAGGAACAGGCTGCCAAGGGTGGCAGCCCTCCTGTGTCTTCAGAAGGAAGGCAGAAGGCTTGAGAAGATGAGGATGTCCAAGCTGCCAAGCCAGGCCAGACTGAAGATATTTCAGAGGCAGAGGGTGTCCAAGCTGCCGGACTGGGAAAACTGGACAAGAGGCGGAGACAGCAAGTGGCTGCCAAGGGTGGCAGCCCTCTTGTTTCTTCAGAAGGGAGTCAGAATTAAGGGTCCAGAAGTAAATCTCCTAACAAAAAGCTTGGGCCAGACTGGTGATAAACCACAAGATGCTGGTGTACAAGGTGAGGGAAGTGGAATACTTGCCAAGTTCTGAATGAAGCAAGCAGCTGCCAAGGTACTCACCATCCAAAAATAGGAGCCCAAGTCAAAGCATGCATTACACCTCCAACGAGGTCCAAAATCAGCAGATCCCATCGTTAGGAAGTGACAACACCTTACACCAGGACTCTATTATTCAGACTGATGTTCCCAAAACAAGCCCCAATTGCAACTCAGGGGATATTGAAGCAGCCAAAGGCTTTACAACCACAAGCACACCAATGCCTTCATCAGACTCCAATTCACCAGATCTCACCCTACATCTCACATCTTCCAGTGAGGAGTGGGGTTGCACAAAGGCAAACTACATCAGAAGAATATTCTACTCTTAGGACAGGTGATGAGTGTAAAGAAGCAGCAGAGCCATCAGGCAAACATAAGTGGGAACTGCTTGAAAAAGATGAGAGTACAAAATATTCTATCCCAGCCACGTCAAACAAACCTGGTGCCAACAAAACCCTTTTCAGCTTCTTCACAAAGGGGGGAAAGGGCAAAAGTAAAGAGAAATTACAGAAACATCCACTAAAAGATAAGAAAAGGGAGGAACTGGAAAAGGCTAAGAAGTCAACAAAGAAGAGAAAGAAGAAGAAAAAACCCGAGCGTCCTCCGCATAGTGGCAATGATGGGAGTGATATTAGTAGCTATCACTCAAGTGAAGAAGAAGAAATGCCTACAAAGGATAAAAAGAAAAAGAAGGGGAAAAAAGGGCCTTTAGCAGTCACAGAAACAACAACGACAGCAGCCTCCACTAGAAGCAGAAGTTCGTCTGGGAAGGATACCGTCACAAAGGAAACACCTCAGAAAAAGGGAAAGGGGAAATCCAAGTAGGCAGGACAAAAGACAATGGAGGATCTTATAAAGCAAAGGTTAGAATATTACCAAATTTCCGAAATATACACCTTCATATCTGAGCTTGGTGAGGATACACTTGTTAATGTTTTCAACCGAGCAATACAACTGGAATGGGTTGAACAAGAGGGAATCAGGGATTTGGATATATACAACGTGGACCCATTGTGGGCTTTGAAGAACAGGGAATTGGCAAATGACAAGGAAAATCAAGTTGATGCATACCACACAGTATGGGAGGTGTGAAAGATGAGTTGGAACCCATTGCTGGCCATTGCTGGCCATGGAAACTGCAGACATTGTGGCAAGTATTCAGACTTTTGCATTCACAAGAGAATTGAATATTGTTGATGCCAAAAGAACTGCTTGTACGATTCCACATGATCCAAGATTCATGAGAGGTGACCTGGCTTTCCCGAATGTTGACTTGGATGATCCACGTAGCTATCACATTGGGAACAATTCTTTCTGTATGATAGACTACCGATGACTGCTGAACCCCAAAACTTGGCTTGATGACAGCGTGAGTATTTGTTTAACCAAATTAATGCATTTATATTTGCATATAAAATAGGAAGAAGGGAGTGGTTCAAAAATATTTCAAATTTTTCATGAACTGTTAGTGAGTGTTTGGAATTGTCGACAAATGTTACTATTATTAGGAATGACCCATTAGTTGCTACCCATTTAATGAGGTATTGTGTATTCAAAGGAAATAATTATACATGTTGACTTTAATGATTTAAATTAATTACAATTTGTAGATAATACACACCTACTTGGGATACATGGCCACAAACCAAAATAAGCAAGAGCCAGAGAGTGTGTTTGTGTTGCCTTCACAAAACACTGTATTATGGGACAGAGGCAAATATACAAGCATCTGTCAAAGGGTATAGTATATTTATTTGTCATGACTTAGCTGATGTTAGAGCTGATTGTACTATAAAGTGAAATTGTTATACATACAATTCGAATATTGGAGGTACTTCTGTCTAATAAGCATAATTTTAACTTGTAGGGATATTTTTCCATAACTTATCACTATTTCCGATAATACATATGGAAAACATAGCCAGAGGGAAATAAGTTTTACCGTTATGTTTTTCAGTTAGGAGTGTAAACATTTGAGGTATTTACTATGGGCTTCTCCGGGAAATACCTGAGTTTAATATGACAAAAATCCCAGGAAAAAGCTTCTTTTTTTTCATGATAATACTAGAGATTTAAAGTTTGGATCTTATTGTAAATATCATGTATAAGAATTCAAATGGTTTTACATTTCTGGTATTAGAGTTCCCTGCCATCCCTATAGTAGTAACTGACACAATGTCTGTGTGTAGCAGCAGTGTATGAATATCACATAGAGGGTTCCATAGGTATGCACCAGGGGGCAGAGATGGGTGGGGGTTGAAAGTACCTTTAATTCCTAGGCCCAGGATGTGTTATTTGAGTTGTTGGTGCATTAGAAATACTAGATACAATTTGGAGGTTCAATTAAGGCAATATGAGCTTGTGAATTCAATGTGCCACTGAGAAACTACAAGTGGATAATATGTCCAATAAATCCCAAAGAGCATTGGATAGTGCTGGCGGCAAACATGGAGAGGTGTGAGGTGACAATTCTAGACTCTCTCCCAAATGAGAACAGATGTGACCAGTACATAAGACACTGGAGGTAAATATTAGTTAAATTTGGTAATTTACACAGATTAGGATGATATAAATTATAGGCAGTCGAGTAACTGCCTAATCATGTAACAGTAAGGGGACCTGCTGTAGGAGATGACAGTTTTATTTTCCATGGCCATTTGAGAGTAGAGGAAAGGTGTGAGGCTAACGCGATGTCCCATGCCTCTTCTTTACTATTGACATATATAAATAACAATGTAATTGACTAACTGCCTTGTGTGCCCATGGAGACAAGAGGACACCGGCCAAGGGTTAAGATGCATAGTGATGTTCTGATAAATTTTATAAAAAGGGAGAATAATTGTGAATCAAATTTTATTAAAGGGGAGATTTAATGATACAAGATGAACACCTTTTTATGAAATTACTTAATAAATACTATTTTTTGAAATAGGAAGTTCATTCATGCACGGTCGAAGGCACTGAAGGAAGAGCCTGGCAAATGGATAGAAGTTTAAATGAAGTGTACAAGACAGAGGGATTCAAGCAGCTGTGGCGTGTTTGTACTCATGGTA
This sequence comes from Lepidonotus clava, assembly GCA_936440205.1. Classification (NCBI taxonomy): domain Eukaryota; kingdom Metazoa; phylum Annelida; class Polychaeta; order Phyllodocida; family Polynoidae; genus Lepidonotus; species Lepidonotus clava. Next base: position 29,377,767 of record OW387149.1, on the reverse strand, counting down.
GTGTGTGATTATGATCTTGAAATTCTACAAATGAGATACTTTTTCAAATGTCGTCACTGATGCAACCAGAGTTGGGTTAAAAAAACAAAACTACTTATATTTGGATATTTTTAAAAGAGATGTCCTATTTTAAAACATTTACCTAGTGCCATACATTTCTTATTAGTTGGTTTGCTACAAGAATATGTCACCCCGACACAGTTTTAATAGAATTTGAAGGATAGTATTAAGAGAAAAAGACCACTTTGTACGTAACAGGAAAAGTTACCATACTGTAAAGATCTGATTTTTGGGTAACCGTAATGTATCAATTTTCTTTCATAGAATGCTGTCGCAGTGATGTTCGGTATGGCTCCTGAGGTAAATAGGATGGAGCATGTAATGGGCTTCCAAAAAGTTGTGGCCATGGCTGTGGAGAGCATGAGAAAGCTGAGTGTAAACCCACTGACAGACCCATGTGACTTAAACAACTGTGAATGGGATCCACCGAAGGATATACCATTGGACTTTGAGCCTCCCCCTCGGGAAAACTGTACAAACTGTCAGAAGTGGGCTCACCATATGTGTGCAGGCCTGACAAAGAAAGAGCCTGGTCCATGGCACTGTCCAAGTTGTGTTGTACGGAAAAGGGCGAACCTCAGCCGTTTGGACCTTTAACAGTTACAATGGGTGTAAGTGGATTGGATGGGGGACTTTGTAAATCACATATATGGATGGGATGGCCCAACCATGTTTTGCATGTTTTATGAGATGACTTTGACCTAGAAGGACTATGTGTTTAGGAGGGCCCATTCATGTTCTGCTTTGAATTAAATAGTGCTGTCCCACTGTATCTGGTGCCAATGGCGACATTGATATGGGCATCGGTTTTGGATCTGCATATTCAGAAGAAAAAGCTTTAGTTACGGTCGTTATTTCAGAGCCAGTAAGTTGTGACAGAAAACAGAAAATGGAGTATGGAACGCCGAGACCTAAGAACAAAACTTTCACTTCCATTCATTTCTTATGTGCACAAGGAGAGGAGGCGTTATGTTGGCATGTGCTGATTTTAATGCCGACAATTCAACTGGAGGTGCCACGCTAAACCCAGCGTCCTGGGAGAACGGCCAGAGGCATCACCTAGACAAAACCAGGTACAATTATTAAACAAGAACAGGAGATAAAACAATAGTAAGTGATTTCAATTATGGAAAACTTTTGCGCATTATGATTTGGTTATGGCTAGTTGTGACTGTGTAACCAAGCTCCAATACAAAGAGATTACATTCTGTTTTTTGCTTTTGCTAGGGGGGATTGTACGTAACATTGTGTTACACCAATGGAGTTAGTTGGGCGCTTTTAGTTTGTAGAAGAGTGTTATCAGGGAAGGTGTGACCCAGGATTTGAGTAGGGGCTTTATACTGTCTTATTTGATTTATACCTATACTTGACCTGTTTGCACTTTTTATTAAGGGAAGACCAAAAACATGGATTACTCGTTTCAGAGCTTTAGGAACTACAACGTCAAGGGAATTAGCGGCGCCCCAAAATGATGACATCCAACAATTATAGGCCTCTCGAAAATCGAGGGATTTTATTAAGAAATCAGGACCACTTTGTATGTGAAATGAAATTTTACCATACATTCCAGATGTGATTTGTAGGTAACCGTAATCTGGGAGGTGAGCGAGACTGTTATGGCAAGGCTGTAAGACAGGGTGACGCTATGAGTGAGAGAAGGACTTAATTAAAATGGACTTGCCTTGTGTAATGGGGTAGGTCCATCATACTGTGAAGAATGATATATTTTCCGTCAACCTTAACATATGGATATTTGAATACAGGGTGCACACGCTGGTCTAATAAGGTGTTACAGGGTCTTATTTTGGATTTGCAGTATATAAGGCATAAGGGGTTGGAACGGTCTTTATAGGTATAATTTGGAATGCTGAAAAAAACTGATGAATAAAACTAGGGATCAACCATACAAAGCTACAAATGTGTTGATCAAGTTTTTTTATTATAGCTCTTTTGATTTGGGGATTTTAGGTCTTCCGCAAGGGGCTTTTCTTGTCGCTGAGTGAGCTGAACGTGGAAGGGACCGCCAGAACCGGAGAGACGATGGGGAGGCAGTACTGTACGGCTGGGATAGATGCCTACTCTCAAACTGACCAAACAGGTATGACGAGTTTAAGCAATGTAAGATATGTACTGAAGAAAGTGAATTGAAAAGCAAAACAAATTAAAAGTAATGTGGCTAAACTGAGGAAAATTGAGGAAAATTGAGGAAATTCAGAACACATAGGATCTTGATGGAAATTGAGGATTTTGATAGAAATGAGGTAGCAGTACTCTTTTGTATTGTCAACTGTGTTATATTTGGCCCAGATGTCGGACCTGTTAAGATAAAAGTGCAGATATGAAAGATTGGTCGGAGTAAAAGTCATAGTCACCTTACTGGATGGCCTTGTAAAAATAATAAATACTTAGTAGTTGGCCAAGCGTATTTAAAGGAGAACTGCAAAGGCAATTTTAATATTCATATAATGTTGAATTGTGTTTCTTAAAACATATCTACAGAAATAACTGATAATATACCATAGATTTAAAAGGAATTAATATCTAAAAATGATGCTGTATAGTGGCTACTATTGAGTGCGTGTGACGTCATCTAGGCTCTTTCACACATGCAAGGCATGCTGATAAGGCAATTGCTATGGGTGACTGCACACACAGACCCCTGTGACTGAGAGCCTAGATGACATCACAGCCTTGTGAGATAAGCTGTGAGAGTGTATTCACACTCCTAGAAAAAGCTTATTCATTTTATAATATCATGCATGTATGCTAATTTGAGTCTAATTCTGCTTAGAGTATACATTAATGAAACGTTTTGTACAATATTTGGGATTTTTATTTTCTCCTTTGGGTTTCACCTTTAAACACTGTGCTACTTTGATGTCATTGACTGGTGAATATCTAACCACATCTTACCCTTAAATTTTCAATTTGCCAGACACCCAAGGTTGGAGTATTTAAGTATGGCCAAAACTTAAGAGTTTAAATAAGCTTGAGAAGGCCTTCACGTGGCACTCCTCAGTCGGTACGTTTCTCCACCATCTTCCCAGACATTCCAAAGGAGGGACCGGAACAGGATCGGAGGGTTTGTACAAGGAAAGACCCTCCGTGGGAGAATGCTGGAGTCCCAGGATGGTGAAGCTTCCTGGCATCGGAAGAAACAGACTCTTAGATGTAGCTGGAAAGGACATGCCCGCCAGACCATTGGATAGCACATTTGTTGGTGTCTAGAAGGGAGGGGAGTTGCACTGGTGAACTGCGGTCCCTGGAAATGATAATTCTATGGACTCTATATTTTGCTGTGATCGAGTTGAGACTTGCCAGATGGGACTTTGGGCAGCATTGTTAAATTGTAGGTAATTATTTGAACATGTGCATTCACACTAGAGGGCCTCACCTACCCCCTCCCTCCTGAAGGGGACGCCATCTGAGACCAGATGGTATAATGGTCACTCACAGGTCACCAATATGTAGAGATGATTTAGTTGGGCTGTTACAACACGACCTTACTATCAAAGGCAATGCCTTGTTCACCCTCGGACATTACACATCTGCACCTGGATTACAGTTATGACAGCCCATGTTTCCCCCAGTGAAAGCATATGGTGTGAGGGTGAACACTATGGGGACCAGGACGCCATACACTTGACCTACCTTGGCTGTCACCACGAGGGTGGACGCTTGTCCCAGGCACCAAACGGACACTGAACCACCCAAAAACAGGCTGTTGAAGGGTTAACAGTAACCGTCCCATACCCAACCCAATGCAGTCACGACGAGGATGGGGGAAGATGCCCATATCACCACCTGAACTGACCCTCCAGTTAGGGAACACAGGCCATTGGGTTGCACTTTGGTTCTGCACCCGAGTCCTCATAAACGAACTGGATTATTGACAGTGCCGAGTTGCTTGGGAATGAGTGCCGACCAACGCTTAAAATTAAGGACATTTGATATTGTAGAATTGTAAAGATGTTAGATGATTAATGATGTATGATGCTGCCTCAGGATAATGGGGACGGCATTGGAGGGATGGTGTGGCCATAGCCTTTAAGTGGGGTTTTGAACCCATTCGCTACAGGGTTAAAGAGGGTTTAAAGAGGGACCAACGTCTATTGACCTTATGCAGACTTGGTCATGTGACCTTTTTTTATCTTCTATATAAACTGCTGGATATGAAAGAATCAGATATTGATAAGATCTGAATTATAAGTATTGTTAATAATTATTCCATTGGGTGATAGTTAGGTGATTTGGGTCACCTTATGTCTTCTGTATCCCTAAGATTGTAAATACTCAAGTTTTAAACCTGATCACCAATATGACTGCCAGTCCTTTTTGAGAGGTGTGATGTGCTCTGCACAAGGTCTATACTCTTTGATAACTTCAGCGTATGTCTGGTAGTGCTGGCATTTGGTGACAACTTAGAATTGTGATTAATTAAGTAAAGCTATGTATTAATTGAACAGTTTGTCAATTTTAACGGGAATGAATGCCAAGAATCATTATTGAGCTGGTAGTGTAGCCTGAAACGTCAGGGGGTGGGAAGAGTAGGTTACGGTATAGAATTGAGCATGCATTTGGAATATTGTTTGTAAAAGAAGAAAGTTATATTACAAGACTTGCGCAATAGGGAATACTGTATAGAGAGCTTTCTGTCATAGTATTAGGAAGTAGTATTAGGTATTGATTACTTTTTAATATAACAGTGTCAGAAATTAAGGTTTAAATGTGTGTAACCGCTGGGTGCATAGCTTTGACAAGTGTGCACCTAGGGATCTTTAGATGGACCCTCATTGATATAAGGCTATTCATCTTATCAAAAATAATTATGTGCATCTGCTGGGGACACATTCTGGGGAATCATGCACCCGGCAGCCAAAATGTGCACCTAGGGTGCAGGGGGAACCCTTAATTTCAGAGAATGTATAAGAAGCCTTGGCTTAAAACAATATACCATATGTGTTTGCCTTAGATTTAAAGAGATGTACTTTTGCTTGGACATGTTTGGTGGTTAATTCAATTGGTGCCGTGGGATTATTTAGTAGTCTTTTCTAGGGTCCTTTATAGAAACAGAATCGAGTATCAAAAGCCCCTCTTACTGTATCTGTTGGGGGGCATTTTATTAAAATTAGTGGCTCACATCAAAGAATTGTCGCGTGTGTTTTTATGGCCCACTTGACATGGGAGGAAGCCTGTAGTTCGAGCACTAATTGATCCATTAAGGCATTGATGTTTCAGTCAAAAGCAAACTCTACTAACTGTGATGGCCGATTAGTCCAGTAACAAGTTGGTTACACTACATGATTTGGAAGGGATAAAAAGATTGTTTGTAACGAAGAGTACTTATAATACAAGGGCGGCAATTCTAAAGCGGTAATAGTCAACAGGACGGTTTGACTTTCTTTCGTCCTGAAGACCTTTAGGAAGAATGCTATATTAATATATACTAATAGTGGCAAAAAGAAAGAGCAGCACGCCCCGCATGCACCACCTACTGTAGATTGGAGTAGTTAAAGTTAGACAGGGCGAAGGTGTAAGGGGCTTGTATGCAAAACAGTGGAAATAAAATTTGCCAAAACAGGGTGGATCCGGGAATTTTCAAAAGGGGGGGATGCTATTCTTAAATTTTTCCCTGTCCTACAGGCAGGATAATTTTACATTAAAAACATCTAAATGTTGGTGAAAAAAGGGGGATGTGTGCCCCAACTCCCAACCCTCACCCCCGCTAAATCCGTGAATGCGTAAGTAGACATTGCCACCGATGGAGTGGTTAAAGGAGAATGACTTCACATCATTCGCCTGTGCAATCCTACAGACGACCGGCCATTTAAAGAACTGAGAAGTTAATTGTATGGCAACATCGGTTCATTCTGAGATGTATGGCAGCGGGGTGCTTGAAACTGTGAGGAAATAGATAATAATACAGTTTGACAAACGATGGTGCTTTTCGGAAAATAAATACACACGAGGAGTCGCGAGGGGGACATAAGAGAAAAACAAAGATCGCTACGATATTTGATCACCCCAATCACCCTACCGTCATTTCTAATCCTGTGTGCGGTAGAGTGTTTGTAGGGTAAAGTACGAGGTGTTATGCCACAAATTGCAGTAATAAAGTTATAACAGTGGGGATGGAACTGTGCTAGTCACCTGTACAGTCCCCAAGTTCATAGGTGACTGGTCACCTTAGTCGCCTGTACAGAATGCTAGAAAAAAAGCGAGAGGTCGCTTGTACAGGAGTGGTAAACCCAGGCGACTAGTGGGCATAGTGGACTAGGCACTAACCCCATTGGGACATATGAAGGCATTGTGATATAATAATTGCCTATGTTGTTTATAACATATATAATACAGAATTTTCTTTTCAAGTACTTCTATTTGAGGGGGAATTTGTAGTGTAACGAGGAAAAATTACCATACAATCCCGATTTGAATAATGTCCGTTTTGTACTATTTATATGGATAATATATATATGCTTAGTCACCTGCAGAAATTTTTAGTGTACAACCGACCATCTAAATTTGGGAAACATTTGGCGCTCCATAACACAGTCTAGTCGCCTGTAGAAGGCTACTTTTGGCAGGCGACCAGGCTTGTCGCCTGTATTTAAGAACAAGGGGGACATTAATGACCCAGATAACTATAGGGGTATCACTTTGCTTAGTTGTATGGGGAAACTCTTTACTATGGTTATCAATACTAGGCTACGAAACTACCTGGAGCATAACAATCTACTCGGGGAGGAGCAGGCAGGCTTTAGAGAGGGCTACTCTACTCTAGACCATATGTTTTCACTGCATTGCATAATTGATTTAATTACCTCCCAAAAGAAACGCCTTTACTGTGCATTTGTAGATTATAGCAAGGCCTTTGATATGATAGACAGAACATCCCTACGGCAAAAATTACTCTAGCACAACATCAGTGGAAAGGTCTTAGATGTTATCAAGAATATCTATAAAGCAGCCAAATCATGTGTCAAGTTAAGTAGCGGGGTATCAGACTATTTCAACTGTAATATCGGTGTCAGACAAGGTGAGAACCTCTCACCCCTGCTATTTGCAATATACATAAATAACTTAGAAAAGCACTTTGAGGAGAAATGCCAGGGGCTTACTTGTTCTGATAATGGAGAGGAGACACAAACCCTACTTAAATTATTCAGTCTTCTGTATGCTGATGATACTATCCTGCTCAGCGAGTCAGTTTCTGATCTTCAAAAAATGCTAGATGTCTTGCACACTTATTGCCAACAGTGGCACCTTACTGTCAACATTAGTAAGACCAAGGCAGTGGTTTTCTCCAGAGGTAAAATTAGAAATCTACCCGACCTCTCGTATGGTAATGAAACCGTTGAAGTAGAACACTTCTACAACTACCTAGGAGTAATGTTTAATTGTGATGGCAAGTATAGTCGGGCGATGAAGAAACGAATTATGCAAGCTAAGAGGGTGCTGTTTGCCCTGCTAACCAAAGCGAGAAAACTCCAACTCCCTATTGATTTACAGTGTCACCTCTTCGATGTATGTGTTGCACCTGTACTTTTGTATGCATGTGAAGTGTGGAGCTTTTCTAACTTAAGCGAAATTGAAAGGGTCCAAAATTACTTCTGTAAGTATATTTTGCGCCTAAACTCTAGAACAGCAAACTGTGTAGCCTTAGGTGAACTGGGCCGTCCTAGACGGGAGTGTATCATCAAACAAAGGATGGTGAACTTTTGGACTAGAGTAGCGACAAGTAAATCAAGCAAAATCTCTTCTATCCTATTCAAAATCATCAAAGAGAAGAAATCTGAAGGAACGCTCAATTCACCATGGCTCACACAAATTGAAAACACCCTAAATGAATGTGGTCTGGGAAACTTTTACAATACTCCACCTGAACAGCTGAATCCAATTTACATCAAGGTAGTAGTCTCAGATAGAATTCTGGCCATAGAAAAACAAGACTGACATAGTACAATAATGGACTCAAGCCACTGCACAAACTACCGAATCTTCAAAGAACATCTTTTATTTGAAAACTACCTCACCACTCTGAACCCCAAGGAGGCAGTTGATTTATGTAGGTACAGGGGGGGCAACCATTACCTCCCTATAGTTTCAGGCAGATATAATGGGGTTGAGAAACATAGGCATTTCTGCCCTCTTTGTACATCAAATGTTATCGGTGACGAATATCATTACATCTTTTGCTGTCCCTCATTCAATCAAGAGAGAGAAAGATATGTTAAACCCAAATACTTAAAGTCACCAAACACTCTAATCATGCAAATGCTCTTCACAACAAATGATGAAGTGACTCTCTCCAATTTATCTAAATTCTGTAGAATTATTATGGACAGATTTAAAAAAAGTAAGAACCAATGTCAGCCAAGAACGAGATGTGTCAGAGTAAAAGAGAACAAAACTAGAAGTAAGCCCACCCAAAGAAAACAATGTACCAGTCGCGGACGCTGTGCAGACAGTTTAAGCAGTGAAGGTAGAAACATGAGCGAATTTGCGCACAAAGACAAGAATCTCAGAGCACATAAAATTAATGAAGCACAAACACGTAGGGTCAAAAAGAAAATCCAGATCATGGAACTCAGAGCTAAGAAACCTAAAGATAACAGTCAGTCATTAGGCCATCTCTAGAAATCCAACACACTGCTTTCTCTGTCACCACCGTATCTGCTGTTCAGTGAAATGTAATTATCTAGACTTAAGTATTTATGTACAAAATCGCATGGTGCTACCTTTACTCACTAGTCCAAAAATGCAGCCACTATCTAAGCAGGCAACAAGGGGAAACCCATCAAGTGCCAACTATAAGTGTCTACTTCTTAGATCTGTCCTGGCTCACATAAACTAAGTCATCTAACTTAAATGGTGCTCACACCCATTAATTTGACTAAAGGTAGATGTCACAACTGGCATCAGTGGCATAAATGTAAGGTGCTGCCACCTGGTATAAATATTCTAGTATGAACACCAGCATGTAGATATTTTCTCAATGTATTTATGTTTTTAGTCCTCAATGTATTTATGTTCCTAGTCATGACCGGTACTATTAACCTACGCATATTTTGAAATTGCTATTATGTACATAACATGTAAGTTCTTTTGCCCTACTGGGCTGTGAATAAAAGTTTCGTATTCGTATTCGTAGAAGGCATTAGTTTGCAGGTGACCTCATCCAGGCGACCTCGCCTGTATAGCCCTTCCACCATGTCGCCCCCCTCCCCTACATCTCCGGAGTTTCTAAACCAGCTGGCCTGAGACACTACTTTATCTAAATCTCCTCTGATCGTAAACCTATTTAGAGGTCTAACAAGATTATCAATTTGAGTCCCTCTTCCAGCTCCAGTGATCCCTGTATCTTATATCAAAAGAACTTGTGATATTCTTGCAGGTATAAACTCTGATGGTCGTGCAGCCCTGGCAGCTCTTCTCTTGGCCTTTGTGACTTTTATCTGGCAGTCTAACCTCCTCCCCTGCCCAGGACCCGCAGCACATCACTGCCTCCGACAATAGGACCTGGCTGTTAAAAGACCATACTGATGGGTAACCCTTACCAGTGGCGGATCCAGGGGGGGGGAGGCAAAAGGGGCAATTGCCCCCCCCCTAAACCCAAGGAGAAAATTTTGGTATCTTAGAATTGGAAGATCTGTGCAAAAATGGTGTTTTCAATTTTAGTTTTGTATAAGGGGGATCCGTGTTTGCCACCCCTAGAGCACTGGCTCTGGATCCACCCCTGTTAACTTATCAAAAACCATCTCTGACCCAAGGAAGAGAGTGGTCATCCCTGTTCTTACTTCACAATCACCATATTACCCAGTCACTGCCTGGCTAAACTACATCTCTGAATTACCACTCGACCCCTTATCCCCGGCATTTATGCTTTCATCGCAACAACCACTCACCCTAGTCATTCTGACCTCATACCTACGAGCTGCTCTCTGAGCTATGGGCTTCCCCCAGGCAGCCATTGTAACCCTTCACTCCCTTAGAGACTCAGCTGCCCAGGTCTGTGCTGCAGTAGGGGTATTTCACCAAGAACTTTTTCTTTTTTGGGAACAATTTTTATTTATACTGAAACCATTTCAGGCCTAAGCCTGGTCTTCCCCCGGCTCCAGTGCTCGGTCAGGAAGAGATTAACATACAAGCAACAGTGTCCAGGTTTTCTTTAATATCAAATTATATAACACACTTTATGGTGAGATCACATTAATGATGATAGATGAGAGGCCATTCAAATAAAGCTTCTGGTAAAACTTACAAATGATTAAATCTTTAAATTCTCGCATGAGACAGACATAAATAGGACAAAGTGGTTCTATGGTAGATTATTACCAGACTAAGGTATTCCGTTCCTACCAAAAGATTATACATACATCACATAGTGAGATTTGTATTCAAAAGTTAACGATATCACAAGGTCACAAAAAACATTCCAGTTATTCCAACGGGAAATTAGTACGGATGGTTTTTTCAAACACACCCTGATATATACATTGTTTAAAGCGTTGATTGGATTGCTCTAGCCTTATAGGCACTTGCAGTGTATTCCAAATCTGTGAACCCAGTAAAATGGAGTTTTTCTATAGAAACACGTACTTGGTACAGGCAGGTCAATTGTTACCATATTATTATTTCTAATATTTACATATGAGGAACAATTTCTTTCTGTATACAGGCTTTAATCAATACAAGTAATTTACATATTAATCTGTCTTTAATAAACTTCACATTAGTGGTTAAATGTAGGTCTAAGACATGCTGTTCTTGTGGGTCCTGTACATTCAAGCAACATCTCAAAGCATTATTTTGCAAAATCTGAAGCTCTTCTTGTTTTGCTTTTGGCACTACCATTGTGAAAATAAGATCATAGTCGATTACACCTATAAACATTGATTTTAAAATCATTAAGGCAGCATTCATTGTTATATATGGACGGATCCTCCTCAGAAGTGAAAGTTTGTGTCTAGCTAGTTTTGTGGATGTTATTCAGATGCGCCTTCATATCTAGGTTAGAGTCAATATCCATTCCTAAATATTCAAAATAATCCACATATGCAAGTCTTTCATTACCATCGTCGATACCATACATGTTTTTAATTATATTAACATCAAAATGCTTATTTTGTGGGAAAAATTGTACATTCGACTTAGACACATTGATAGTTAACTTATTTATATCACACCATTTTTTAACTTTACTTACATCACAGTTAAAAGTATCAAAGGTTTCCTTGTCTACATTAGTACAATGTGCAATGCGACCGTCCAAGTCGACTTTGCCCAGAACTACGTGTGCAAGTTCAAGGATGAGGTGACTGCGGCGTACTACTCGAAATGCCAAGTCACCGTACACCCAGCAGTGATCCACTACAAGGTCGAGGGGGAGCAGGAGCTGGCGCACCAAGCAGTTGTGATTCTGTCGGCAGTCCTCACAAACAACGCGCAGGTGATCTTCGCCATCCTCAAAGCCCTGATGACATGGGCGAACCTCCCACACCTCCCACAGCTCCACTACCTGTCCGACTTGCATCAAGCCAGTACCGGAATGTGAGTATGTTCCGCCTCGTCCACAGCCACCGAGAGCTGTTTGGCATCCCTGCGACGTGGAACTTCTTCGAGAGTAGTCACGGTAAGGGACCCTGTGACGGTGTGGGAGGGTCTCTGAAGTGTTCGGCAGACCACAAGGTGCTGAAGGACAAGGTGCTCCTGAAGACGGCAGAGGACGTGTTCAAGTGGGCGACGAAGCTCACGGACACGGTGCTCAAGTTCCTGCTGGTCACACCACAGGAGGTCGCCCTGGCCACAGAAGAGATGGAGGCCTTGGGAAAGCATCACATCCCAAATACCATTAAGGTGCACTCGGTTGTGCCAGTGGGAGATGCAGTGTTCACTCAGGAGGCATCCTGCTTCGACGAATGCTGCTGGTCAGACGGTGTCTTCCACCCCAAGTGTGCCGGCTGGATCCGCCATGCTGTGCCCCCGCGAGTACCCCCGACATCACCTACCCTGCTCAGACCCCCGACCCAGCTCCAACCCCCAACCTCGCCGACCCTGCAAAGACCCCCGACGACCAGACCACCGACCCCGCAACGACCCCCGACAACCAGACCACCGAACCAGCAACAATCCCGGATGACACCATGGAGACCACCACTCGTGAGCCCCTTCCCGTTGGCACCTACGTCATCGCCAAGTACAACACCAAGGCGTACGTAGGGTGTGTCATCGCCGAGGAGGAGAAGGAGGTTCACATCAACTTCATGGTGAACAGTCCCAAGAACCCCCTTACCTACCACTGGCCCTGCCTGGCCTACCAGCTGTGGATGGACTGGGTGGATGTGGTGGCAACGATCGACCCCCCCCCCCCCCCAATCCCCACAGGAAGATCGAAACGATCCTTCACCCTGAGCCAAGCAGCCCAGGATAGGCTCAAGGAGTTTGTTTAGGCTCCTAGGGGTTGGGGACGGGAGGGGAGAAGGGAGTAGGGGTTATCACTATACATACATTCAAATCACCAAATTCATCAACATGAACACATCCCAATCATTAGTCAATAAAGCAGTTATAATAGACAGTTACCAAGCCATCAGTCAACCCATACCATCTTACAGACTGGGTGAGTTAAATTTACAATATTTAACCATTTATTACCATGATAAAGTGTGTGCTTGTTGCCTGTATTTGATTCCAGGAAAAGTCCAGTTTTTACCTCACATGTATGATACACCGTGGTGATTATGCAGTGCTGATTCCTTGTGGATTCCAATTTACAATACTTTTATTGCTTTTGTATTGATGTAGGACTTACAACAAAGATTGAATTATGTTAAAAGGTATAATTTCCAGCGTCGAGGACAACTTTAGTAAGGTTTTCTAATTTATGTGGTTTTTACCTCAGGTGCACAGGGGTTTACTGGTAGATGCATAGCTCCACACTGTGATGTAGTAGGGCCTTCATATTACATGTTTAGAAAGGGGAGAGATGGGGCTACACTGTGGAATAGAAATGGTGGGGTTTGGATGTTTTCTTTTTTTACACTTGGTGCCCCGATGTGCCAGTGTGCAGTAAAAATGTAGCTTTTTTCGTCGTAAAAATGAGAACCCGCAAAATATTTTTCAAGTCTATGGTCTAATTTTGCTTTGATTGACTACCCACACCCCTCAGGACCATGTATAAACTTCAAAAGGAGGTAAGAATGGATAAATAGGGGCCGTGGGGGGCCTTTGGTCAGACTGCGTTAAAGTTGACGATTTGGTGGTTTTTACCTCAGGCGCACAGGGGTCTACCGGCAGATGCATGGCTCCACACTGTGATGTAGTAGGGCCTTCATATTACATATTTAGAAAAGGGAGAGGTGGGGCTACACTGTGGAATAGAAATGGTGGGGTTTGGATGCTTTTTTCTTCACACTTGGTGCCCCGATGTGCCAGCCTGCAGTAAAAACGTAGCTTTTTTCGTCGTAAAAATGAGAACCTGCAAAATATTTTTCAGGTCTATGGTCTAATTTTGCTTTGATTGACTATAGCCACACCCCTCAGGACCATGTATGAACTTCAAAAGGAGGTTAGAAATGATAAATAGGGGCCGTGGGCAGCTTTATTTCAACTAAGTCAAATAAAAGTCAACATTATCAGACATTAATTATATTGCTTAATAATATTGCTTAGTCTGTAGGCCTGCGGCACTCTAGTGTATAAGTAGCTGTGTAAGCCTCAGTTTTAAGAACTGGGCTATGGGTCACCCCATAGTAAAAACTACCAAATGCCACTTCTGGCCACTTCAAGTGTCTAAAACTCAAAAATCAAAATAAGCCAGGGTCAATGCTCATTATTAACTAAACCTCATGTATGTTTGCAAGTGTCCTACCTACTTCTTAACCCTTTCCATACGCCACCAACGTTTCATTCATGATTTAAAACACTGCCAAGGTATTCTAGTAAAGTGCCTCAAAATACGCCACATATAGTACACATCAGCCTATTTAGGCCTTATATAAGCTATTTATGACACTTATTTTCAACCTTCCTATTGTAAGATGTCCTATATCATGGATGTTTTCAGCGTTTTTGAACAGTAACTGGTATTTTTCATTAATATGTAGCTTTAAATTCGTAATTTTGGGATTTACTGAAAAGATGCCTCAATGCATCTGGCGTGTTTTTGCTGGCGATGCCTCAATGCATCTGACGTGTTTTTGCTGGTGATGCCTCAAAGCATCTGGAGGGTGGAAAGGGTTAAAACTCCCAAAGTGTCATAAATATCCAATATGGGTGGGTAAAGTCCAGTGTATCCAAAAATTTGGCTTAACCTCCATTTTGTTTTTGGCTATTGATTCACAGAGCATGCCCAAGACCCAGGTCATGTGATCAAAGCCCTGTAGCTGGTTCTTGGCTGGACACTGCATGGTCCACTGAATTGTCCAGTGACCTATGACACCAGTGACCAGCTTAAAAACAAACATGGCTGCACAAAATTTTGCAATCTAATTTTGCCCTGCAACTCATTTATGGAGCATTACTACGTGCAATGGACAAACTACTATGCATTTAGGGATATGTAAGTACATGTATACAGTCATAAAGTAAGGCCAGACCCCCTCTATTTTGTGTATGCAATGATTTGAAACTTAAATGGTAGGAGTGATTTAGAACTCTATACACAGTCTGTTAAGCTGTGCTAGAGTTCTAGAGCTAGTGTGTAAGTAATGTGTAAAAATGTTTAGGGAGTGGAGGGTAGGGAATCGTTCATCGCTCCTGTAAAGAGAGTGAGGGATCTATGTGTAGTGCTGCTAGTATAGCCCCTTTTGTAGTGGGGTAGATATGTGAGGAATGTGTCATGTCCATTTCAGGGTGGTGGTTCCTCAGGTGTTTGTTTTCCCCAGTGGCTCCCTCAGTGGCAGGTTAGTAGAGGTGCTGAGTTCCCCCTGGTGGCCGTCACTGGTAGGAGCTGGGGGAGTGCTGCTACTAGACAGTAGATGGCAGCATATAACAGTTCTAAATGTCCACTCCCAGATTACTGCCAATTTAAAAGAATTAGCCTCCAATTACCCAAAACCTGCAGAAAGTACGTTTCTATATAACGATTTTCTTTGAAAAAATTACCACAATTTTAGGATAGGGCCCAAAAATTAGGGTAGGTAGGGTTAGCTGAACGCATGTGTTTTTCCCCTTGGCCAAACGGTTGCTAGAGGCTTTTTAGAATATTTAGATTTATGTATAGCCTGTTTGTCTAAGCGTCTGGTGGTTCCAAGAACTTTGATACTATGTGAATCATATTTTAAGATAATAAAAGAACACAAACAATGACCGCCGAACCACATGTTATAACATTTTTCTGTTAAATTGTATTCCTATAACTGACGGAAGAGCTTTTGTATGAAAGAGATAGTTGGATTCAGAAAAAAAACCATCTCAATAAGGCATGTAACTATATATATATGAGTCTCATTCTGTGTACCTTGGTGGACAAACGAGGGAACCCTTTTAGAATAATTAAAGCCTTTGGAAAAACGTGAAACTGCACGCTTAAATTGTTTGTACTAATACGGATAAATCGATCAAAGTTGTTTTCACGCAGTAGAGCACTTTGGTATTAAGTGATTTGTAGCGGAACAAGTATCGATATTTCCGTGGGCTACAGGCAAATTTGACACGTATGCGAACATTTTAGCTCAGTCTCTATGCACATTACAATTGCCATCGACCCTTAATATGTACAGGGTGACACGTGCGAGTTTGTGACATGGAATTGCTGTAATGACATAGGCCATTATGATAGATCTCAATTTTCTTTGGTCCTGACCTCGCCCCCCAACCCTTTTTTAGTGGACCCCTAAACTACAAAAAGAGGGGAAATATCATACCCTATGAGCAAATGCACACCATTGCATTCACCCCTGATGCGACAGCAGATTTGAAAAGATAATGACAACTTCAAGTGACATTGCCATTTTTTAAATTTGATATGGGACATTGGGACCCCCCATCTACACTCCCTAGATGAGCAAACCATAAGGCTTCTGACATACGACCAGCCTGCGACCGCTAGCTCGGGGCCCGAGGCCAGTAAAAGTGAGCTTGGGCCTGTGATTGTAAACCCTACTGGCCCAGGTGGCCAGTGAATTTTCCTGTAAAATCCTAATACAGATGCTTGACAATATCTTTTTCAATTTTTAGATTGTATTCTTTTTTTCTTCAACACACCACAGCATTGTAAAACAAATATCTTTGTTATCCATCTAAAATATGTCGCAAGCTAGACAAAGCATTCATCCCTGGATATTGCCATTCCAGGACGAGGTAGGGGCTTGCGGCGCAGGTTAGTCTCAGGCCAGTGTAAAAGTGGTCAGGCCAGTGACCGTTTAAAGGCCACTGGCCAATGGAACAGTAGTAAAAGATATTAATGTCGCAGCCTGTAAGACTGAGAACTGGCATATTGCAACATCAATCCCTCATCCCTCATCAAAGAACCCAGACAAATTCCCTGTTTCCTGCGCTGACTGGCTCCAACCTGTGGACTGTGACTAGCGGGTGACTCAAACCTAACAGTCCCCGACAGCCCGGCGGCTGAGTCACATCTCCATAGGGGTGGGGCCCGAGGGGGGAGGGGGTTGTTTACCTACCTAATACTGAAACAGTATTGCTTCCCATCCTTACCCAAGCCTGTCTGTATGATACTAGCTGCCATTGAATACAGAGTGAGCCAGAGTCACAGACAGAATGCTAGTCGAGATATTAAAATGCTGGTATATAAACTCGTACATGTCATGTCATTATGAAATAGATGAAATGACCTCTTACACTCACAGTGCGGCTCCTCCCAAAGGCCCCACCAGTGGATACCAGTGGTGGCCTTATTATGGTAGTGTAGCGCGCCGAGTCGGCGAGCTCTCCCGACGATCGGGAGCCCCCTGCACCTCTTCTCCAGGCCTTCCCTGGCTCAGGGGAGATGATCTAAGGCTTTTTATTTGTTGTATACTGTTTGTTTAATATGTCTGTCTTACCTTTCAGGAATACTTGATCTTTATTTATGATTTAGACTGTAAAACAGTCTTTGGCCTTAGCCAGTTTTGGGCCAGCTTGGGCCCTGAGAGGCCATTTTGTTTTTATGACATCTTAGGGGGCCAGCAGCTCAGCCAATCAAAGCCAAGCTCTGAGTTTCCCGCCTTTTCTTACTGTCAGTAGCCTTTTTATTGGCTGGTGCCCATTTTGGAGGGAGACTCCATCTTGTTTTATCTGACTTCATCAGATTTCTTCACTTTTAGTTTGGCAGTCAAGGAGATCAGTTGTGGTGAGGGTTCTCCTCAGCTTTTCCTTATGGATCTCTATAGTGGCCTTGTCTCCACTCTGTTTTGTCAGTTCTCTATACAGTTTTAGCTGGGTTGTTGACCTCAGGGTAGCCCAGCCTGTTGTAGAGAACTGACTTTTATCAGAGTTTAGGAGTTTTATGCCACTTACTTAGTTTCTGCCTTGTATTTTATGAGTGACTTACAGTGTTAGATTTTACTGTTTGAGTCTGTCATCCTTGGCCTGTGATCTTTATTTTACCAAGTTGTGGTGACTTCCAGGCCATAGGTTTTATGGACAGGACTTAGATTTCATTTAGGAGGTTTATCCCCTGTTTACCTTTTAGGTCATTTACTTGACATGGGGTCAGAACTTTTGACTTTAACTGTTAGTCCACTTTATCTCAGGCCTTAAAGCCTTGACTTTTAGATTTATTCTAAATTCACCCCTGTCTTGGAATTAACTTAGTCTCGTGTACAGGATGCCTGTATTTGTATTTGTAAAGCTTTAAGCTTGTGAGTATCTACTTTGAAAGAGACTGTTGTAACTTTTGAGTACTTTAATAAATATTTTCATATCTTTAATCTGTTTGTTGTCTGGTTATGCTTTCACCTATTGCCAACCCTAATGGTCGAACCTGGGAGTGATTTCCCATTTTATAGCAGTGCCCCTGGGCGCGCTACATTTAGTGGTGCCTGTGACCAGGGTTGGAGATAGCGGTGACTGTGACCAGTACATTTTTTCAGTCTAGCAAAACACAACGAGAAGTGATTCTTTTTCAGAGATTTTCCAGAAGTTTGTTAATGTTGTTTCCAGGAAGATGCCTCCCAAGGGTGAACAACCTAAGGAGAAGAAGGTGTGTTGAACGGTGGAAATTGTTCCTACCTGTCGGTCAGGTAGAGTTTATTCATGTGAGACTGCTGCTATCCTAGTCTGATAGACCCTTTTATCTCACATTTAGTAAATTTACCCTGTAATTGGAGAGAAATTGTTAATTTATAGGCTTGTTAGCCAAATGATTTTTCGTGATTAACCGAACTCGCCTTAGGTCTGTTTCCGGTCTGCGCATTTTATGAATTTGAGATAACGTAGACAATGATTGAGTAGCTTGCATTTTGAGTTTTGAGCAAGATTTTTCAAGGCAAAGTTTACTGGTACTATCGTTGATACCTTTTGCCTTAAGATGGATTTCTTAAACCGCAGTCTGGGTTGGATTCTTACACCCTTCCGTTCAGGCAGGTGTTCTGGTGGCCGACCAGAAGTTGCCAGTAGGCAAGTGGATGTTGTGCCTCGTGATCTCAACTGTGAGTGGGATCAGGCCTCTCATGTTAGTGATATTTCTACTTTTTCGGAGGCAAGATCGCATCGCGGGGGCCCAAGCCCTGTCCCTCAGGGAACCTTACGCAGGGATTCTGTTAGGCCTAGCAAGACCAAGCCTCAAAAGAAAATGATTATGCCCGTGAAGTACGATGGGACTGGTGATTTGGATGATTTTATTGGTCATTTTAGGGCAGTTTCCCTCTGGAATGAGTGGTCTGATAAGGAGAAGGGAATGCAGCTTGCTTGCTGTTTGGTTCGAGATGCCCGAGAGGTCCTGACCGGCGTAGCCCTCCATTTGCGGACGGACTTTGATTACTTAGTTGAAGCTTTGGAAGATCGTTTTTCACCTCCAGGTCAAGAGGCTCAGTTTACCTCTAAGCTTTTGAACCGTGTCTTTCGGGCTGATGAGACTTTGGCAGCGTATGCCCACGACTTACGCAGACTTGCCAAGCGTGCCTTACCGGGTGAAACACCGAATGAGCGGTTGTTTATTGACATCTTTGTGAAAGGGTTACGTGATAATGGGATGAAAAGGCACGTCCATGCCTTCAAACCTGCTACCCTTAGGGATGCTGTTGATTCTGCCATGGCATATGGTACTTATGACGATATTGATAATGAAAGTGTGCAGACACAGTAATTATTTTTGAGTTATGAGCTGGGTGAAAGCTCTTGTTTCCTGTAGTTGCAGGTGGATTTCTGAGATGTGAGCTGCAGTTTCAGGAGGATTCCTGATTATGGTTTAGTTATGAGCTAGGTGAAAGCTCCTCTGTCCTATGGTTTCAGGTGGATTCCTGACTATTTTTGAGTAATGAGCTAGGTGAAAGCTCTCGTATTTTATGGCATCAGGTGGGTTCCTGACTATTTTTAAAGAATGAGCTAGGTGAAAGCTCATCACCAGCGGGTTGCGGGTTATGTACTTTTTGAATGTGCTTTATGTCTGATGGGAAAGTAACCTAGGGAAGGTGAAATCAATCAGATTTGGTGTATTGGAATGCCTATGTTTAAGGTGGAGTTCCTTAAAATTGCTTTCAATGCCTTTATTAGTTGTTACTGAAGATGAGTGACAGCGACTTTGAGATTGTGTGCTTATCAAAGGAATGATATGCCCTCACAAAAGGTGCTCAAATGCGAAAATTGTTTGCTTTAAAGAGCTGTGCCTAGAACAGAGGGTTGTTGTCTAGCTAGCTCACGTGACCTGTAGAGACAGTTGGTTGTTTATGACCAGATCAGGAAGGGGAGTGACCCCTTGAACTGGACCAGGACTGACAGGGGTACTGTTACCTGGTAAGTTAACATGTTCCGGAGGGATTGGTGAGCGGTTCACTACCCAGGATGGAGAGGGGGTTACCCTCTAAGCTGGATTCCAGGTTTACAACAGGGGTACTGTTGCTGGGAGGCTTACATGTTCTGATGGACTGGTTGATGTTATTGCTGTTATGCAGAGGTTCGCGTAGCCCATTTTGTGTTTGTAGATCACTAAGTAGTGAGTTTGGGGATGATCAAGGGATGATGTGATATGATGCGCTGTGCTGTGACTTTGACAGGAACTTAACGGAGGAAAACTAAGGACAATCCGAGTAGCTTAAGGACATTTAGGACAAGAGACTTTATTTAGCATGGAGAATTTTATGTGTATTTTCATGTAGTGTGAGAGTTCTGTACTGAACTTGTGAAACTACTTTTTGTGTAACCTTAAGGGTTTTGTAAGTTGTACCGAGATGTACCGACGTGTACCAATGCGAGGACGCATTGGTGCAAGGAGGGGGGGGTGTAGCGCGCCGAGTCGGCGAGCTCTCCCGACGATCGGGAGCCCCCTGCACCTCTTCTCCAGGCCTTCCCTGGCTCAGGGGAGATGATCTAAGGCTTTTTATTTGTTGTATACTGTTTGTTTAGTATGTCTGTCTTACCTTTCAGGAATACTTGATCTTTATTTATGATTTAGACTGTAAAACAGTCTTTGGCCTTAGCCAGTTTTGGGCCAGCTTGGGCCCTGAGAGGCCATTTTGTTTTTATGACATCTTAGGGGGCCAGCAGCTCAGCCAATCAAAGCCAAGCTCTGAGTTTCCCGCCTTTTCTTACTGTCAGTAGCCTTTTTATTGGCTGGTGCCCATTTTGGAGGGAGACTCCATCTTGTTTTATCTGACTTCATCAGATTTCTTCACTTTTAGTTTGGCAGTCAAGGAGATCAGTTGTGGTGAGGGTTCTCCTCAGCTTTTCCTTATGGATCTCTATAGTGGCCTTGTCTCCACTCTGTTTTGTCAGTTCTCTATACAGTTTTAGCTGGGTTGTTGACCTCAGGGTAGCCCAGCCTGTTGTAGAGAACTGACTTTTATCAGAGTTTAGGAGTTTTATGCCACTTACTTAGTTTCTGCCTTGTATTTTATGAGTGACTTACAGTGTTAGATTTTACTGTTTGAGTCTGTCATCCTTGGCCTGTGATCTTTATTTTACCAAGTTGTGGTGACTTCCAGGCCATAGGTTTTATGGACAGGACTTAGATTTCATTTAGGAGGTTTATCCCCTGTTTACCTTTTAGGTCATTTACTTGACATGGGGTCAGAACTTTTGACTTTAACTGTTAGTCCACTTTATCTCAGGCCTTAAAGCCTTGACTTTTAGATTTATTCTAAATTCACCCCTGTCTTGGAATTAACTTAGTCTCGTGTACAGGATGCCTGTATTTGTATTTGTAAAGCTTTAAGCTTGTGAGTATCTACTTTGAAAGAGACTGTTGTAACTTTTGAGTACTTTAATAAATATTTTCATATCTTTAATCTGTTTGTTGTCTGGTTATGCTTTCACCTATTGCCAACCCTAATGGTCGAACCTGGGAGTGATTTCCCATTTTATAGCAGTGCCCCTGGGCGCGCTACAGTAGAATGCCTGTATCCAGAGAGAGAGGGGCTGGGGTTCGCCTCCCGGTGACAGAGCTATCTTGTCAATAATGATAATACGCCGAATTAAACTTGAAATGTTCATTCTATCTGCAACAAGTTAAGGCCCGTCGCGTTTCGGTCTTGAATGTGATCACGGTGTGATATTATCAGAGAATAGGTGAAATACCCAGTATTTGATACCTTAAATCAATTTTCTCCAGCCAACTACCTTCTTTTCACATATATACACAGCCACATATATAAGCCCATCCCAGTTTACACCAACGTTAAAGTTTACTATGAAATATTTTTAAATATGGTCAGCTCAACCTATAATTTTACCCTGAAATACAGCATTTTGATTGGCTGGCAAACCTGTAAATCTTCCAATTGGTAAAATTCAAGAAATCTTGATGTTATCAGTGCTTTGGGATACAGAAAAATGTAATTCTTGCTTATTCCAGTAACCCCAACTCTAGGGAACAAGGATGACTTATAGACCTTTTCCATTAGGGTGTTGCGCCCCCTGGTGAAGTAAATGGAACCAATGGTTTAGGTAATTTCCCATAGTTAACCTATATGAAGTGAAGCATATAGTTTAACTATGGGAAATGACCTAAACCATTGGTTCCATTTACTTCACCAGGGGGCGCAACACTCTTAATGAAAAAGGTCTATAAGTAATTTTGTCTAACCCTTGTCCAGCACTAAGGTATACCCAACGTAGGATGGGCTTGTTATTACTATTGGGAAATCACAATGATACTCTCTAGACTTTAGCGCAGTGGTGAATCTAGGATTTTCAATGTGGGGGAGGTGGCGGGTTTTTATTAGGGAGCTTCAGATACTACAATGAATCTCGATCCGTCAACATATAGGTCTCCCCCTCTAACCTACCAATCATAATTAATGCCTTGTCATGCACAATAGTATTTTAACCAACCAGCGGGCTTGAATCAACGCTTTTGAACTGAAAGTAGGACACCGGTGTTTGTCAACATGGAGCACGCGTGCGACATTTGTGACCGCAAATTTGGGAGTTTGAAAGCTGTAAGCAGACATTGCACCTTACAACACAACCCGTCCTTGTTGATCTACAAATGTGACTATTGCGCCAAACTATATCAAACTAGGACTAGCATGCACCGTCATGCGAAGAAAAGACATCTGGAATATTTGACGAATTTGGAATCTACCAACGGGGACGCGTCCGGCCCGGCGAAATCCGCCAAATTAACACCGATTGACTTGACCACTGACAGCACGGAGAGTGTCACAACTCTAGCGAAGCTACCCAGCACCAGTCAGCCTTCGGACTTATCAAACGGAATCAACACACCCCAGGTAACCCGTTCCTCGTCACTGTCTACACCAACGTTTGAACCTAACACTGACAGTAATACCAGCGGGGCGTTCAACCTGTCACAATTCTTGATCATGGACCCGAGTATAGCGCCGTTGTTACCTGAAACAGTACTAAGCGCCCTAAACCTCTCTGACATCCAGATTCCACTCCCTCCACGCACCTCCACCCCCAACATACCGGTGGAATCAGCTCCAAAGCCTGTCCAGACCTCTACGATGACCAACATCGTCACCATGTCACCAGTTATCACCCAAAGGGATGATACCATCACCACTACCACCTCAACAGACATTCCTACCACCCCCGGGAAACGGACCCCGTTACCGGTGGAACGAACCTCTCCATCACCGGGCCAGTATGACAACATCTCCTCAGCCTCCGAACCTGACCTACCAGCTGAAAACCTGAAGCAACCACCAACCGAAGCTCCACAGGCCACAGCACCCACCCCACCGCCTGGAAATGGGGAGCCTCCACACTTTGACTTGAACACTCTGGCACAACCCACAACCACTACTGTCCCCCTCTCTGAAACAGAGGTGCGACAACGTATTAGCCTTATTGCATGCCAAGTGGAGGAAATTCTACCAGGTAGAGGAGCAGTAATGGGCGAGCTGCTCTTATTCCAGTATTTGATCACCAGGAATCCTATCTTTTAACTGTGCTTTGACCCAAACTGAGGACTGTTTCT
This sequence comes from Lepidonotus clava, assembly GCA_936440205.1. Lineage (NCBI taxonomy): Eukaryota > Metazoa > Annelida > Polychaeta > Phyllodocida > Polynoidae > Lepidonotus > Lepidonotus clava. The sequence continues at coordinate 29,354,162 of OW387149.1, read as the reverse complement.
TTTCGTTATATTTCACACACTTGTAATTGTATTACTTGGAAAATTTTTTACTGTGTGGATCGGTCCACCTCTCGTTTGTTGAAGGAATCAGACTAACAGAGAAACAGAGACAAAGACTTATTTTATATTTATCCAAGTCACGAAGTTCGTTCTACTTATATCTATACAAAAACATGGACAATGCTTTTTCTCTATTGATTCTCTATTGATTCGCTTAACTTTATTCGTTTTAACGTGTTAAAACCTAAATCTCAAATCCACAGTGTAAACTTTCTACACTTTTAAAAATTTCTACCTATGATCAACACTTTGAAGAAACAACAGTTTGGAATTCAACACTGTAGAATTTTGAGTATATAAGACTCCGGTCTGATTTGGAATGTTATCCTGATGAAGACTGTCAAAAGTCGAAACATGTCGATCATCCGCACATTTATTCAGTTGTCTATTTGAATAAATATCTACATTGTCCATCAACACTGTTGTGGAGTTTGGTGTATTTCGAACTTTTTAATAGTATTTTAAATACATGATGAAAATTGAGATAAAGGATACGTTACGTTTACATTACTACGTTATGCCTTGGGAGTATCTGCAACGGAACTCCCCATTTTAATTATTTTCTTTTATGACTTGTCACCCGTATTTAACAAACATAAAAAAATATATATAAAAGAAACAAACTGCAACAACAAAACAAAACAGGAAGAACACCGTGCGTCCCACTATAAATATGCTACTCTAGCTGTATATATGCATCATTGATATGCATGGACTTTAAAGAGACCAGTCCCGCAGTGCCCTATTTCCCGCCTAGCCCCGTCAGTCTATTTTACACTCAGTCTAATTTATAGTGCCCAGCTTTCTATTGTCCCGCTTTCACATTCAGTCCTGTAAGGTTATCCCCCAGTCATCTGACAGGTGAACGAGGTTAGGGCCGTAACCAAACTGCTTGTATTAGTCCAGGAGCCAAATCCTGAAATCAGTCAAAATAAGGATTTACCCTCCGCGGTGAGCCCCCTGGATTTTCTTGATTTTTTTCATCTTATAGCATCCTAGGGACCATGAATCAAGACGGTTCCGAAGAATGTAGGTATGCGAACACTGTCTAATTACGCGATTTGTGCTTAATTAGCAAAAAATGAAAAACGTGTTATTTCTCAATTTCCCTGGAACTATGTAAGATATGATGACGTGCTATATGTCATTTGAAAGGTAATTTTTTTCCGGATTTTTTGATATATTGTTTGCTATTGTCATCAATCATGGCAATGAGTAATTAAAGAAAAACTGTTATTTCAGTCAAAATCATTAGAACTTAAGGATCCAAGGTTAAACTCTGGAATTGATAAACCAAGTCCTAGGTATACTTAAAAGGGATCTTTAGGCAGTTTTTAAAGAAGGTTGCATCTGATTTCATTGGAAATATATTGTAGAAATCATTTTTTGCTGATTAAATTCTAACCGACTACAGGCTCATTTTGCACTTATATTTCAAAAGGAGAGATGATATCATGAAAAAAACAATTATATCCTAAAGAGATGTGGAAATGATAATCATTATCTCCCTAGGCTGGTATTTCAGTGCTTTCACAGCCATTTGGGCACATGTATATAATATGGTAGCTGTTTGGAGAGCATTTTGGATCATAGTGAAAGATGTGTCACAATAAAACTATGGTTTGAGTAAGATTTCTTTCTTCAGCATAATACCATGATAATGTTTCAGTTTGATTACAAACCATCTTATTAGGGCCCTTGCATTAAGTTTGTATGCATCAAGGCGGGGGAGGGAGGTATGAAATCTTTGAAAATGTGTGCACGTTCTAGTACAATTCCAATGCATATTTATGACCAAAGCGGGGTGGGGATCTGAGATTTTTGAAAATGTGTGTACTTATTAAAGAGACCCCTTATAGTGCCCTCTACTTCTTGTTTACATAAAGAAAAGAATAGCTTGAAGCAGACTCACCCATTACCTGACCCCAATCCAGATTTCTGAGGGTATACTACTTTAAAGAAGAGATGAATCCCAAAAGGTATGCTGTCATATATCAAAGGTTCTGAATTTAGACAAGAGTCCTTGTATTAATATGCTAACTGCAAAAAGACCAAGTGTGCTATTTGTTAAACTTGTAAACTTGATAGGTGTGCTACCTCTGCCAAATTGTTGGTTTTGATAAATTACTAGATTGCACTCTTGGATTCTAGACCCATGTGCTTATATAAATGAGTAACTTAGCTTGACCATACACGAAATGGATATCTTATATTTTATTCTATACATGGATTACTGGTATTAGTAATTTGATATTAAATTATGATCATGGTCACAGTTCATTTCTAAGAGCCAAACTTCCAATCCTCCCAAATTACCAATACAAGTTATGACCAGTCTTTGGTCATGCTTCACTGAGATTCATCCTATCAATCATATATCCAATTTTATTAGGAAGTGTACCAGAGGAACTGAGACCTCTGTATGTGTACATACATATCAATATCATTGGCAAGACCTTAAACAAATATCAAAACCTGAAACAATACAGAAGTTCCTGATATATCTTTCTATTTCAAAATTACAAATTTTTGGTATAGCCATTACTGGTTTCCCAATACTAGAAGCCTTTCCACATTGAGCAGCGTGTGCACAGTACACTTGCTGTGGGACCATAACCAAGGCAGTACGGTATTAGGAGAATGTACAAGAGCAACAAATTGCTGTGATTCTGGTTGTAACCTCAAACTTTCTGTTATCAAAATATAACTGAACATTTTCATTTCTCAACTACTATGAACAAGGATCCAGTTTCCCTAACCAATAGCAAGAGACAGCTTTTAGTTAGATACTAAGGGAAATGTCAATATGGTAAATACTCAGAGACCCAAAACTAAGGGAGTCATTATTCAAATATATGAATAATCCTCTAGTCTATGATCAGTTCTTATAATACAACACTGAATACTTAGTCTATAATACAAAAGGGTATAAAGCTAAGTGAGCAATGAACCCATATAGCCTGGAACTGTAAACCCTCTAGTAGCAAAAGGGTAACAAAGTTTAATTTGGCAGATTGGTGGTAGGATGTTAACAAAAGTACAGCAGGTGGTCAGCAATCCCACAGTTTATGGCATACTATATATAGGCCTGCAGTGTGCTGCACCATGGGAGGCTGCCCTTATCCCCCAGTTCAAGTCGCTCAGGGGAAAGGCTAGACCTCTACACCACTGATAAGGTTCTGAAGATCCACTACCTTCATTTTACTGCTGGAAGGCAACATTATCTAAACAGTTAACTTTATCATTTTATCTAACCAGCTGCAGTGATGAACCCCATGATCCTCGTGGAATTATGTGATAAAATTGAATAATAAGACAGTCATAAGTAGCCAAAATTTAAGCCTGCCCCTCTCTCTGAGGGAACCTTTATTAGATTGTAAGCACAGTGTCTTACCAATGGGTTAACTCACACAACAGGGAGATAAGAACCCTAGTCTGCCATCTTTATCATTCCTCTGGCTCTCCAGGCCTCAGGCCTGTTGTTAGGGTGAGGTAAACATTAGATATTGGGGCCAGCAATTGAAAGAGTATTTAAAAGAGTATTACAGCCTACAACTCCCACTCTCCCTATAAGAACATGCCTGTGGGTACAGGGGTATGTAAATAGAAGTTTGCTGCATATTGTCAATATGTGAATCTTTGGCAATAATTATAAGGAGCCATCCATACTATTTTGAGTAAATAAATCAATGACTATACTAGTTTGATCAGGCAACAAAGATGAGCTTGTCTACAAATTACATGGACACATATTTCTTGCTAATGTTTACTTATTTTACAGCTCCAATGTTGTATACAATGGACTAAATGGCTCAGAAAGCATTGAAATACCAGCTTAGGGAGACAGTGATAATCATTTACCCATCTCTTTAGGATATAATTGTGTTATTTTCATGATATCATCTCTCCTTTTGAAATATAAGTGCAAAATGAGCCTGTAGTCGGTTAGAATTTAATCAGCAAAAAATGATTTCTACATTATATTTCCAATGAAATCAGATGCAACCTTCTTTAAAAACTGTCTAAAGATCCCCTTTAAGTATACTTAGAACTTGGTTTATCAATTCCAGAGTTTGACCTTGGATCCTTAAGTTCTAATGATTTTGACTGAAACAACAGTTTTTCTTTAATTACTCATTGCCATGATTAATGACAATAGCAAACAATATATCAATAAAATCCAGAAAAAAATTACCTTTCAGATGATATATGGCATGTTATCATATCTTACATAGTTCCAGAGAAATTTAGAAACAACGCGTTTTTCATTTTTTGCTAATTAAACACAAATCGCGTAATTAGACAGTGTTCGCATACCTAAATTCTTCGGAACCGTCTTGATTCATGGTCCCTAGGATGCTATAAGATGAAAAAAATCAAGAAAATTCAGGGGGCTCACCGCGGAGGGTAAATCAGGATTTTCAGATTTGGCTCCTGGACTATATAGACCATTTTCACGAGTCTGCGCAGTGAACCGTCCCATTGATCCTCGTTATCGATACCTTTAGCCTGATTGTAATACTCACTGATACTCCATTCATAATTTGGGAATAAAGAGGTTGCTTTGCTTTAAATGGTTACGATTTACATTCAAAAAGCACTCTTTGGCGTACCTTGTAGTAGTGATTTTTTATTTTGTTAAATATATCTGTTTTCTTGCAACGTGTGAAATTGCCTTGTTGATGACTGTACGGCCAAGTAGTCACCAAAATGGGATAAGGTGCTGAAATTAAAACCTAGATTTAAAAGCTGTTGTGTCGGGACAGCATCTTGTCCCGAACACGAAAATCCAAAAGATAACTTTGTCACTGGACACAGTTTCCTATCAATTTATCTATGATTACTTTTATTTAAAAACAAGCCTCAGTATATGGCTTATATCTAAGTACAAGTGTACTGAAAGTTACATATCATGACCCGGGCAGAACCCCAACTCTCAATACCCGTGACATCACGGCTCCCCCTCCCCCCCAGGCCTGCCAGCTCATCGATGACTCAGCCTGCCAGTCGGGAAAAACCCGTGACATCACGGCCCCCTCCCACCTGGCTCGCCAGACTGGCCAATTACATAACAACCCGTGACATCATCCTGTGACATCACAGCCCCCTCCCACTGGTCGTGAGCAACAGCCAATCCAAACACACCAGGTGTTGCATCAGTCCCCATGACATCACGGAGCCCCCTCCCCCTCTGCACCAAAAGGATGGTGCAATCACCAACTGGAGGAGGATAAAAGCAGGGCTCAGCAGCCCTGTGGTCAATTCAGCTCTGGGGCTCAGCCCCTGGAGCCTCCTCCTGGACTCAACTCCAGCAGTCTCCTCTGGAACTCACCACCTGGACCACACTGGACCACTCTACAAGACCGGACCTGCAGCCACCTGCCCTGCCAGAAGCCTACCTCCAGACCACCACCTCCCAGACCTTCAAAGACTCTGACTCTCTGCCAACCGGCGGTCTGTGCGTTCGGGTAACCGTTCTGGGACTCTGAGGTAAGCACTCTGTGCGAGTGTCATCATTGTTGCTGCGGGTATCACTCACCATATTGTCCGGTATTGTAAGAGACAGTCTGCCATTGTAAACTTATACCCTATGCTGTCCGGTGTTATGCGAAACGGTCTGCCATTGTAACTCTAGACCCAATAAAGGTTTGAAACTGTATTTGAACGTGTGGCTTTTCCTTTCCCAAGTTGTCCAAAGTTACCGTGAGAATATTGTATTCAGCGGGGAGTACCTCTACAGTACTCTACTCACTCGAGCTATCCCTTTATAATAATAGTCGTCGGTTAAAGCTTATATTATATACTATTCGAAATAACATCACGAATACCTATACGAACATCTATACGAACGAACGAAACATCTCTCATAACTTATAGACGCGTAGATACCTACACATAAGCTTTCAAATTAGCCCCCCCGGCGCACTGTATTCCACTAGCAGATTCTGACAATTGGGAACTTGGTAATTGTTTTTCATGAGCAAACCCATGAACGCTGGATACAATCGAAAGGATTATTTGAAAATCATTTCTGATGCTATATAACCTGCAGGCCTATTTGATAAGCCCGTATCACTACTGACGATTTATGAAATCGCGAGTGAAAATTGGCTTCAATAATGGAGCCTCTGCGACATAAATCCAGTTGTATACATTTTATATACAGCTATCATCAACAACCATTGTTGTATTGAAACCCGCATCTAGATGCCAAGATTAGTATGTGATAGTCCAAGGTCAAATTTCATTTTATTCCAATGCCGCAACCAACTATGTGCTCCAGGTTTTGATCCCTTGCTGTTTACGCGCCCTTTCACGTTCATCCATAGACATATATATATAAGAATCTCTATGCTTTATCTCATTATAGATATTATCACCATAGACAGAATTTTCCCCAACCTGTTTTCGCCACGAAAATTACCCTGGCTGTCGGTACGGTGTAAAACATCCATCACTCACCAACTATATGTGTAGTAATTTCAGACGTCGAAATAGCACGGGCCCATTTCTTTTTACTTGGAATAAAGGGGAAGTCCCTCAAAACTTGATTAGGGCCCCCAAATAGGCCCGATTGGCTCCTGAACTCTTCTACATTATTCCGACCCCAGTGTATGTTGCTGGTGACTAGATTTGGCGATTAATTTGCCATGATCTGTTATAATGCTCGCAAAATATTAGTCGCTTCTTTCGTGGAAAAAAGAGCAAAACATATTTTAATGAGTGTATAGTTTTTTAATGTTCCGAGTTGATATATTTGCAGCTGTATTTCTATACCTACAAGTCTATTAGTCAGTCATGCAGACATATACCATCCTTGAATAATATATTTGTAACAGGAAGACTTCCTTGAAACCACATAACCAAAACAAGACATTTGTAACAAACGGTAACAGTTGCAATAAACTAGAACATTATGCACAGGAGTGCATTATACGTCAAAGGCACAATCATTGGCTGCATGCACAACTATATACCCAGCTTTATGAATCAACCATTCTGTAGGAAAATTGTAGACGGGTGAAAATCTCATTTGCGCATCACAATGAGGGGAGTCGACTTCGAAAATATATAGTTGATAAAAGCATTGTATAGTGAGTATGAAAATAAAGGGGATCTATTGAAAATACACACAGCATTTAAGGTCAACACACATGAAGCAGATTATTCGTCCAATCGCTATAAGTCACATCATTTGACTGAAGTCAATCGTGAAGTTAAAAACATCTGCCAGTAATCTGGCTAGATTTTCTATGCACATCTTTATAGTTTGCTATATATGATGCTGAGCAACTCAAAGGTAACATACTGTGAACAAATATATCTTTGGGACGCTTACAGATTTCTAACAAACAGCAGTTTTTGTTGCATGAGGGGACGTCTTTACACTTTACTACAACTTTCTAATTATCCGCACATAATATCTCTGTATCTAATCCAATAGATGAAAGTCTGAGAAAAGCCTTGTAATAAGACTGCAGCATACATAGATGGAGCAATGTGTACTTTTTTGTTAACTTGTTGAAGGGATCAGCCCTCAATCATACACAATTTCATTACAATTGCAATTTACTCTAATAACTCTCCAGGCTTGACAGTATTATATGCTCTGGGACGGGAGGCTGAATTCACATCGTGTGGACTAGTTTGTCAGTTCATTAGATATGCTAGAGAATGAAAAAGAGCCGTTTTTGTGGTTGCTCATACTTCTAGTCTGTCATACTACCCCACTGGGCGCATACTTGTGTTGTTAGGGCTGGAATGTTCCCCCTAACCTTGAGGAATAGGGATTGGAGGAGGGAGGGGGGTACTTTAGGGTGGCACTCTAACAAGTCCCACACACAATACAATGTTAGGTCTCTTTTGGCAAAGGTTTTGTTCTGTATATGGGACAAAATTTCGAATATCTCATTCAGAGACATTAAGGAAATCATTACTTTCCTGACACGCTCCTGACGTTATTGCCACTGACGAGACCAGAATGAAAGTATAATCTAAATGTATTAGGAAAGATGGGTAAAGACTGGATCATTCATTCAACAACTCCCTCGCTCTGGAAGTTCCTATTTACAAGCCAGCGAAACAGTGGCCCCCCTCCCCCTCCATCGCCTGTTCCTGTCCTCTGCTCCCAGAATGCACCCCGTCGTCGGTATTACTCGTCACATGACAACTGCATGCAGTGACACCCCCCCCCCTCCCCCCGCAAACACACAAACATCCCCCACTCCCTACTCCTCCGGCCATAAGTTCTCACGACCCGTGCACCCTCCACACATTCTGACTACGTTAAACCTTGTCATTAGCATATATCTCCGACAATCTTGTGGCTATTTTTTCCATGCTGTATGGTTTCAAAGGTATGCGACTGAACCAGTAGTTATGTCTTCTCTGTCAGTGTACTTCTGTCAACCAAACGAATAAAGACATAACCCAACGAACAATGAATCTGACGGTATAGTTCTTCTCACGATCTATGCCCGTACAGAATAGTTCTCCTCTTACCCCTCTTGGTCATGTGGTCAAAAAGAGAAGAAGAAGGGGGATCCCATGTCACTCTGGGGTCTAATATACCAATACATTGATTCAACTCGGCGACAAGTCCTTTTCTCAAAACCGGCTTGTATATTGTGGCTTATTGACATGAACAGGAACATTAATGATATAAGATGGTTTTCATGGAATATTTCTTATTTTTAACATGGAACTTTGGACCTCTAAGGAGCGCCATGTGACAGTAAAACATGTCATGGCCTTTCCTAAATTTAACAAGCAAGCACGTGAGCCTACGTGTGAGCAAAGGCCCATGTCACATGTCGCTGGTGACATAGTATGCCAATGTCATATAATTATATGCGATGTCGCCCTCTGGTGCATGTTCGTATACGTCCCATGTCGTCATGTCAAGTTTCAGGAACTGCCAGGAACAGCCATGTCGTCATGTTAATCTTAAGAAACAGCCATGTCGTCATGTCGAAAACTTAAGAAACAGTCATGTCGCCATGTCAATTTTAAGAGGCAGCCATGTCGTCATGTCAGTTTTAAGAAACACCCACGTCGCCGTGTCGTTTTGAGTCGTCGGCGGTCTAAGACATGCGGGTCACAGACACTGTCCCACATCTCAGAGGTGGGGTGTGGTGGTGCCAAGGGTGGTGGGGGTGGTGCCAGCGGTGGTGGCCCCCTTTCTTAGAGGTTCCTGGCGTCGGCCCAGGGAGTGGAGCTTCCCTCCCTTTCTGTACACACAACGCCGACCTGCGCCCAATGCCCCAGTCGCTTCATGCTAAATTCCTTGAAATTCCATATGACCTTCAAAGCACAAGCACGGAAATCCTTTATTTTGATTTATTTTGATTCGGAAATTGATCATAACAAAGTGATATAACGAAACCTCAATGGCATTGGAGAAGTGTAAGAATATCTGCTTAAAAGCGCAATTCTAAATAGAATTCATTCATCATAATACCTCACATTGCAAGTAGTTTCCCTGACGAACAGCATACAGCGAATGGGGCTTAAACGATAGCCACTCGTATACTTTGTTGACCCATTTACACCATAGATTTTAACCATAAAGTGTTGCAAAGCAGGCTACAATATCCCTTTACAATCTCAAGTAGTGAAAGCAAATCTTTTAGGAAATTACTCATCCATGTACTTTGGGGGAAAATCACACGCGCGACTTGCAGTAGGCCTACTTTCTTTTTACATGACAACTTCAATCAGACAAACTGATCCACGTAAAGCAGAGATTCCCCGATGTCTAATTACAATGAAAAGCTGACATGCATTCAAAACATTTCTTGTTCTTATCTTATTCTACTGATATATTTTCATTATAATGCTGCCAATGTTTCCCAGATACACACGAGGCAAAATACAATGGGCGACGAGGAAATGTTCGTGGACAACCTGATAGTGATACTGTAGGTTACACACGCCGGAAACTTTCCCTACCGCTGGTTCACGGCAGGTATGTTGATTACCAATGGATGGTTTCCAGCTGTCCAAAAACAAAGTCCTCCTCTCCATTGACCTTTTTCTTTTTCTCTTTAACCAAACTGACAAGCTGTAAGTACGTTATAACAGTCGGGGCCATAAAGCTGAATATAATGTATCAAAAATTTGGGGTCAGACAAGTAACACTAGGCCTAAAGGTGACACTTTTATGGTTGGCATATGACAATTATTTGACAACCAATAAGTTCACTTATGCACGATGCCCTCAGTCATGCATCCTAGCTAGGTCAGCATCGTTTCATGGATGTAACATATACATAAAGCTAAAGGTTCAACCACTAATCACATTTTAGAGAACTTTAGAAAAGTTGTATTACGAGCCCTGTTGAAGGCAATAGCTATTTAACATATACACACATTCTCATTTCAAGTGCAGCACTTGCATTAGATCGATCTAGCTCTCATGGTTGCCATGGTAACATGGTAATGGTGACATTTAGCACACTTCGCTGGTATTCCGTGTATGCATGTTCATTAGCTCTAGTGTTATACTGAATATTTGCTCTCAAAACTCAATGGGCCACAAACATTTGTCAATATCAATAGACGGTACTACATGTACAGACAGTACAACATGTACCATTCTCCGAGACACAATTCTCCGTTTTCCTGTATTTTGGTGTACATGCAGACTAAATCAAGGTGAATTGTGGGTAATTTATTGACAGGTTAACATCCCCTAACAAGCCTTTAGTAGATAGCAGTTAATCATTCATGCCACTATCTTCTGCTGGCAGTTATGAAAAAGCAGAATCTGGTCTTCTTTTGTATCTGCATTCACTTTATAGTTGTAGGGTCAATCTTAGTATAATATATATCATTAGCTATGTTCATATTTCAAATAAGTACATAATTCCAATTGGTTTTCCTCAAGTTTTGTGGACAGAATGAGCCAAAATTAACCTGCATGTACATGAAACACAGAAACACAGTGAAGAGTGTCTGCCTGAGTTGAGGGAGTCAATACTGGTGTTACCTTCCCCCCTGCCACATTCTGGAGGTCGGTGTATACTGGTATAGGATGGCGGCAGCTGAGCCAGGTGGGGGCCGGGTGGGGGGGCGAAGTTTGTACACAAACACCCACACCGGCGGCTCGCCATGGAGAGGAGTGAATTTCGAGGAAACAGACATTTTCGTTTGTACATGAAAATACAATATGCTTTGTAGAAGTCGCTATTCGGCACCATTTCGGGACATGAAGTCAATTATGGAGGAACATTTGCATTAATCAAATTGAGTAGTTTTTGTTGGTGGTCAATTGCTGCAGATGACGTTGCAGAATTCGTGAAAATCTGGACATGGCTGATTGCAGTAGGTTGACAGGGTATGTAGAGTCAGAGACAGCTAGTAAAGTTCAAACTTGATTCCCTCTCTGGTAGAGCGAATCCAGGTCAGCAGCATAGTAAAGTCTGTTGGGGATAGGACGGATGGCGGGGAAGCCATGAAGGACGGCATGAGGCGCGGGACACAGTTCAGTTTGTTTGATTTGAACGCCAGTTTTTACATTTAAATGTATAGTTCTTCCTGGTACAAAAACCTAGGTGTTCACGAGTTTAAAAGTAGGGTGGGCCAGATGGCTGGGATCTAGTATCTGCATTTTTTTGCAATATCATAACCAGAATGACGGTTTAACAGGATAGAGACAGCGAATATTTATTTCGTCCAAATGTTTGCTCTACATTGACCGACCACAATGGCTGAGTGGCCCTGTCATTACACAGTGGATTCATCCTTTAAGGCATTTGTGTAGTTTTCGCACAATGATAACGCATTGAAAAAGTTGATAAAGCACTTGTGGGAAGGCATGTGATAGGTATAGAGTGGTCCAGGCTGGAGGTAGGAGCCAGGCATGTCCTGGGTGCGCCGGGGACCATACGTCCCAGGTACAGGGAGACAAAATGAGACAGTGCCACGTGGACAATGGCAGGCAGTTCCTCTTGAATTCTGGGATGAAGGTCGCTGTTTGTTTAGACCGGTGTAACCTAAAACAAGATACCCTGAGATGGGTTTAGCCCCCCCCCCCCCTTTCCCGTACACTTCCAGCCGTGTGGTATTGGTATGTTGCTGCTCCGAGACCTACAGATGACCTTTGGCCTTCCAGATCTAGGTTACCCTTATGGGCGTGCCCTGGTCTGAACTCCAAAGAGGGGCGGGGTGCTGCCAAAGAGACTTTCAGAGAATTCCATGTAATACAAACTCCTTCATATCATATATAACAATGTAACAAAACTCCTGTGAAATCGACCGGGTTTTTCAGACACTTTTGGGAAGATTCCAGTTACCCAGCCCCCCACCCGCCTCCCGAACTCCATGGCAGCGTTCCTCCAGCGTTCCCTCCATGGCTGCCCTGGTTTAGTGGGAGGTGGAGGGGGGGGGGGGTTACTTTGAGGTGAGACACTGGTGACTTATTCCCTCTGTATCTCCACCTCCTTGGCCTCCACGGCCATGCCAAAGCTGCTCACCTCCTGGGCCTCCTGACAGAAGGCACACGGCGCGCAGCAGAAATGTAGCAGTATATCCATTATAAAGGACCCCTCTATGCCCTTCTGCTCTCGGATCTTGCCCCTGATGATGGCCGGGAAGATGATGTCCGCTATGGGTACGAGGATGACCAGCCCACACAGGATGCAGCTCTCACCCACCTTCTCGGCGTTCTTGCCGGCCGTGTAGCACGGCAAGAAGTACGTCACGATACAGACGGTGAAGTTGTCGAAGCAGCCGAAGAGGCCGTGCTCGAACTGACCGGACATCTTGGAGGTTGTAGTGGCGGTGGTATTAACTGTGGAGACTGGTAGATCTGACCCTGGAGGAGGCTGTGCAGGCTGTGGTGGTGGTGGTAGTGGTGGCTGTGGGCTGACGGCGGCCGAACGAGTGAAGCCCCGGGTCTAGGCCGGGCGGGGCGACGGCTGGCGGCGGGACCCGGCTATAGACACCCGCAGCAAGAGAGGGTCATTTAAAAAATATTTTATACATCATGGCCTTTTTCAAGGACGTACCCAGTCTTGATTTCAGGGGGTTCAAACTATGGGTATTCCAGCAAAAGTAAGTGATGTTTGGCCCAAAATAAAAGTTCCAATATGTGTAAAAAAAAAGATTTTCATTTGTGATACATGTCGACAGGGCGTCATGGCTATTTCTTAAATTCGATCGACATGGCGACATGGGGTTTAGTCAAACGCGACACAAGGTTTATGTGACATGGGACATGGCAAATTCTTAAAATCGATATGGGACATGGGCTTTCATTATAGTGACAAAGGTCGACATGCGACATAGGCACTTTTGAAATTCTACACCCCTCTTAATATTATGTTCAGGTTTAAAGGTCATTCAAACTATTTTGGGCCTTCTTTATGTGACTATACATGACAAACCTATATGTAATGTGTGTTATGATAAACCCGAAATTCGCAGAGTTGGTAATTTTGTATCGGAATTCCAGACGATATTCTCTTGGAGTGAAACGAGCCTCCTGGAGTGCATTGAGTCATATCCGTCACACCTCAGCGATGCGCGTCCGCTACTTTCCCATTCAATCTCCTCTCTGGGTATAGCCTTTTTTTGGGAAAGTTCATTATATAATGTGCGCTTGGGTTTACTAGTCTGAGGATATGAGTGTAAAACCAGAATGCTCGATTCGCGCACGGGAATGCATAAGTGAACCTGGAGTCAGACTTTTACCTACCTGTCTCCTCTTCATCTTAGATTCTTTAAATATGCAATCCAGACAGAACCGTTGGAATGGTAAAGATGGCCAATATTCGTTTGAAAAAGAATTGTTTACAATTTTTATAGAATCCTAGTGAAACAGTTTCTAATGACCTAATGTAGGAAAGTTGGGGCAATAACTCTGTGTACATGTAAATGTTTTTAATTTGTCATAGAACAAATAAATATGGCCACAGTGGGGAATAATTATGCTATTTCATCAATAAGGATAACTAAACCCCCCTTTCGTCCAATGACATTGTAAGGAAAATGGTATACGGTTACCATCGAATAGTCAATGCCTCGATAGTTTACCGCTTCTGTAGTAAAATGGTCTGAGGTTAACGACTCGCCGCGGGGACCTATAGAGCGTCTGGCGGGACGGTAGGAGTGGGGCTGGTGGTGGTGGTGGTGGTGGGGTAGTGGGGGCCACTCCCATTTACAGGCACTGCACGGCCGCAGGGTGTTTCAGAAGCTCCAACTCATCGCAATAGTTATACGTCAGTGTACCTCTAATTTAACCATCATATTTTAGGCAAACAATCATTATTTGGTGATCCTAATTTTATGGCCATATATAGTATACTCAGGCCCGTACCCAGCCCCTGCTGTGGGGGGTGGCGAGGTACTATAAGTGGAACTTTTGCCTGTATTTTCAATAATTTGCAGTGGGAAAGGGGGTTGGCGAGGTTCCAGAAGTGAAACCTTTCAATATTTTCCTACTGATTTTAGGGAATTTTACATTAAGTTTTGTAGGGAAAGGTGGAACTTTTGGACAAAATTTGTGGGGGGGGGGGGGGGATGGGGCTACCCCCCTGGTTACGGGCCTGATACTCGTAAAGAAATTTGAAACTCCCCAATGCTCGGTTCACACATTTAGGGGTGTAGATGGGGGTCCCTATGTCGGATGTCGAGTTTAAGAAGTAGTTATGACGTTGCATGTCACTATGTGTGTTTTTGATGTTCATGTCTATTTTTAAAAAGCCCTCTTGTCGCATGTCGAATTTAAAGAATAACTTATGAGCTCTTATGTCTTATGTCATGTCATATCGTTTATTTTCTTCTTCATGTCACTAGGCCCTGTGTCGCATGTCGAATTTAAGAAATGGCAATGTCGCCCTGTCGATTTTAGGGGCCCACAACCATATATTACGATAGCTACCCTTACGACCACGTAGAGGCAGGGGAGGATCCAATTACCTTACAAAATGGGGACGCCCTCATATGCAGATTAAAGGTCATAGTTCAGGCGCATATTTCAGGTTTTATTTCGCAACAAGTTGGGAATATCTTAGGTAGTGGTCGCTCCTTTTACAAAAAAAGTGGATATATATACGTATTTAGCGTACAATAGTACCTCAAAAGGATGGATTAAGTATGCTGATCTGATTTTCTCAAAGCCGCCGGATTGTTGTCAACCGTTTAAAAGTGTAGCATGGAAATCTATATTCTATAGATTGTTGAGAGGGTGATCCTCACTTTAAAAATCCCTTCTATTCATTCATTCTCATTGTATAATTTCATTAATTCATTAGAAGTATTCATTTGAATTGTTATTAATGAGGATATTATGTCAATATGTATTATAAGTCATCATCACTGTAATATCTGGAAGAACAGATGTATCTTAAGATATTCAATAAAAATATTCAAAAAATAGATTTTCCAGCAGGGCTATCCTCAGCACTCATTTACAATACTCATCTGGATCTGTCGCCGTTTTCCATCAATTATGTACCATTACACTGGGTAAAAAAACCCCACTAAGATCGACAGGGCAACATGACTTTTTCTTTAAATCGACAAGGTGATATAGAGCTTCATGACCTATGACAGAACCTTGACTATATATAGCGACATGTGACATGGGCATTTCTTGAAGTTAGAATCGACATAGGACATATACTTGGAATTCAGAAGGACATAGGAATTTACTAGCGTCAACGACAGGTGACATACTCATAGGCCTTCCTTTCCTGAATTCGACACTGCTACAGCTGCACATCTAAACCCCAATACCAAAAAACATTTCTGGTCTCATGTATCGTTTCAGTGGATGGCAATAAGCCCATCCCAGTTTACACCAAAGTTAAAGTTTATCATGAATATTTTCAAAATTGCCTCCACGCTTTTTCCATGAAGACAATTTTCGCATAATATAGAATTAACCAAAGTAATTTGGTTAAGACATCTCTTCTTAAAATTGTAAAATGCAGCTTTATATATTAGCTTTTTTTCCCATAGGAACCAATGTTAAAGCCTGTCAGCCCAACTTACAATATCCAACCCTACTTTGCCCTGAAATACAGCATTTTGATTGGCTGGCAAACCTGCAAATCTACCAATTGGTAAAATTTTATAAATGATAATGTTTTATCAATACTTGGGGATATAGTAAAACATAACTCTTGCTTAAGTCAAGAGCCCTAGCTCTAGGAGACAAAGATGCTTTATATGTGAATTCTGTCCGACCCTTGTCCAACCCTAGAAATCCCCTATGTGGGATGGGCTTATTAATCGTCCAAAGTGTCTTAAAACTAGATCTAATTATGAGCTTTTAGACTTCTCCTACCCTTCACCTGCACATGTTACTGTCATGTATGACGAGGGAAGTGAATTGTTGGATAAAAAAACACTTTAAATTGGGTCGGTTTAAGTCACATCTGATTTTAAAGGGAAGTCAGTGCTCATCCTACAGTAACGGACTTTTAAAAGAAAAAGGTATGAAGGGGGAAGGGCGGGACTTTTGGAGGCAACATCTTCCTTAATGTTTTTTTTTTTCAGTTGTATTTTACTCATATTTTACATTCCCCTGCGTCTAATCTAAATTGACACCTCAATCAATCCTAGAAATGACTTCAATTCACAGGTCATATCTCTGTTGTACCTTTTTGTGAGCCCTTAATAATAGTTTTTAGTATTGTAGCTTACAGGAAGGGCTCACTAAATCAGCATGTCTTTTGTAGGTATCTGGGCTTTGATCTGATTGCCAGGTTACACAATCCTACATGAAGTAACTACAGGGCTTTGTCTACCGGTGTAAGGACAATTAGTTTGCAACAAGTGTTACTGATTTTGGAGCCAAGGGTTGGTGGTGTGATCAGTCCTGGGGTGCCTGTTCAGGCTGTCAGTGTCAGGCTGTTTTGAGTGACTCCTAGGAAGGGGAGTGGGAGGGCCGGCATTCATTGCCCCCACCCCAACACCACCCCATCCCTTGGACGTTTGTACCTGAGGTGGTGTTGTTACTCATGGAGAGCAGTGGTGTCAATATAGTGGAGAGGGTAGTAGCGGGTTCATTTTATTAGGGTGTATTTGCCAATAAAGGCCAGAAGTGGTTCAAGCTGGCCTCCAAACTGCCTGCAGTGTTGATAACAGGTATACAAGCAGTGGTCACTGGTGCCACGCCTCACTGCACAGGTCAAAGGTTACAGTGGCAAACATAGCTGGGACCAGTCAGGTCTATTTGCAGCTCTATTTGGCCCCATATGCCCTAATACCTAGCTGGTTGTTGGCACTCTTTTTTTTACCAATAAATACAATTAAAGGTTCATAGTTAAGGGCGAACATCAATCGTTCCAACGATTGGAACTTTGATAGTCATTTGTTTCGTGTTTCTCTTCATATAATTCTCGATGTCTGGTTATGATGGGAAGTCAGTGCCACGGGAAGAATTTGAACTCGTACATTAGACAGGCTCGGGCGTGTCTGAAACCACTTGCTCTAAACCGTGTCAAGAAGTGTAAGGGATGTGTTCACACTCTTGCAGTGTCAATGGTATGGCCCATTACATAAGTGTCTCACAGGGGGTCCCCCACCCACCCACCCCCGCCCAGCTGGGGACATCTATAATTAGCACTATGTTTGGTTGTCTCATTTTAGTTATTTCCCAGCCCTTTCTATGTCTGACCAGAGGTGTTGGTAAAGGCCTAGACTGCAGAGCAACCCACGGGGAGACCTGCAGGGCTATCCCCCTGACCTCTTCCCGGCCCCCTACCCATCCTAATCCCGTCAGTCCCACAGAGTAACGCACAGGGGCTGATGACTTGTGGAAGAAAAGAAGCTTTTGATAGGGTTTTCATGCCGATTTGAGCACTTTGAAAAAAATCCAAATTTAAAACATTTATGACTCCCAGTAGGAGTCAACTATGGGTCAAATGTGACTCTTAGGTTGTAGCCCCGAGTGAGAAGGACAATTCTATACATGTCAGAAAATTCTGTGATGATTACAACATTATCTAGAAATTTAGAAAGATTTTTCACCTTATTTTTATACTGAAAGACTCAACCAATGGATTTTGCTAAAATCTTTCAGAAATGATAATTAGGCCCATCTTATGCCAAAAATGTCCCCTAATTGATGGAAATCCTTTTACATATTTCCCAGCCTTTACTCCATGTCCCTGACCATCCCTCTATGAATAGCCACCTCTAGCCTCCTGATATTCTCAGGTTGCAAAGAGCTGATGACTTGTGGAAGAAAAGAACCTTTTGATAGGGTTTTCATGCCGATTTGAGCACTTTGAAAAAAATCCAAATTTAAAACATTTATGACTCCCAGTAGGAGTCAACTATGGGTCAAATGTGACTCTTAGGTTGTAGCCCCGAGTGAGAAGGACAATTCTATACATGTCAGAAAATTCTGTGACGATTACAACATTATCTAGAAAATCACAACGATTTTTACTGTTTTTTTCACACAGGAAAACTCAACCAGTAGATTTTGCTAAAACCTTCCAGGAATAATAATTAGGCCTATCTCATGCCAAAAATGTTGTTGAATTTACAGGCATTGAATTATCAGGGGCCCACCTCAGGGACCAAGGATAGGTGCAGGTACCTGGCCCATTACATTATAGTGGTGGTTGGTTACCAACCGTCCCCCCTCCTGTATTGTTTCTATCTTGATTTGAGGCTCAGGCCTACCAGAAGGACACATCCAATCCCACTATGATGTATTAGGCTGGCCACCTGCACCCATCCTTAACCCATGAGTTGTCCCTGAGAAAATTTGCTGCCCATATATCTGACAATATTGTTGGCATGAGATAGGCCTAGATATCATTTATGCAAGTTTTTAGCAAAATCCATTGGTTGAGTCTTTCAGTATAAAAATAAGGTGAAAAATCTTTCTAAATTTCTAGATAATGTTGTAATCATCACAGAATTTTCTGACATGTATAGAATTGTCCTTCTCACTCGGGGCTACAACCTAAGAGTCACATTTGACCCATAGTTGACTCCTACTGGGAGTCATAAATGTTTTAAATTTGAAAAGTTTTCAAAGTGCTCAAATCGGCATGAAAACCCTACTAGAAGGTTCTTTTCTTCCACAAGTCATCAGGTAATTGCATTCCCGTCAGAATGCCCCAACAACCTTAACTCCATCAAATAGGGGAAGCTGAGGGGAATGGCTGGAGGCCGGGAAATATGTAAAATGATTTCCATTAAATAGGGGACATTTTTGGCATGAGATAGGCCTAGATATCATTTATGCAAGTTTTTAGCAAAATCCATTGGTTGGGGTTTTCACTGTAAGAATTAAGTTAAAAATCTGTCTAAATTTCTAGAAAATGTTTTATTAGTCTCACAGTTTCCTGACTAGTTTACAATGGTCATTCTCACTCGGGGCTACAACCTTAGAGTCAGTTTTGAACCATAGTTGACTCATACTGGGAGTCATAAATGTTTCAAATTTGGAAATTTTTCAAAGTGCTCAAATCGGCATGAAAACCCTACTAGAAGGTTCTTTTCTTCCACAAGTCATCAGGTAATTGCATTCCCGTCAGAATGCCCCAACAACCTTAACTCCATCAAATAGGGGAAGCTGAGGGGAATGGCTGGAGGCCGGGAAATATGTAAAATGATTTCCATTAAATAGGGGACATTTTTGGCATGAGGTAGGCCTAGATATCATTTATGCAAGTTTTTAGCAAAATCCATTGGTTGGGGTTTTCACTGTAAGAATTAAGTTAAAAATCTGTCTAAATTTCTAGAAAATGTTTTATTAGTCTCACAGTTTCCTGACTAGTTTACAATGGTCATTCTCACTCGGGGCTACAACCTTAGAGTCAGTTTTGAACCATAGTTGACTCATACTGGGAGTCATAAATGTTTCAAATTTGGAAATTTTTCAAAGTGCTCAAATCGGCATGAAAACCCTCTCAAAAGGTTCTTTTCTTCCACGGCCCCCTACTCCCCCTAACCCCGTCAGCATCACAGAGCAACGCACGGGGAGACCAGGGCTATTCCCCTGACCTCTTCCCGGCCCCCTACTCCCCCTAACCCCGTCAGCATCACAGAGCAACGCACGGGGAGCCCAGGGCTATTCCCCTGACCTCTTCCCGGCCCCCTACTCCCCCTAACCCCGTCAGCATCACAGAGCAACGCACGGGGAGCCCAGGGCCGTCCCCCTGACCTCTTCCCGGCCCCCTACTCCCCCTAATCCCGTCAGCACCACAGAGCAACGCACGGGGAGACCAGGGCCATCCCCCTGACCTCTTCCCGGCCCCCTACTCCCCCTAACCCCGTCAGCATCACAGAGCAACGCACTGGGAGACCAGGGCCGTCCCCCTGACCTCTTCCCGGCCCTCTACTCCCCCTAATCCCGTCAGCACCACAGAGCAATGCACGGGGAGACCAGGGCCATGCCCCTGTCCTCTTCCCGGCCCCCTACTCCCCCTAATCCCGTCCTAACCTTTCTGTTTTTCAACAAAATTTAGAATGCAAAGGATACCCAAAGAATACCAAAGAGTATACCTTACCTTTATTTGCTTTTGCTATGGAATTTTGTAGGCTAAATATTGATTATATTTGATTCTTGATTTCTTGTTTTTTTTGCTATATTATCTGGGTCATTGGGTCAACTTAAGGAGGTGAAAGTTTAGTGGCAGCTCCAGGGTTACAGGCAAGGTGGGGGGGGACCCCCTGTGAGACACTTATGTAATGGCCCATACCATTTACACTGCAAGAGCTCTTACACATCCCTTACACTTCTTGACACGTTTTAGAGCAAGTGGTTTCAGACAAGCCCGAGCCTGTCTAATGTATGAGTTCAAATTCTTCCCGTGTGCGCAACCTACAGTGACGGATTTTTAAAAGAAAAGATGGGAAGGAGGAAGGGCGGGACTTTTGGAGGGAACATCTTCTTTAATGGTTTTGTTTCAATCGTATTTTACTCGTATTTTACATTCCCCTGCGTCGAATCTAAATTTACACCTCAATCAATTCTTAAATTCACCCAACGTCTACAATCCTAGAAATGACTTCAATTAACATGACTCTCTGTTGCCTTTTTTCTCTTCATAATTATAATTCTCGATGTCTGATTATGACGGGAAGTCAGTGCGCATCCTACATGAACGGACGTTGAAAAGAAAGAGGAATGGAGGAGGAAGGGCGAGACTTTTGGAGGGAACATCTTCCTTAATGTTTTATTTTTATTAATGCTGACCTATATACCACTTAATCACAGGATGCATCGAGACTTATTTGCGTTCAGTGGCGTTCATCGGTCACCTCCCCCCGAGCTTGGCCAGGTCCACTTTATAAAAAAACTATATTTTAGTTTCCCCCTCTTATTCTGGCCATGGCCCTTTGCTACCCTTGTAAAAACTCTTACCCCTGCCAGCCCTTTTTTTTTTGCTCTCTGATGAGCATACCTGATTTGCTGCATGACCAATAACGTCACCAGATTATGACCTAACATTGCAAAATACATTGCCGCCTATGACATCCCTATGCTAAGGGTCGGAGCCCCTAACCTTCACAACCCGTGGATGGTACCTTGGCCTTAAACTATTTTACCTATAGAAAGTCTACTTTTTGGAAATGATCAACCCCCAATGATACAGACCTGATTTTAACCTGGAGGGCCAACTGCTAAATCTGCCTATTCAACCCAAAAAATGGGACGACGTTTGAACATTTCAATACTGCATACTGACGAGTGGGGGCTGGTGGTAAGGGAATTCGAAGTATCAGTCTCTGAAGGTTAGAAGGTAAGTGAGGGGGCTTTCCCTGGGTTGGAGAGTAATTGAGGAGGGGCAGATAAAGGATTGTCAAAGGGGGGGGGGGTGTATAAAGGCTAAGTACTGAAACTGTGTGCATTTGCGCATGTATACGTGCATGTATTTTCTTGTAGTTTAGGGGTCCACCAAAAGGGAGGGAGTCCTGGGGGTCCCCTGGATCCGCCCCTAGTGAGGCCTGGGGGACAGTCCATGGGTCTAAGGGTAAGGGTAAGGGTAAGGGAACATTCACACGGTCTGAGGGTAAGGGAGGTAGCAGTCCCTGGGTCTGAGGGTAGGGGAGGCAACAGTCTCTGGTCTAACGATAAGGGAGGGAGCAGTCCCTGGGTCTGAGGGTAAGGGAGGAAGCAGTCCCTGGGTCTGAGGGTAAGGGAGGTAGCAGTCCCTGGGTCTGAGGGTAAGAAAGGGAGCAGTCCCTGGGTCTGAGGGTATAGGAGGTAGCAGTCCCTGGGTCTAGGGGTAGGGGAGGCAGCAGTCCCTGGGTCTGAAGGCAAGGGAGGTAGCAGTCCCTGGGTCTGGGGGTAGGGGAGGCAGCAGTCCCTGGGTCTGAAGGCAAGGGAGGTAGCAGTCCCTGGGTCTGAGGGTTTATGAGGCAGCAGTCCCTGGGTCTGAGGGTAAGGGAGGTAGCAGGCCCTGGGTCTTAGGGTAAGGGAGGTAACAGTCCCTGGGTCTGAGGGTAAGGGAGGTAGCAGACCCTGGGTCTGAGGGTATAGGAGGCAACAGTTCCTGGTCTAAGGATACGGGAGGGAGCAGTCCCTGGGTCTGAGGGTAAGGGAGGAAGCAGTCCCTGGGTCTGAGGGTAAGGGAGGTAGCAGTCCCTGGGTCTGAGGGTAAGAAAGGCCTCACTCCCTGGGTCTGAGGGTAAGGGAGCAGACCCTAGGTCTGGGGTTAAGGGAGGGAGCAGTCCCTGGGTCTGAAGGCAAGGGAGGGAGCAGTCCCTGGGTCTGAGAGTTAGGGAGGGAGAGGTCCCTGGTTCTGATGGTAAAAAAGGGGATAGTCCCTGGGTCTCAACTTCCCTATTCTGATACGATTTGACCTACCTTGCTTATTTTAGATCACCACACAAAATGCATTATCTACATTCTCTAATGCTTTTGTACTTGATACCTGGGGACATTTCTGTATTTTCACTCCCCTTGCCAACGGACTGCTCAAGTACATTTTTACACTTCCTTATATTTTTTTCTTAATTTCAATCCATGAAGTTGAGAATTTATCATTCAGGTTAATACATTGTCAGGACTGGGCTAAAGGGCCCCAGCGATCCTGTATATGTTATCCCTTTGTAAGAAGAATATATATTATAAGGCGCCTGACATTCAATTGGATAAAAAATGCCAAATCAGGTAGAACGTAGACCCTATGAAAAGCAGCTTCAAATAGGTTAAGTTAATTCAAAATGACTCTTTTCATTATGCAAATATCTTGTATTCCTTTTTGAAACCAACTTTTTAAGATTAACACTAGGTGTGCACAAACATAAATATGTGAGTGGTGTGCGCGAACAAAGTATAGGTTTGTCTAATAGCATCCTCCCATGCGTTACAAATGGCGATATCAGATAATTGTATCAAGTAGAGCATGAACTATCCTTTTCTTTTGCCATTCAGATCCTGGTAGATTCATATAATATGACCACAGGCAGTGCTATCTTGGCTCATATCAATTATATTCACAGTAATAGCAGTACATAGTCTCTGTGTCGAATCAAAGGGTACAATGTCATGCCCTTCTTTATTTCCTGCTGGAGAGGAAGACAGTTTTTCTAAAGTAGTGTTTAGGAGATCCCCCAAAGCATTTGTCCCCAAAGATTAGGGTTCCATTCTAGACAATAACAATGATTGGAACTAGTCTGATTTTTGCCAAAATTATGTTGGAAACCATGCACTCCGATAGAAATATCCAGTTATTACTTGATTAGCATCAAATACTATGGAAAACATCCACATAGATTTTCCTATCTTAAATGCAAGGCTGAGATGACCAAATTTAGGGTCCTTTTCACTGTAAAACGTTCATACACATAATTTGATGGTTGATTTGATTATGTAATCAAAAAAGCAATTCTGACGTTGCCTTGGTAGAGTAGTCAGACTACTCTATAATACCAACGGTTACTATATATAACAGCTACCATATTACTGTGACTGTTGGGGCTGGGAATGCAGCCAACATTTCAATTACAACAAAGCTATGTTCTAGATGGTATTGTCTGTCACCAATCTCTGTTCTGGTGACCTTTACTATTACGTTACATACTGAATTAGATAAATAACCTCAGTTGACTGCATACATTTGACATCTCTAACTAACCGTCAGTAAGCTTGATGTGTTTCTGTCTGAGTTGCTCTATATATAGCTCAATTTGACACAGTGAATCTATCCCATCTATTCCCCGCATGGCAGATGAGTTCTGGGTGGCAGCATCACACTATACACCTCTCTAATTGTATAGGCCATGAGGGCTCCATTCAGCCAATCGGAATGGCAATAAACAGTTTGTTTTGGGTTTGAAATAGATTGGTGGCCACTAGATGACAATCATTACATTATTGAAATTCAAACAGCAAATTAGATTGGAAGCGACTTCATGACAATCAATACTTTATTGAAATTTGAATAGCAAATAGGATTGGAAGCCACTTCATGAAAATCATTACTTAAGTGAAATTTAGATAGCAATAGTAAGTAAAATTTAGAGGTTTTTGGCTATTCTGCCTTTTGGAACTATTAGGTGCAATGTTGACGAGTTGGTATAAACCTTTATCTGTTTGTCAATTCAAACATCTTTTTACCTTCGTCATCTTTTACTCTAAGGAATTTTTTTTATAAGGCATTACCACATTTCATTTTGTCATGACTTTGATCTAGATAGTATATTTCCATCGTCACTCATATGAAATAGACCTAAATCAATAATCCATATTAGCCTGACCAGTAGGGTATATAGCATCTCCCTTAATTACGTTACCTCCATCCTGAATGACTGCTTTGGAGGGGGGAAACGCCTGAGAACTTTTGCTGAGTCAACAATTTTAGCGCATTATCTATAGAGTTGGGAAACTGAAAGTGGTTGATTTGAAATATACGCGATTGTTTATCTGTTTATCTTCTCCTTGAAAGGGAAAGTAACCCCCCTCCCCGCTCCCCACTCTCGGGTGACTGTCTCCATGAGTGGGCGTCAGGGCGATTCATAGCTATTTGGCCTATAACCGAGGGACACAAAAAACAACATGATAGCGAGGTATTTATCAATACCAAGTGATGTGCATATGCAACGACCTATTTTAAAAGTGCTTTAACTGATAGGGTTGGAAGTCTATCGTACCATTTACATGTATGCAGTCAAAAACATAATGAAAGTGCACTATCAAATATCACTTTTTTCATACGTGATAGTCTACTCATGATATCGATAAAATGGTGAGATTAGGGCATGTTCTATTTATACAACACTTCGTGAGAATCCAGAAGCCCATCCCAGTCTACACCGCTAAGCCCCCCAGAGATCTCCCAGGGTGCATTTCGGCCTGAATCCTGCCCCCCTGTATAGAGTATTGATATAGAGATTTGTTGGTCGTCAAAGCTATTTATAAAGTACCATCATTGTACTCCAATGTAGGAACAAAAACACATTATTTTTGCTAATTCTTTTTTTCTTTTCTTATTTCCACTTGATCTTTTGTGAGTTACCACTGCCAGACTCGGCTGCAACAAGCTTAGGAAAGAGACATTCCCGGTCATCTAGTTAAGCATAATACGGGGACTTTAAGATACAGGACCTTTAGATGAAAAGAATAGAAGGGGGCTACACAGTTGGGATCACTACAATATAAACATTTCCTTCACTGATCTCTCTATTCAACAAAATGTTGGATTCTTCTAGCCTGTATTGGGTGTAAAGAGTGGCATTGTTTCACTCAAAGAGTGTTAGGTTTACCGATTTGCTCAGTATGAACGAGTGGGTACTCCACTTATGGACCTGTATAAAATAGCTCAGAAGTATAAGGTCTGACCACATTTCATGTAAATAGAGCAAATGGGAAAAAAAGACTGGCTCAAATGGTTACGATTATAAATCATGTGCAGGGTCCCTCCGTATACTCTACCACTTAATCTGCCCTTTGATATGCCTTTAAAATGAGGTCTGATTAATCATAGCGGAGTATAATATTGTGAGAAAAACATACATCAGATTAGATATTTTTTTACATCATGTTTTGCTCTATTTTACCATACCTCTCAAACCTATTTGCATGGGCACTGGCGGATCCAGGATTATGAAAAAAAAGGGGGGGGGGCGCGCTATTGACAATTTTTGGTCGAATTTTACATTAAAAAAACACAAAATTTTCCGGAAAAAAAGGAGGGGAGCGCGCCCCTGTATCCCCCCCCCCCCCACTATGGATCCGCCACTGATGGGGATAAGTATTGTTACACGGGCACAATAAGTAAAATTCAAGTCACTGCCAACTTGTGGGAAACTTATTTCAATACCAAAACTCATTACAGATGATTTTGTGCAAAAGCTCAGTGCACTAGGAGCACAGAGCCACTGTTTTTCTGCAGTTCCCTGAGCTGTGGAGGCCAATATAGATACACAGTACACAGACCAAGGGGTACAAAGGGATTGTAATCTCCCTTCTGCACATACTATAGAGGGCTTTAGCCCAAGACATGGGGGGGTGGAGGGGGGGGGGGGTCCCATGTCCCATGTCGAATTTAAAAAATAGCCATGTCGCCTGTCCTTGTATCTAGATTTAGACCCCTGTCCCATGTCGAATTTAAGAAATAGCACTGTCCCTTGTCCCTATCTTTTCAAAGCCCCTGTCGCATGTCGAATTTAAGGAAAGGGTGATGTCATTTGTCCCTTAATTGCCATGTCGCATGTCGAATTTAAGAAACAGCCATGTCGCCCTGTCGAATTTAAGAAATGGCCATGTCGCCATGTCGAATTTAGGGGTCTAGACCCAATGGGTCTAGACTCCTAACTGTGATAGAATAAATCGAGTAAAGACCATAAGGGCATTCAGGTGTCTGCAAACTGGGCAATAACAGTTGCTGAATGCCCTTATGGTCTTTACTCGATTTATTCTATCACAGTTACACAGAAAATTATAGTAATATATATTATTGTCTGTATAAGTGTGTTTATGTTAGCACATGTGTGTGTGTCAGGTATATGATATGTGTGACTCTTATAAGTAGCATAGGTTGACATCAGACAGCTGGTGGTACTAACATAGCCACCAGCACTGGCTCATTAAAACAGTTAAGAGGCTTCAAGGTCGAATTGTTTGACCTGCTGTACACTCAGTGCACTGTAAACATGTCATCCTGCCTGATCCGTGTAAATAGGCGGTTAGATTGTGAAATAGCAAACCACTGGAACTAAGTGGTAAAATATACCCTGGGTATCGCCTATTTACACGGATCAGGCAGGATGACATATCATATACCTGACACACACACATGTGCTAACATACATACACTTATACAGACAATAATATATACTCACAAACACAAAAATATATGTAGTAATGCCAATGTCGCAGCCAGTATACATACACATGTAATGACACATTATAGATACATATTTGTACATAGATAATTGCATATACATTATGTATATATCGCCATACATTATATGAAAAGGCTTATATACAGTACTATGATGTATTTCAACCTACTTATGTAGCCAATATATATGAATGAAGTTTAGAGGTATTCAAACTTACAATATAAAGGGAAAGGTCTTTGTTAAAGCAACCCACAACCAATGTTTCCTCTTAGTGTGAAAAAATATTGCAAGTTCTATCAACTGTTGCCTTTGGAAAAGTACAAAGTGTCAAATCTGGCTCAAACTTAATTAAAATAGCTAATCTTATTGTCTTCCTTCTATTATTGTGGGCCCACACAACTTCTCAGTTGTTTACAACAAAAAGTGATGACATCACTATGATAGGATTTCCCCCCACCAACCACTTTAATCCAGTTTACACTATGTACACTTTGTATTTATTTCAAACAAGGTCCTCCCCAAGTTTTCTAGTAGATTGATACCATAGGATTACTGATTAATTTGTCTGCATTACCAATAAGGTTGTGAAAGACATTTCCCTAATAAGGTATGTTATTAGAATGAGATGCATCTCTAATATGCCAGCAGTTCACCTAGTGTGAGTGTAGCCATAGTTCAGGCTCCACCAGTGAAATGTACATGACACTGTGGTCAACCATGTACATTTCACTTGACCTAGTTCCGGTTCAGTGCACATAGCAATTAACTCAGGACCAGTCCATTGATGGCAGGGGAGTACTCATGAATCAATGTACTTGAGTGGCCCTCTTTCTTTAGTAATGTATCATTAAAATGCTTTATTGACTTTAATAGATTATTTCTAAAATATGCTGTATTTGTGGGATGGAGAAGGTCTTCCAAACTATAGAAGTTATGCAAACCATATTTACAAAATTCAACCCACTACCCCCTTCTCTTAAAATAAGTATCTTCTGCAAGTACTTTGTCAATGACATCATCATTTCTTGGGTGTCACATGGGGTATTTCCCAGAAGTATTTTAGTCACTGAGCAAACCAAACCAAACCCAAAACTTTGAAAGCATTTTTCTCCATTACAATGTGTCTAATGGCACATGAATGAATATGTAGGGCATTTTAGAATCACCAAAGAGTATGTTAGAAATGTTTATCCATTTTCATGAAATTGTGACAATTTATGTAGTTGGATTAGTTGTGGGTTGCTTTAAGAAACTCAAAAGTTGAGAGGAACTCAACGTAGACAGGGTTCAAGAAGAGAGATATGACTCATATACAAAGACACCATCCCCTCCCCACCCACATGCACACATACACCACAAACGTAAAGTAAACTGTGTATCTGTGCATACACAAATAAACAAACCTGTGATAACACAAATACACACCTGCTCTGTATGAGAGACATGTCATTGACTGAAATAGAGCCAGTGAACTGGTGGAAATCAATAGTACTAAAACAAGCTCTGCCTGAGTAAAGAAATAAAACAATTTGAATTACTTTTCATCATTAATGCTTATACCACCAGTCTCACTTATATTGCAGATATAGTACAGGACCTCAGTGGACTAGGATCACAGAGGCACTGTTTGTCTATAATTCCCTGGGCCCTGTCAGCCGATGGAAAAGACAGTATTGCATGTGAAAATGATTACTCTAACATTAGGATTATGTATGGGTGGCAAAGAAATGAACATAATTATTATATGCAATAACATAATTATAGGCTATCAGAATCTGCAAATGTAAAATCTACCTCTATGTATGAAACATTGTTCGGAGAAAGATGTGTATAAATCACCTGGTATTGATTAAAAGTTTCATAATGCGACATATCAAGAAGACGTATCTATAACTGTGAATGCCTGCATGATATCTATCAGTAAAGTTGTTGGATAACACCAAACTCGACAAGGTCAAATTGATGGATGATGGTATTGTTTTATTATGTAGAATTGAAAATAAATGCCTTGGCATGATCAACATGTTTTGACTTGATTAGTCTTTCTCAGGATGAATCTATCAATATTTTACAATATTAGCTTCAATGGGACAGGTTCCAAACTCTCAGAGGTCAATGATTTAACCTATTTACAAATAGAATGTCCAACAGCAAACCACATAAAACCAAGCAGTGAAATATCCCTGGCTATCCTCTTTTTATGTAAATCAGGCAGGATGACTCGTTTACAGTGCACCGAGCGTGTAGA
This sequence comes from Lepidonotus clava, assembly GCA_936440205.1. Classification (NCBI taxonomy): domain Eukaryota; kingdom Metazoa; phylum Annelida; class Polychaeta; order Phyllodocida; family Polynoidae; genus Lepidonotus; species Lepidonotus clava. The sequence continues at coordinate 29,324,587 of OW387149.1, read as the reverse complement.
AGGTCAAACAGTTTGACCTTGAAGTCCCTTAACTGTTTTAATAGGTGTGGTGCTCACAGCTATGTTAGTCCAACCACCTGCTTCTACTGTCAATAGTAATTGTCCATTGACCTGTACTTGGCTCACACATATTATATCTAGTGGTACGAATATATACATGCACGCTCACACACACATACCAACAGAAAAATAAGTCATGCATAAACACACACATACAAACACGTACACATACAAGTACACGCTAACACACTCACATACATAAAGATATATGATCAGCCACGTACATGAATGGATATGCATACACATACATACATACATATACATACCTGTATATCAGAATACATAGAGGATCATATTATATTATATACCAATGCAGAAATACATTGAGGCTAATTATAAAATTGGCGGTAATTTCAGGCGGCATGACGTCATGGTCTATATATAAACTCCTCTCAACCCGGACCCGGCCACATGCCGCCGGACCGCTGGACTGACCACACTACAAACATTTACGCCCTGTGCCTTGGCACGTCTCTGCACCTCTGAACCTCTGAAAACTTCGGCAATCAGTATCACACTGATAGCGGAGACGGTTACCATGCCTCCAAAAGGATCTAGGCGTTCGTCAAGGACCCAGCCAAAATCTCCACAGCATGTACGGGCGACCTCACCCCCTGACCAAGATGGCGTCACCCTTCCCGCCAAGAGACGCCCAACTGCAGCGGATAATGCGAAGGAGATACAGGCCCTGAAATCGGAGCTGAGTACCATGTCCGGATTACTGGTCAACCTGACCAATAAACTGTGCCCGGAACAACCGGAGGATTCCCCTCAACTCACTGGAATTACCTCGGAAGCCGAGCCAGGAAATTACGCCCCACGTGGACGTCAACTTACACGGCTGGGGGAATCACAGCGTTACCCCTCTGCCCCGAGTCCCAACAAACAACCGCCAGCGGCAGCGCAAGCTGGGCCGTGGGCCCACTCGGCCAGCCAGCCGGCAGCCTATGACACTAGAGAGACGTTCCTCCCAGCCCCAACAACTCTACACGGCCAGATAAGTGATGTTGACCCTCTGATCCCACGACCGGGATTCAGACCACATCGCGACTTCCCTACGGATTTGCACGGCCTCGACGAGGATGAGGATCTCCAGACTAGGGTGGCTCACCTCCTCTCGGCCAGCCTGGTACCCATGGCACGCACGTCGGGTAAGAAGATTTTCGCTCACTCCTTTATCGCCTGGGGTGCCAAGCGCTCCAAGACCACATTGGGTGATTTATCTCTACCAGAGTACAGCACTGGTTTTATACGATTAATGAATCATTCTGATACCCCTGAGGCAAACCGCCCCTATATGTTCAAACATCTTGAGTTCCTGAACGAGGACGCGATCAATTACGAATGGTCGGAGGTGAGGGCATGGTCGGAGGAGGTGTGTACCCTGGTCGCTGAGGGTCGCATCACCTGGCAGGACGATTATCGCCTGGATCTACTTAGGATAAAGTTGGCCCAGGCTAGGAGAAAGACCACCGGCTCTCACACATCCCGAGCAGCAGCCCGAACCAACGGTGCTACCCCAGCTGACTACCACCTCTCCCCGGAGGTGTTGGCGGCGAAGCCGGGTCCCCCGTGCAGGCACTTCACCGCGGGCAGCTGTTCACACACGGAGGATCATGTTACCAACGGCTACAGGCAGCTTCATATCTGCTCTCACTGTGTCGGCGCTAAGTGTATCTTCTCTCATCACTCGCTCAAGAACTGTAAGTCAAAAGATTTCTCAAAGAAGCGCCCCACTGATAACCAGTCGGGGTTTGGGAAGTAGATAAAGCGTGTTCTGATCCCACAGACGTTCCTCAGATCATGGAACCTAACCTCCCACCCGCAGCATGCTCTGTACTCTCTGAAGTCACTGAAAACTCGGCACTCTCTGCACTCTCTGCACCCTCAGTACCAACTACCGACCCGGACCTCCTCGGAGGTGACCCCGTCCCTGCCCCCGTCCCCGTTCCCCCCCTCAAAACTAATGATCAAGGATTGTCCACCCCTGACCTCAACCATATAAATAACACCGATGACCATTCAGCCCTAAGAGTAGACCCATATGGTTATCGCCCCTCTATCCAAGCTATGTGGCCCCACCCCATCCTGGGGGCGTATGCTACCGCACCCACTCATATGAAGATCTACTCCGCAGTGAGAAAAACAGGCCTCCCGAACTATCTCGAGGCAAAGATCCCCATACCCTCTGACCTTCACTGTAATGCCTGGAAAGCTGCCCTAGCCCATTACGAAGACAACGAGATTACCCAATTCCTCCAGTATGGTTGGCCCTCCTCCTACATGGCCCCTACCCCACTCACTGCCTCCCCCAAGAACTACCCCAGCGCAAACTTTTTTCAAGAAGACATACATCGTTTTCTTCACACTGAAATAGAAAAAGCAGCCATGCTAGGCCCATTTCCCACTCCCCCATTTGTCCCGTGGACTCACACCTCCCCTCTGATGACGATCCCAAAGAAAGACTCCCTAAAAAGACGAGTGATAATCGATCTCTCCTACCCTGAGGGAAAGAGCGTTAACGCTGGAGTCGCTAAAAAAAATTTTCAGGGTAGGCAACTCACATACACCCTCCCGTCGGTATCAGATCTGGTCGACAGGATCAAAGACCTTGGCCCCAACTGCTACATCTGGAAAGCGGACTTGGAGAGGGCCTATCGACAACTAAGGTCTGACCCCCTGGACTACCCTCTGATGGGCATTACCCATAAAGGCGCCACATATATTGATATATGCCCCTCCTTCGGATGTAGGGGATCGGCGGCTGCCCAGCAGAGGGTATCACGGGCGGTGTGTTACATCATGACGGAACGTGGCTTTTATACGCTAGCCTACGTTGACGACTTCTGTGGCGTGGAGAGCAGCTACAATAACGCTATCTCCAGTTTTTGGAATTTTGAAGGCCTCTGCGAGGATTTAGGCCTAAAACTTGCCCCTGACAAGTGTACGTTCCCGACCACTAGCATCGAATGGCTTGGTTTTGCCATAGATACAGTGGCCATGACAGTGGAGATCTCCTCCCAGAAACTACATGAGGTGAGGGAACTCACTCGCACCCGGCTCTTCAAGAGACGCGCATCAAAGAAAGATCTCCAGGTCCTTGCTGGTAAACTTATGCATATAAGTCAGTACGTGTGTCCGGCACGCAAGTTCATGGCGAGGATACTAGCGGCTCTCCGCTCGGCCCCCCCGACTGGCACGATGCCCGTCGACTGCGAGGTGCGCAGGGATGTCAAGTGGTTCGTGGATTACGCCCAAGAAGCCAATGGCATTCAGCTCATCACTCCCTCCCGCCCTGACTTTGACATCGAATGTGATGCCTGCCTGGAGGGAGCAGGACACTCTGCGCGAAACTACTACGACTTCTGCTTCCCCCCCACGGAGCAACGTCATATCTCCCAGCTGGAAGCAATCAATATTGTAGTAGCAGTAAAAACCCTCACACCCTCAGACATTCGCGACTATAATGTCGTCGTCACCATGGACAACATGGCGGCTGCTCAGGTCCTCATGTCAGGCCGCACCCGTGATTACGTACTGACGGCCTGTGCACGGGAGCTATGGCTCTTCGCGGCCACCCGCAACCCGGCGAATCCCTTGTGTTCGCGGATGCTCTTAGCAGGCGCCACAAATCTCCCGCGTTTGAAAGGATCGTCCAGGATAGGATCCTTCGCGATCACCTTGCCCCCCTCCAGCCTCACGCTCTCGCATATGTATTTACAACCTACCTGTAATTATCACATCACTACAAGGTATTGTTAACACTAATTATCCCCCTCTTTCAGACCCACACGCCCAGCTGGCCCTTCAAGCACAGCAAACACTGGCAGCGGCTTATACCCCTGGCACTACTAGAAACCACTATATCCAGGCAAAGGCCTATCTTGCCTTTATGTTAAAATCAAACTCTGATCCACTGGCTCCTACGGTCACGTCTCTGCTCCCATATTCTCAACTCTTGGCCAATTCACACAAAAACATAACCTCTGTTAAAAACTACCAAGCTGTTTGTTTTGATGAGGGGCGGGGACGCATCGGCCTTCGCCTCCCCCTTGGTGGCCAACCTGGTCAAAGGAGCAGCCCGGCTGTCTCGGCATGTACCACAGCCAGCTCCTCACTTATCGGTAACGGATTTTAAACAACTATGCGATTACTTGTAGACACTGGGACCTGATGCCAGGGTCGCCCGCGCTGCCCTTCTATTTGGGGTAGCTACATTTCTGAGACAGTCAAATTTCTTATATAACCCGGCGACCCTTCAGCACCTTCTCCGCTGTGAGCAGGTGACGGCATCGCCGTCTGGACTCACTGTCGCCGTACACTCTACAAAGACAATTAGCCTGGCTTCCGGGGGGGTACTCTTGTTGGTAGCCCCGGTGCCCGGCTCACCCTACTGCCCGGTGGCGGCCTACACCGCTATGTGTCAGGCCCTCCCCCTCTCTTTCTGACGACTACGGCTGCCCCGCTGACCCCGGCCGGGGTCACGGCCCTCATGAGACGGGCCCTCGCTGCCCTGGGCCACCCGGCGGCTGCCTCGGTGACTGTTCACTCCCTTCGCCGTATGGGTGCGCTCTGGGCCACAGGAGCGGGAGCTAGTCTGGCGGATGTAATGACACACGGGTCGTGGCGCGGGCGGAGCATCCACACCTATGCCCCCGCGCCACGTTTACAACAGTGCCCGGCGCCATTAGTAATTGTCTTGGCCGTTAGCGCCGCTCACTGTATGACTGTTTGTATGTCTTGTTTCTTTTATATAAAAGTTCTTTTAAAGCCACTCACTGTCCGCCTCTTTAATTGAGGCTAATTATAAAATTGGCGGTAATTTCAGGCGGCGTGACGTCATGGTCTATATATAAACTCCTCTCGACCCGGACCCGGCCACATGCTGTGGGACCGCTGGACTGACCACACTACAAACATTTACCACGCCCACCCGCCCTTTTTATCTATATACTTTACCACCTAGCACCGTTAGCGCCGCTCACTGTATGACTGTTTGTATGTCTTGTTTCTTTTATATAAAAGTTCTTTTAAAGCCACTCACTGTCCGCCTCTTTAATTATGAATACTAACTGGACACTGCCATTCAGTATTTTTGGTGTACTGGCACAGTGGGCAGTATTCGTGTATACTGCTCACCTTGCATTACTGTGTAAAATGTTCTTCTCCTTATTTTGTGAATTCTGAATGGATTTGCATGATTATTTTTTTAATTTCAGGTAAAATAATACAGTCTAATTAAATGGAGATAGTGATAGAGTCCTTATTTAAGAGAAAATAATGGATATTAGGGAAAACAGCTTGAAACCAGTCAAAGTGTGTGCATAATCAATACATTGGAATACTGCCCACTTTGCTCCACTGGTAATTTCCTTTTTCTTTTGCTTATAACTTACAAAATATGGTATATAATATAAGGAAAACTTACCTCAGTTGACAGTACAACCCTGAATACTCGGTGGGATGTCAGAAAAATTACAGCCCTCAGCCTAATGGCCTGGGGCAGTAATTTTTCGACACCCACCTCGTATTCAGGGTTGTACTGTCAACCTCTTTATGTTTTCCTATAATCCAGTTGAACTTAAATTATATTTTGGTCTACTATTGTAGTCAGTATAAAACTGAAGATGTGACGCATATGTACAATAAAGCCGTCCCCTACCTACCCACACGCACCACAGACATAAACTAAACTGCCTACAATTGTGCATACACAAATAAACAAACATGCAATAATACAAATATGCATCTGTTCAGTATATAAGTGATATGCTATTGACTAAAATATAGCTGGCAATATGATGAAAACCATTATGACAGTCATCCCCTCAACATGAATAAGGACATTGAAAAAAGACTGAATTACATTGTAAATAATTGTACCACCAGTTTCAACCACCAGTTTCAATTACCATCCAGGAACCCTCACATTAAAGGGCAAAGTTGAACTATTGTGCTCACATTGATTTGTTTAGTCCCATATAAAAGCAGCTGTTGCATATGTCACGAGAGGCCGCACATATATAATGTGTACATATGTATCTATGAATTTGTGGTATAACAGGAGTATACGCATGTCCACTTAGGTAACCTTTTCTGGCTATGCACCTATTTTGTATAAAACCAGTAGTAGGAAGGTTTGAGGCAAGTCTCCTGGGCAAGTTCAGATCACATGAGGGATGGCTTAAACTGTCTGCTGCAGTTGGCAGTTGTGATTTATTTTTTGTTTAATCTACCATGTAATAAATTTGCGTTCATTGCCTAATATGCTCTTTGATATACTTTTCTACTCCCGATACAAATGATATTGTGACGAATTGTCCATTCATCTGTTTTAGAGGTACGAGCTAGAATGGTGTAACAAATGTCAAAACAATAGAAAGAACAGACTGAAGTTACCAATCAAAATCGAGTAATAGAGTATAAAAAGGGGCGTGAAGGCCTGAAATAAACAGTCCCTTCTTGGTACTCACTGTGTTTACAAATCTCTTCTTTGAGTAACCTAGCCCTCTAAGTCGAAAATATGCCTTATTAGAAGTAAATAAGCCAGCCGAACTCAAGTAAATGACATATGTTATCAGTAAAATTGGGTAGTGGTCCAGAAGCCCGAAGATGGTACGGAAGCCCGAATCAGCCCGAGGAGCGACCTGAGACCAAAGGCCAGCCAGGTACGAAAGCCCAAAATAGTGAGTAGCCAGCCCATCACCGCTGGGACAAAGGTGCGACCGCGGCCACACATTACCAACCTCTAGGCAAGCAACGACCCAACCCCCGTGGAAGACCCAGCCGGGCAGCACACCCCCCTTTTACTCCCCCCAATGTCCGGAATATGCCAGGCCGACAACCCCTCCTCCCTCGATCTCCGAGAATCCCGATTCCCCGAATGTCCCGCTCATTCCACCTTGTGCGCGAGGCACTACTCTTAATCTTACACCTCAGTTTCTTGCTCAAACTCTTCATTTGGCTCAGGACCTAAACAACCTCAGCATCCCTTCGTCGTAGAGATCGGAAACCTCGACTCACCGAGCGACGTCACAACATCAACATCTGAGTAGAAAAATATAATTAATCACACACTTGTCTAGTTTGGTATCCAGACGATTTGGTCAGTATAAACTACAGTGATGAACTGGACAATATTTTTTGTCAATTCACTTTTAATTGAACAAAAATATGTACAGCATGAAATAAAGAGATGTTCACAGTACTCCATACTATATTCTGAAGCATCACTTTTACATACATCACACCAATCAGGTCTGTTTTGAAAAGGACAAAATTAAAAGTTGATACTGCCGTGTTGGTTTCAGGGGTCTAAGCTTTGTGCTGTATGTCCTTTTATACTACCAAAATGAAGATTTCCAATAGGTCTCAATGGAACTACCTGCTACTGCCATATGAAACATTAATTGTGTATTTGGATCCTTTGAATGAGTTTGCCATTCAGTGATTCACTCAGAGCCGTTGAAACTGATTGGGTCAATCCAATTACATTGTACTGAAGCAATTAACTGGATTGATGTTCTACTTCATACACTATTAACCACTTAAACTGTATCAGCAGGCAGTATCCAATGATGGAGGCCTCTTGCTCCGTGTGTGTGTGTGTGTGTGTGTGTGTGTGTGTGTGTGTGTGTGCACACGTGTGTGTGTGCCTGTGTGTGTAGGTGTGTGTGTGCGTGTATGTTCATGTGCGTGTGTGCACGTGTGCACGTGTGTGTGCGTGTGTATGTAATGTCAGGTAAATTCCATGGAATGAGTATCACCTGTCACAATCTGTCTTTAATTTACACGCTAATTTTAACAGGCCTTCCCCCATGTAGCTAGTCAATTTGAAGGAAATCCAATGTCGTTCTCCTATCAATAGGCTCTATGTCACATGCAAATTTGATAAATGGTCATGCCGCTCTGTCAATCTGAAAGTGTTGACATTAAATCTTCAAACTGAATAGAATTAATTGAGAGCTACAAATTTAGCTATCAGTGTGTCTCGCCATTAAAGTTCTTGGCGTGGCGCACTGATAACATAACGGCCAAGAAAATCTTTTCCCCCTAATTGTCGAGCAACTGATATAAGCACCTAAGGGGGCACCTTATACAGCACATAACTGTGGAGGGTATAGGCAGACATCATCATGATTCCTTATGATCATAATTTCCTACTCTTTCCTGGAAGACATATATTTATATGGCCGTTGGTGAATGGATTGTCAGAGGAAACTTTCACTATCTAAATGGCCGATTGGTGAATAAATTAACAGTGAAACCTTTCACTATCTGAACCTCTAAGTGGCGTCCTTTCTCTATTGCTGGGTAGTTCCACCTTTCCCCTCCCGCAAATCCCCAGTAGACTTTATGCTAGACGCGGACTCTGGACCCCCCAGTTGCATGTTTACACTGACTGCCCTTCCCATAAAGAACAACGTTATTTAAACCTTTACTCCCTAGCTTGTAATCTATCTATGTAATGTATACTGCTAGATCCAGCATTAGTGGCTCTTTATGGAAAAAAGACTCGTACAATAACGTACATACTAATTTTTTATTATTGTTGTTGCTTATTGCATATTCGAGTACATGTATTATTCCACTTCTTCTATCAGTTTGTTAGGAAAACAGCCATAGGCCCTATATGCCTAATATTCCACTGAAATATTCAAATTGATGGTTAGAGCAAAAGATACTTTCAGTATGTTGTTCTATCCCTTTCCCCTTTATTCTAGACCTTATACGAGATGCACGCTCTGGGCCCCCAATGTATCTACGCTGCTCTTCCTATGGAGTACCCCAGCCTGTAGTCTATGATATGATAAAAAATTATAATGACATTATATCAACCCCATCTGATCAGAAGCAATGCTATAGATATGTATGTCAGGCAATTTTGTTCCAGGCAATAGACATCCTACACACATAATAAAAGGCCCAATAGCGTTTCGCCCATCGTTATGGATACTCATGTCTACTGAGGAAAAACGCTGAGGTCGGCATTTTTGTCTGCGGTGATCATGTTGGCACCACACATACGAGTCATTGTACCGCGCTGAGAATGGGGTCAGGCTTAGTTGTGTGTCACTCCTATGGGTATAGGCCGCTAAATTCGCCAACGCAAAATTGCTTTATTTATATTTGACAGACCGACACATCACCATAGTTAGCCTAAGAGTCACAGATGGACTACAAAAATAGTAACCTGTGAGATAGACATAGGGATAAATAACACATAAAGACAGGGGACATGAGTAATTAATAGATTTGACATAATATGCATGCAGCATTGTGACCCTCACATCCAGAGCCCCACTTAGCCTGTGTCTATACTGCCTATATGTCCCAATTTGGATTAAAGAGAAACCTCCATGTCCCAAGTCACGTAACCTCCTATGAACTATCTCATGTTAATTAAAGTCTGCTTCGTCTTATTATTCCTAATCAGAGGATCATATTTTTCTTATCAAAAATGGTTATTGGATATTGTATCTAATGAATTAAATGATAATAATGCTAATAAATTGTATTGACACCTTGAATTCTACAGAGGCTTACGTGTCGTTTTGTGGACAGTGTAACTACAGTACACTATACTATACAGCTACTTTATTTACCATATCATAAGAACATTGTAGAGTGAGACCTATGCTTTGGGTTTCCTTGCAGTAGTTACACTATATTTCACTTTGCATCATCTCAATTGAGTTGGGTAAGGAACGCATGCGCAGAGCAATGCAAGGCAATGCAAGCAATTTTAAAGACCGCATAGTGGATATGGAATTTGATTGCATCAATACTTAAATGTAAATCAAACTCAACGACGACTTGATAGACGTGATGCTTATCATGATATAATATTATGATTTAGCAAATTGACATGTTTCGGATAGTTATATCCTTCATGAATATATAAGTATATAAATATCCAATCATAAAGCGTGTGTTTTCTGCCCCCGTTGAGAGGATTGCTTTCTTATATCGAGTTCAAAGGGCGGGGAACAGGCAAGTACAATGTAATGCAATGGTACAGAGAATATTATAGTTCACTTTGGCTTTTACATCAAGAGCAACATCTCAAAGGTTTTAGGCCCAAATAACAGTGGCGGATCCAGCAATTTGAAAGGGGGGGGGGGTGGCGCTGTGGGAATTTTTTTTCCTTAATTACTTTTTGGCCGGATTTTACATTAAAAAAGTCTAAAATTTTCACACAAAAAAGCTACAAGAACTATTGTGCACAACCCCGCGCGCCCCCCTCTAAATTCGCCACTGAATAATGTAAGGCCCTATAGATCTAACTTGCCGTTTTGGTGACCCTCAACACTTGAGGATGTGCACTATAGTTCTTGTAGCTCTTTTTATGGGGGCAAACCTCTTAAATCCAACAGGGCGACATTGGGCTAAGCGAAATGGGACATGCAGTTAACAAGATAACAACATAGACCATGGGACATGTCAGTTGTGACATTAAAGGTAGGTGACATGGACATCACGACACGGGGACACCCCCCCCCCCCCCACCCCCATCCCCATCCCCATCCCCCATCTACACCTCTTTTGCTTGACTATTCTCCCGACATGCAGTCAATCAAAACGAACGTTATTTCTTATTTCATTTATGTCAATTATGACCATTATTCATCATTTATGAGTCAGAAGAGTGTTTCCCTCTTTTTGTCTGTAGTACCATTGGGTTTGTTACACTAATATTCCTCTAAGATAAGCATCGTTTTATAACGTACTCATGAAATAGTGACAGAAAGGAGTACCAGAAGCCAACAAAATAGAGCCAATGGGCAAAAACGCTAATGAATCTCTGACTCTCTACAGTGAGCACGTCCTTGGTTGGTCCAATAGAAACATATTCTATCATCCAGCACTAATTGTATTGGAACATATCATTAGTGACACTTTTGAAAGTCATCAATAGCATTGGCCAAGCCTTCCGCCGTGACAAGCAGATAACTATGTTACAGTGAGATACTTCACTATTTGTCGTTAAACGCATTTACTGTAATTGCATTGTTTATTTAGTCGGTAGATTTTCCAGTTTTTCAGGTTTAGATGAAAGTACATAGTGCTGCCTATATTATAGTAATGCAAATGTATAGATAAATATTGTTATATAGAATTGTAAAACCATCGATGTGATTAGAAAAAGTGGGAAGAGATGTTTGAATCGGTGACAAATAAACCTCTATTTTCTTTAAATAGATCTTTGAACCTTTGCTTGTTTTCTGACCTATGCCAGATGTTCGTAAAAAGTGGCCCTTTGCATAAACCAAACCATCATAAACAATAGGCTTTCAAAATAGGGATGACAGTATTGAATCGACAAGACTATATTCAGACGTTTTAAATTGTTCTGTTTTATTTCAAACCTTTACCATAGGCATAATTGTAATTGAACAATTAGAAAAGCTGCAATTAATGCAACATTACCTCTTGCAAAAAGGGGTGACACTTGATTACAGATAGCATCGCTAAGTTGATTCTTTAAGACCTAACATGAGAGATATTATAACCAAACCGTCGCAACAAGGACGTCCTTAAACAAGGACGTCCCTGTAGCGATGGGTCCCCCTGTTGATTTGTGGCTGTTCTAATGAACCGATTTTAATTCTGTAAACCGTTCTGAAAACTAGATATTTAGATCTAAAATCCCTGAAATTTGAAGCCTGGAAAAATTATTAGAAATTGATGAAAATCGATGCTGAATTTTGGCACAACAGGGAGAGTTTGACCATGTGCCAAAAATTGTTCCTTATTTTTGTTATGCGACGGGGCGTTGTTAATGTTGATATCCTTAGCAAGTCCTCACATAATTAAGACCCATTATGTGATGGGCCACTGCTGGTAAGTAGGTGCATCGTAGAATTCTCTACCCATGCACAACCTGTTAGGTTCTTCTTACGGCTTGTTAAGGGAGATAACAACCTTCACTTGCTGTGAGGAATAGTATGACACACATGGTTGCCAAGGTCAAAAAGGTCAGACTGATTTGTCAGCAGTCAGCAGAATTTTCTCATGATATATAACTTATTAGAAGAGGTAGAGAATTTAAAAGGAGCCAAAACCAATATAAATGACAAAAAATCCAAAAATATCAAAACTCAGATAATTATAGAAATATGTTAGACGAGTCTAGTTGAGGTCAATAGTAAAGTATTAGCTGTGAAAACTAGCTCTAACCAAAGTAGAATTCCGTGAGAGGTGGTAATATTTCCATTTATTTGTAAACAAACCCCATTTTTGCAGATCCACATTAATTCAGTTGAGCACTTGAAATGTGTTTTCAATGATTTCCTACCATATTTCATGTTTAGATTTAACATGGGCCACAAATAGGCTCGAGGAAAGGATTTCCATGATTATTTGAGTTTGGACAATTTTGTTGAATTTATTGGTTTATTGGTTCCCTTTAACCTTTGCAGGCTAGCCACAGAATGTATTTTATTCCCGTCTTCAGCTGTCACCATATGACTTAGTCTCTATGGGGTATTTCTTATAAAAATCCAAGGATAGAAGAATATGTGTCGGGTAGACAAACTAGGGCACGAGTGGCATAACACTGGTTAACGCCTCCATGAATCATAACCCACAGACTACATGTAGTCATGTACAGTCAATGGGGTAGACAAGGGGGTAGCCTGTGTGTCTGGAACACCCTTGATTTCCCAAAACATGTAATTGGAATATTAGAAATTTGTGAGAAATCTTGGGTGGAACCCCTTTTGATTTACCATTTATTATTTACTTACATGGAACGCCCTTTGATTTCAGGACACCCCAGCTACATTAGCATCCCAAGCGTTTCCTGACTATCTTCCTGAAATCTAGAAAATCTGTACATATATTTCTAAAAACAAAACCAAAGGACAAAAGCGCTAATATTCAATCATCTTTGACTGAGAACCCTCTGCGGCCTCGAGATTACTCCCACCCGAAACTTTCCTTTGAAAGACCTTTGGCAGGGTTCCACATAATCTGGAGACCGCTCAATGAAATTTAACCTCTACTCATCATTATCCATACAATAACAGAAACTGTATAGTAATAGCCAACTGGTGACAAGGCGTATTTTGTGACGTAGTATTTCTTAGAAAATATTATGCCAATAATTATTGACTATCTGTCTACTAATAAATGCCCATATCCCCTGTCAATTCAATGGTACGACACCCATCCCCAGAGCACAAAATTATAACCATATGTTATGCATGGACAATGTATCCACCCAAACACCAGCTCGTAATGACGTCCACAGCAGCAACACCCCAGCAGTGTGTGGGGGACCACAGAGTGGTAACCAATCATGTCGGTGTATTGTCTGACTGTTAGAACTCATCAGCGTTATTGTACCAATATCCACTGTTGAGTATATCACATACAATGGGCCTTGGCAGGAAAACTAGACATGGCGTTGTGGCTATTGTTTAACCTATGTGTGACATGGGCGGATCCAGAGGGGGGGCGCTCCTCCCTTTTTTTTCGAAAAATTTTGCATTTTTTAAATGTAAAATTCGGCCAAAAGGTAATTAAGGGGGGGAAACACACACACACACACACACATACACACACACATATATATTTATATATATATATTTATATACATATATATTTATATATATATATTTATATATATTTATTATATATATGACAGATTATACTATCGACGGTTTGTTGTATTAATTGACGGATCAAGCCTTCTGATGGCTACATTATCTAACATTGCAGGTGGAGACTTTCAATGGGTTTCTCCAAATGCTAAACTTTCAGCGAATTATACTAGATAATAAAAACTTTGAGCTTTGTAAATGTAATCATAGACATACAAATATATCTTATGTATCTCTATGTTGAAATACATGGTCAAAACATATTATATGCAACGGCAAGGAAATCAGTTAGTTTGTGCGGGTACCTGTTTTTCCAACACCAAGCTGATAGATACCATGACCATGCATACCCCTAGCTTTTTACAAGCCTAAATTCCAACCAGTAACAAGGGACTTTGGACAGTCTATAGTTCGCTCAGTCCGGGTCTGGTTATGTTCAAAGGGGGTGTAGATAGTGGTTCCCATGTTGCTTTGACAAATTTACAAAATCAAAATGTTGCCCTGCTGAATTAAGAAATCACAATGTTGCCTGTCAAATTTATGAAATCACAAAGTCACTCTCACGCCTCCCTGTCTCCCGGTCTAACTTAGACAATCATCACGTCAGTTTGTCAAATTAAATTAGGAAATGATAGTAGTTCCCTGTAAAATTTAAGAAGGCACAATGTCGCCTTGTTGAATTTACGAAAATACAAAGTTGCCCTGCTGAATTTAAGAAATCACAATGTAGCCCAGTTGAATTTAAGAAATCACATTGGTTTTCCAAGTAATTGAAAATAATATTCCTTGAAAATAATATTCCTTTTCTTAGGAAGCAAACATTTTCATATAAATTGGAGAGAAAAAGGTAAAATGGAAAGGTAGTGGAGCGTGATAATTGGTATAGTTGATTTAGAACAATCAATGCTATAAACAACATTTATTAGAACCAGTGTATTACTTTTTAGGCAACAATTCATAATTGCTATTTTGCTATGTTCGAAGTATTACCGTTCTCTTCTTTATTATTCTAAATTTCATAATTGATAAATCATATGCCACTAAAAAAATAATTGAAATTCTTGTCTGTTGATGGATACCATGTCATTAGAAATCTTTATCATACCCTAGGGTGATCAGCCCTGCCCTCAAGCTGCTGATATCCCTGACACACCTTGGGTTAATAACATACCTCCTACCCCCTCTCTAGTTGGTCATTTATAGAGTTATGTACTTCGGGTTCTAATTGCCAGGTGAAAATAAGAAAAGATGGTTTAGGCTTAAGTTTAAAATGAATTGTCAAAGTGGACTGTTCAAAACCAAGTCAGAATATTTACGGAAAAGTTTCATCTGAAATAATTATGATCTTTGTATGATAGAAATTATGTCTTACACAAGCTTAGTAATAAAACATACCATGTGTCAATGAGAGAGATCCTTCTCAGTTGCGGTTGATGTGGGAAATACCTTTTATAAAAAGGATGTAATTGAGAGAGACCTTTTGTAAAATAGGGAGAGTTTAGGCCTTCGATATTCATTTTTATATCCTATACCGGTTTTACTGCTACCCCCTTACTTTCACTATATTGTTGTCATACCTAAGTTTAGGCATGGCATATCCTCCCTCTAACAAATACAAGTTTTAACAAATTTATCATATAAAATATATAAATATCATAATTTCATAAACAATAATTAAAATACATATCAAAATGTTTTCATGATAAATCATAGAGTTAATGGTAAAACCTTTGTAAGCACTCCCCCTCCCCCTAGTGGTCAACTGGCCTAATTAAGTAATTAGGTCAAAGGCCAAAGGTGAGGTGGGGAAGTGCACCCCTGCTGTGAGGGCAGTCGGAGTCTGGACACCAAGGTGTACACATGTCTATTGAGTAACAGCCTAGGCTTAGGCCTATGGTTAATAACCTGTGACTGAAGAAACAATATACATGTACAACATTATCATCAACAAGTACTCCTGTCTTCAACTCTTCATTACTCCCCTCAACAATTCTACATTGAAAGTACTCCACATTGTCATACCTTCTTAAAAGCAAATGATCAGAGCTATATTGCCCGGAGGGCAATAAAACTTGCCTGTGCAAGCTTATAACAATTGTTATGTTACCAATACAAGTTTTTAACAATCTCAGTCTATTTGATATGATATAAATTAAGTACACACTCAGCACATATTATTGCCCTAGTCTGCATACACCTATGTCTTATGCTAAAGCCCTTGAAAATGCTTGCAAACCAAAGCAATGACAATTGGAATCTGCTCCTTTGGTCTGTACTATATATTCATATCTCTAGCCTTGTGCATAAAACAAATCTTTGAGGCAGTGCATTAGTTATAGCCTTGTGTCCACACTTCTGACGGACAGAAAATCTATAAACTCTCACCCCTCGGATATCATATTTACCACATGATTCTATACCAGCAGTAATGATACGTTTTACAACCTTTTTAACAACTATTGGTACTGTTTAGTGCAACCTTTATACACACTGACCTTTTGTTTAAAACATGGTTCTACATGTTAATAGTGGTCTACTCTTGTGAGTCAAGTCAGGTTTTGAATCTAATACTTTGTTTGTTGACAGATACTGTACTGCAGGTTCACAGTGGGTATTATTTCTCCTGTCTAAATAGCCTAGTTCTCAATAAAAACCTGATCTCATTTGTGGATCCAGAGTACTTATGGCGGGGTAAGGGGGGTGGGGGCTCATGTAGGGCTGGTTACTGAAGATAAATGAAGACTCCCATATTGTCACACTGCCCTATTACACTACAAATTAAGAGTATTTTACACATTTCTAATTTTGTCTCTAATGTATGTGATTTCTCTGCGACACCATCATATCACAGCTCATGTCGTGTAGTGAAATACCATCTTGAGTTTAGGCATGGTCTATCCTCCCCCTAACAATTATACAGCTACAATAATTTCCTCTAATATACACACTTCCTGTCTGGTTAATAAGAGTTTATGGAAGAACCATTGTTTTCACCCTCTGCCCCTATTGGTCGGTTCTAATTTGGTCACAGACCAACGGTCAGGCGGGGAGGTGCATGCCTTCTGTAGGGAACCTCTGGGTCCAGCAGCTGAAGATACACTGTGTAAAAGCCAAGTAGTGCAGGCATTAGGGCCCACTGTACGAATATAAGGTATAACATCACAGCCACTGTACTATGCCTATACTTTACATAACTTCTTTGATTTTTTTCTGACTTCCTAAAATTGTTTTGAGGACATAAGAGGATGTGCCTATAATCAACCACTATCTCTTAAGCAATTACTTGAACAATCTAGAGCAACGTCTGACTATAATCTGGTAATTGTCTGTCTGGAGGGTCTATTGCTGCCTCTCACACAAACAAGGTAATTAGGTCTCTCCACTTACACTGCAATCACGACCGGCATTTACACATAAAGAACAGTAGGTGCATTTTTTAGAATAATCTTTGGGGTAGAACCTTAATACGTACAGTCGAAAACAGAATTTTCTGTGTGACAAGCAAGACAAATACAATATAAGAACTTTGAGCATACACTGAACAAAATACGACAAATGGCCAAATATTGAAAATAAAAATAGTAAAAACATATGATACGGTTCGTCCGAAGTATCTATGCATAATTAGAGTAGACAAGTATTATCATCTGGATGTTGAAACGATTGGGCATGTTGTATTACCAATTTCAAGAATTTTCCATGTTGTCTGCATGCATGCACTGTCACTATTCTCGACAATAAGTCAGTTTATATTACTAGTTCATCCTAGTCATAATTCATTTCATCTCAGTCACTCACTCTTGTTACTTTGTAACACTTTAAGTATCTTTTCCACTCTGTTATTGGCTGGAAGAACATGTCTCTCATGTGAAGCATGAGATACATGCAAAAAGGTGCCCCATATAATTTCATCCATGCCTTCCCTCTCCCCATTCAGCCTCATGTTTATCCAAGAGTCTATGGTTTGTGATCAAAGGTTAAGGTCCCACCATTACAAGTGCCTCATTAATCACAATCAAACCTATCCCTTGAGTAACAGCCATTGTACTATACAGACCTTGTGCAAACATGATCTTTTTATAACCTTTCAGTGATCACCATGACGATGGTGATCATGGTCATGTGGATATGTAGGACAAAGTCACAATTCCTAAATGGTAAAAATTGTTGATTACGATTCAATGAGTTTATTCAAAGTAAAAGATCCAGACGTTTTAGCATTGATTAACATGAATTGATTACAAATATGGCCGCCATCCTGTGTTGGAGTATAGCCCTTGTGCACATGTGGTCATATGATCACTTTTGGTGATCAATTTGTGGTGATCATGAAAATGTGGCCATGAAACCAATCCAATATATGTATCAATCTAGATAATGAAACCGTTGATTCTGATTCAGTATTGATGAGATTGTTATTAGTTAGGTATGTGCCATAAAAACGTATCCTCAATGCATCATAACTATTAATAACAGTCATAAATTGCTCATTAATGGTGGCTAGCTTATTTCGGGGCATGTGATGTTGTGTGCACATTGTCTATTTGGCACCATATATATGGACCGCCTTCCCAGAGATCTCACGTTTGACCCCTATGATTCCTATGACCTCAATGAAAACCTTAATTAGTAATCAGACGAAATTGCCCACATTATTGAGCTAAAAAGCCAGAATTCTTGTTGAACCAGCATCAGACAGTACGGCCTTTCTCTGTACAGGTAGATAGATCTATCTTGTTGGCACAGAGTCACCACTGAGCATGCGTGACAAAGCGGATGTGGTTAAACAGTAAAGGTGCGGCCCTACTTTCTATGCGGAGGTCTACAACGAGGTGTTTGCACAGCGGTGAATGCGGTGAACAGGCTGGAGCTGGGGGGGGGGGAGGGCACTTTGGTCAAGAAGGGGAACCCACCCAAAAGGAACTGCAATACGAGGCTGGTGAAACTCAAAAGCGAGAGGCAGCCAAAAACCTTTAAGGCATAAAAGAGGGGTGGTGGACTACATCCATAGAACAATGATTATAGGGACAATAATTTGAACGTTAAGCCGCACACCCACTTGGGCGAGTATGATTTTAATTGATGGGGATATTAGTGTTAACCCTTTAAACCAACAGCAACTAGGGCCTGTTTGTGGTATCGGAGGCCGTGTTTGGAAAGGGTTAACACTTATCACCTGGCAACTAAATTCTTAGGCCTGGTCCCCACTTGGGCAATCAGATTACAAAATTTGACGGCTACTAACGTAGTTAGTCGCCCAATGACATACTAAAAGTGGCGCCGTCATATCTGGCGATTAAACCACTAGTCGCCGTGGATTTCTCACAAAATATTTGACATGTTGAATATTTCCCACTAATCGCCGGTAAATAGTGCAGTAAATCGCCAAGCTAGGCGACCTAAGTAACCTCTAATCGCCGGCAGTTTGATGGCAAGAGCGTCCCAATGTGGCGATTTGTATATTTCCTGGTGTAAAGACACTCTGATTCTCAAGGGCAGTGATCTTTGTCCCTCTAACATAAGGGGCAGCCAACTAAAACTCAGGAAAGGTCAGTCACGAGAAGTAGGTGTGGTAGTTTGGGATTGGGAAGTAACATTTCAAGGGAGCCAAAAGCAATGTTGTGTTAAAATTTGACAAAATTTTGCAAACATAAATAGCTATAGAAATACATTCTAAGAGCCTAACATTAGCATGTGATACAGTTTAAACCATGAAAACTAACTTGAATTTGAATTGAATTCCATAAAACAGACTGTCTTTCCTGTCTGTAGACAGCAATGTAAACAAACCAATTTTGGTGGGTCACCAAAATTGGCAATGGACATGTTTTATTGTATTTTTGTTAAAGTCTGTTTTCACAGTCTACATCTAATTATGGGCCTAAGTTATGGTCAAAGAACATAATATTATTTTAACAGTTACTTAATTTTGCCAAAATTGTTGGTTTTGGCTCCCTTTAAAGAGTCAGTGCCCCCCCCCCCCTCCCACCCACCCAGGTGAGGTCCCTAACGGAAAGTGGGCACACACTGAGTGAGTCACACCAACCTGTGTCCACACATTCACCTTGCAGTGGCAGATTGAACATTTTTATCTGTATTAGTTTTTTTGGCAAAAACTAGAAAAAAAAGAGAGAAAAGGAAGAAACCGTCACGCTCTCTATTCGTCCTTCTAGAATAAGGTTTTTGCGTTATTGTCTCAGCATTATCTTTTAACAAAACGTTTGATTGAACCCAACTCAAGAACCGTAAAATAAGGTAACAGTTTGACGTGTGACCCCAGACAGGCAACTTGGGGGTAAAACGTGATATCTTTTATGTATATCGATGCACTTTGTATTAATAAATTGCAATTACATCAAGGGACAATTGCAAAATGTTCCGCCCTCCAGGCCTGGAAATGTTACATAAAAAAAGAAAGAAATTGGGCTAAAATAAGAATGGGGGGGAGGGGGGGGGCGTACAGGTCCCCCTTAAATCGCCGCCTGCTGTCATTTACTGAAACCATAGACATACATAATGTATCTTATGTATCTCTTTACTAAAACTGAGCCTCAATAAGTGACAAGGGTCTATCAGTCTCATTGTAAGTGAACTTATCGTACGGGCGTATAAAAACTGCTCAGACATGTCTGTGGCTCTGAATAGCTGTTTACTGGTGTCTGCCTATATTACAGTGTTGGTAGGTCACCATACTGGTATCAATGGTAATCCATTTAGAACACGTCTGAGGGTGGTTTATATTTCCTGCATGTTGTTACTGGGGGGAGGTGAGGGATTGGTGTGTATAGATAGGGCCCTCGATGGGGGGTCCCTATGTCGCATGTAGAATTTGTGAAATTATCATATACCTTGTTAGTTAACTGCTCATGTCCCATGTCACCTCTAAGACCTTTTCATGTCTTATGTCGAATTTAAGAAATGGCCCCTGTCATGTTGTTCACCTTTTTCTTCATGTCAATAAGCTCCATGTCACATGTCAATTTTCAGAAATGGCCATGCCGCTGTGTCGAATTTAAAGGGTCAAGGATCATGTACATCTTAACTACGACCGTCCTGTCATCTGTAGTATAATTGCCATATTTATCATTTAAGTATAATTAGTGTGTAATGAAATTATGTAATCATTTCAAAGGTTAGTTTTCCAACTTCACTTTATCTTTGCTCTAGGGGCTTCCCCCTAAGAGAGTACACTTTTCTTGAGAAGCAATGGGATCCCCTCCCTTTTTCCTCGTGGGTTAAAATACAAATTAGATTTTTTACAGGTATGTACGAGTACGCACATCTTTAATTTCCAGACCCCCCTCCGCCCTCCCGTCCCCTTTTTTGTTCCCACCTTTGAAATAATTACATGATCTCGAGCTCACATACTAAATATGGCAATTATACAAGGCATACACAGGTTATAGTACAGCCCCCCCCCCCCCCCCACCAATATGTACGTATTCAATGGAAAACCGCAACATAATATAATTTATTATTGCTTTTATTTTTGTCTTTTTTGGTTCCATGTTTACGATTATCAAATTATACATTCTATAGATTGACTGAAAGCAAGCAAACGATTCTCATGCATTTCCTTGAATTCGTGTCTAAATCTAGTTGTCATAAATAAGTTATCTTGCAATTGAGTTAAGCTGTTTATATAAAAAAAAGAAAAAAGAAGTCCAATACCTGTAGTCATGGGTCACAGCTGAAAGCCTTCACCCACTGAGCTCATCATGGCGCCACCTGTTGTGTTACACCTACAGCATTCCCATAGTGAAGGTAACGGGCCCTTTTACATTGGTGTTGTTCCAAACTAGTGGTTTAGGCCTGAACTAATGAGTTGGGATATGGCATGCCTTAAGTTATTAATAATAATATTAATAATCACACAGAACACATCCAACACTGACTCGCGTAATAAGTGTTCATCAATTCATAGGTGATTGTTTGATTGCACGATGTGTTGAGATAATTGTTCTGTAAGTTGTTCATCATAATATTAGCCTAACATATGAGGCGCTAGTCAGGAAATTTTTTATCTGTGGCTCAAGCTCTAGAAATGTTGTATTTTACCAAACAATTATATGTGAGGTACTCCAAATTGCAAAGTTTTAACAACTAAATCTCTGCTGTATATATAATTATATGCATAATATCATGATATTGCACCATTGTCGCAGCTTTAGTCATGTAGTGTAACAGGGCCTTCAACCAGGCCAGGCCTGGTGTTAATTGACCATGTAGGAGAAAGTCATACAGATTCTTATCAAACACTTTATTCTTTCCACATACACATATATCCAAAAATAGAAAATAATAGTACTATAAGATTGATATCTAAACAAACCACACATACACATTCAACCAATTTCAAGTAGCACATAGCATTAAGCGGGGTGCTAAGAAAATCAATGAAAAAACAAAACAGGAACAGTTTTCATGAGACTTATATAGCAATAAATAATGTGTCAGTTCAGTGGCTCATCACACAAAGCCAATTGTTGTGATTGTAAGGCCCCATACCCACTAGGCGATTTTACCGTTGACGGGCGACGGACGACTGGGAGAATTGACATCGTCGTCGCTCAGCGGCTGGAATATCGGGCAAATTTGATAATTTTCCAGCGATTTTCCTGACAATTTTCATGGCGATCCCGTCATCCATCGCCCGACTCTCAGAACATGCATCATACACACGGAGAATCGCCCGGCGATTGTGATGACCCAGTTCTCTCAGTCGTCTGTCGCCAAGCGACGGTAAATTTTAATCGCCTAGTGGAGCTTCAGGAAATGTATCACAACAGCGATTGGCATCCTTGTTACAACAGGCATTATTATCTTATAGTTACGGCTGTTCAGCTGCTTCAATTCGAATTCTGTATGGCAATGTAAAAGTATAGTGAATACCTTGAACAAAACAAAAGCATTAAGGCTATATATCACACTATGTGTTCAGAGTCACATGTCTTCCCTCTAATTGGGAAACGCAATAAGCTTGTGGTTCAGATACCATCTTGTTGGTATCTGAACGCAAGTATTCAATAGAAAATGACAAACTTGTGTTACCTGAACATTAGATCTATTAGTGCAAGCAAATTCCATATATATATATATATATATATATATATATATATATATATATATATATACCACTATTAATTCCTTGAAATGCTTGTGTTTCACATGCGTTTGTGTCAAAAAACCCTGAAATCCCTGATGCAACTTTGCAAGTAAAAGAACACATAGTGGAATATAGCCTTTAAGGGTAAAGTTGCCACTATTATGTCTGCAGTGTTTAACAAGGATAGATTAAAACAATCCCTGCTGCAATGAGTTACTGAAGTGAGGTCCCCGTAATGCTCTTATGAATGTGCGTGTACTTAGTCCGAACGGACTTCCTTCTCTAGTTGAGAAGAATGCAATGTATAGTTATCTAATATACTTACTAGTGGCAGTGTGCACATGCAGATACAAATACCCATAACAAGCTTTACGTTAAAAGAAAACCGGGATTTTTCATCAAGAGACTTCAACTGCAAAGTCTAGAAAACTATTATCCAGTTTTTCATCACAATCATCAGTTTTCGGAATCAACCATTTGAACCTGGTTTCGTTTTTATTCAGTTATAGAACCGTCTCTATGACAAAACAACACATTTACAACTACGTAACGAGTCATTGTAATGAAAGACACTGTAATAACAATTTAAAGTAACTGACAAGAAACATCACAGAAAGGCATACTTTTGGGACTTTTCTAGAATTTAGGATGTATATGAATGCTGATTACTTTCTCATCGTCAAACATTCTTCACAGTGTGGTTTTAGAAGTGTAAAACTATTCAGGAACCGTAGATATAGACAGACGTGGGACTGAATAATAAATGTGGTCATGTGACCACATTTTGATGATCACTATCGTTCTCTTCCCAAACATGTAGTTGTTATGTAATTTTCGTACAATAAACCTTGTTCAGCAGGCTTATAATGCTATATGATTATTTAAGAAACATTTAACAATAATAAATGCAATGGATGTTTGTGAACTGTCAACATTATGAATTCTAAATTGATCACCAAGGTGGTGCCTAGTCCTTTTCTGAATATTGCGACGTCATCTGCATAACGTCTATACACCCAGAGATATCAGTCTATGTACGTTGCAAGTGGTGGTCAGGGCTGTTCTATTCATTGTATTATCAACATTTAAAAGTCCTTTTTGTTACCTTTCAATGTGAGGACATGTACAATGTCATTGAACCTTTTTATTTTAAATAACACAATGCAAGTGCATTTTCAAATCGACATGCACCCCTCAACATAAGATATAAAAAAGTAACATAGCTACTGTTAAAGGGAGACAAGATATACAAAATGACAGAGCTGTTCTCAGTGTAATTGCTGACAGAGCAGGTTGGGTAGGTTGAGTGCAGCACTTGCAGCTTTACACTTCCATACATCGTTTAGTATAATGAGAAGAAGGCAGAAGAAGGCAGCTCACGGTGAGTGAGTAGAGTGCGTTAGACCATGGAGACTAAAATAAAACGTTTTAACTTTACTCTCTCTCTGGTCAGACCAATGTGCACCCCTCAATTGGTAGAGCAGAAAACGAGTTTCTCCTGTCGAGTAACCTTCAGGCACACCCTGGTGTCCGTAGACGGGGTTCATCATTAAGAGTGGGAAGAGTCCAAGGTGGGTGGTTACCCAGCCAAAATCCTATGTAACCAGGACGTTCTGCGTCATATTATAAGGTTCTATGACGTTCCCTGACGTCACAATAACGTTCTGCGACGTCACATCCTTGGCTGGGTAAACTGCACAATATATGCCCCTCAGGATGTGTGTAGAGGGACCAGGCAAGGTGAATGGGTAGATCGCATCGGACTTTTCCGCGCCCTCAGTATATGAATGCCCTGTTTATAGAAAAAAATTATAAGAATAGTTAACATTTGATCACTATTACATTAAGTAAGTATTACAAGTATGCAGATCTACCTGCAAAATTACTATTACCCGTGCTTATAGAAGCTGATTTGGTTATTAGAGACATAGATATCGTAATTGAATTAAATACTGAATATTTAGGGAAAAAATAAATTATGATTAAAAGCTACACACGGCCACGGATTATATGTGAAACATATTTCAGAGAAAGAGCCGTAAAAACACATCTATTCAAGTGTCAAAACAGACAATACATTTAAACAGACAACAGAAGGTTGGTCCCATAACACATGACAAGATACATAGAAGTTCAATAACAATACTTTAAATATATTGATCTAGGATTCTTGAAAGATACCTAGGTCTTGAAAGATATGATGAGTAAACTTTCTTACTTCTCGTTTGCAAGATCTGTTTCGCTGCCACTCATCGTTTGGGGACTGCTTGGCTTTGAACTGAATAACATAAAACACAATTAATACTGATGCCGCAGGGATGATATGCCCTGAACAAACTACAATCATGTTTAAACGCAGTGCATATGCTCATCAAATGAGCTGTATTCCTTTGTCAGGACAACACTAAAACAAAGCTTTACAAATAATAGCATAGTGCCAGAAACGGAGGATATCCAATAGTTGTGTTTGGTGCCTTGGACAGACTAACTATCTTTTCATAGTTCAATGTGAATGGGCTTTAGTAAACTAGACTATCCTAGGTTTACATTTTTTCCCATTCTCTTACGAGAAACTAGAAAAATGAAAATTTTTTTTGTTTCAAATTTTGAATTGAATAACAGTTTTATAGTAGTATAACAACACACACTGGGGGAGTTTAATTCAAGTTATAGTTATGAAATGAAGGAACGAAGTTACCAAACGTCCCAAAAGGTTTGGAAATATGGTAGACTGTGTAGGTTTATGGGAAAAGCGTATAAGCATAACTTACTCGTCTGAGCTGGAGGTGCGTCCCCTTAAGGTGCCGCTCATGTTGTCGTAGACGACTGGAGGCATGCCCACACAGTCCTGAGTCACCGCGTGGTACATACTGGGAGAGGAGAGAGCAGAGGCAATGTTGACAGGACGGCTAAAGGCAGTATACCTGAGTATTACACTACACGACTTGAGCTGCGATATCAACGCGATTCGATGATATCACAGACAATTTGGATACAATTATCAAATATTGGCAAATTGGAATATCTCACATAATATGTAAAAAAGAATTTTATCTTCTATATGTATGACTCCTATGTGACATCGTCAGGTGCGGATTTAGGGGGGGAGGCGTGCCAGGCCCCCTATTTTTTGCCCAAATATTGATTTTTTAATGGAAAATTAATGGGCCTGGAAGGCCCGGGAAAAAAATTGGCTATAGCATCCCCACCCCCCACCCCCCTTTTGAAAATTCCTGGATCCGCCCCTGATCATCATATCGCAGCCCACGTCATGTAGCGTAATACCACCTTCAAACAGAGGCAACGTTGGCAGCGCATAATATGATGGTATTACAGACAATTTGCATAGGGGAGTGATGTGATTGTTTAAAATTGGCAATTTTGAGTATCTCACATATATGTGTAACAAAGAATTTTATCTCCTATATGTATACATGACTCCTGTGTGACATCGTCATATCGCAGCTCACGTCGTGTAGTGTAATACCACCTTCAAACAGAGGCAACGTTGGCAGTATAGCTGAAGGTGGTATTACACTGCACGACACGAGCTGCGATATCGGCATGATAGGGGAGTGATGTGATTGTTTGAAATTGGCAATTTTGAGTATCTCACAAATATGTGAAACAAAGAATTTTATCTCCTATATGTATGACTTCTCCGTATGTATGACTTCTCCATGACATTGTCGTATCAGAATGCAAGTCATATAGTGTAATACCATCTTTAAGCAGAGGTAATGTTGACAGTATGGCTCTCAAATATAGATATTCATGTTCTATGGCCAAGACATCCCAGAAATAGATATAGGGCCTACAACCTAAAACATGGTGTTTGTGAAACACATATCACCTTTTCTAGGTAGCACTGCACTTTCCGGTTTTGCAGGTTTTTGGACGGGCGTTCTTTGTACAGTAAAGCTATTCCTATGTTTTTACTGATACCAATCTTTGTCTCGACATGGCATTCACCAGGTCATCCTACTGCCACCATGCACAAGTGACGTCATTGATTCAATAGTCAGCGACAGGTACATGGGGTAATTTACCATACCTTTTTGGCGAAATCGGATTTCCAAAAAGGGTAACATTTATGGATTAATTTGGTGTTTCAATACT
Source organism: Lepidonotus clava (assembly GCA_936440205.1). NCBI lineage: Eukaryota > Metazoa > Annelida > Polychaeta > Phyllodocida > Polynoidae > Lepidonotus > Lepidonotus clava. The sequence continues at coordinate 29,297,695 of OW387149.1, read as the reverse complement.
CAACTTGTACTTGTGCTCCAAACCTTTTCAATAGTACACGTACTATAAGTACATGAATCCAGCTCGACTAAGCAACAGTTAAGGTCAGTAACCCCACTATAAAACTCATGAAACCAAACAACTGATATTCGATTGCTGAAGGTCCTGGTCATATAGTGCCGTACCAAGTGGAGTTCCAAGGATGACTGGAACCCCCTTAGATTTTAAACATGACAAAATTAATTTGGTTGAGATGCTCATCTGGAACCCCTTCAGGTTCATTGAACACCCCCCCCCCCCCCCTCCCAGACTTGTTTCGAACCGGTCATTTTTACCTAGAACCCTCTCAAATTTTCCTGTAATCCCTTCAGATTCTAGGGCTGTATAAGGCTCTGTCATAGTGTTAGTAGTGAAACACCAAATGAATCCCTACCTGAGCTCCCGTAGCGTGTCCATGATCTCCCGTTTGTGCACCTTGGCCTTTCGCTCCTTGCGGCAGTTGGCCAGTAGCATGTAGAGGGCACAGAGCAGTACGCCCAAGGCTACGGCCGAGGCCACAGAACAGATGACGATGATCAGTAACTGTTCACGGCTACCACTGGCTGCAAACAATATAGAATAACAATGTATAGATAACTAACAGAGAAGTACACCCAGGGTTATGGCTGAGGCCACTGAGCAGATGACGATGATCAGCAACTGTTCTTGGCTACCACTGGCTGCAAACGATATGAAATAATAATGTACATATAACTAACAGAGCAGAGCACCCAGGGCTATGGCCGAGGCCACAGAGCAGAAGACGATGATCAGCAACTGTTCATGGCTATACCACTGGCTGCAGTCGATATAAGATAATAATGTACAGATAACTAACAGATATCTAAAAACAGAGTAGTACGCCCAAGGCTACAGCTGAGGCCATGGAACAGATCACGGTGATCAGCAACTGTTCATGGCTACTGCTGGCTGCAAACAATATGAAATGTGGCTGTGTTAATAACTAACAGACCAGTATGCGGCCCAGGGTTATTGCCCAGGCCACGGAACAGATCACAATGATCAGCAACTGTTCACGGCTACCACTGGCTGTGAACGATATGAAATAACAATGTATAAATAACTAACAGAGCAGTACGCCCAAGGCTACGGCCGAGGTCATGGGGCAGATGACGATGATCAGCAACTGCTGACTGCAAACAATATCAATGAAAACATTAAAATGATATAGCTTTAGTAAAAGTTGACAAAGTGGAACACCATGTGCAAAGGCCTAGGCCACTGAACAGATAGTTATGGGCAGCAACTGTTCATGGCTGCAGCTAGCTTAGTAAACCTATGAGATAATGGCCTTATCTTATAGTAAAACAAAACATATCAATCTGAACTAAACGGTTTAATTCTTCTGGGTACCAAGAGAATTATGTGACTCATGCAATACCTAAATGTAAATTTGGAGGCTGTTACCCTAAATATCATTCATTCAAAACGTTTATTGTGGAGCAAGATAGTTATAGAGGAAAGTGTAAAAGAATTGTACTTAAAATCACAAAGCCCCTGTGCATATCTAACCGTTCACAATTACCTACCTACATGGGGTTGCCCATAAGTCAAGGCAGGATGGAAAGAACATAATTAAGTATTGCTTTATATTTGTTCTGTGTCTACTCCTATAGAATCTTTGTAAATTCTTGTTCTCCCTGAGTAAGAGCAGTGTAAGAAAATGCCATGGTGAGTGGTGTCCTATGGGACACTGAACATAAAAGACCGCCTGCCTCAGTAAAAGTGTCTACTTTCTCATAGATCGGACCATCGTCATGCACGGGAGAGGTCTGAACATATCTAGTGCTCCAGATACCGAATATCACGAATCTCAAACCCAAACCGAAAACAATTCTTTGTATAAATGATTCACAACTTATTAAAGGCTGTGGTAACTCCCTCCCCCCTGACAATGCGGATTCCAAATTGTTATGTACGTTAAAGGACAGGGAATCCATAGAAAATGGTACCAAACTATCCTATGGATGTGTGGAAGGATGGATGCTCATACTGGATCTCCACGAGGCGACGAGTTTGCATCTAATCGTCGGCGACGAGTTGATCCAAGCTGGCGCCGGTATGGCGGACAATTAGATGCACTAATCGTCAACGAATTAGCTGAAAAAATCGGACATGTCCGATATTTTGCTGACGACGAGCTGTAAATCGTCAACGACGAGCTGTATAATCGTCAACGACGAAGCTGCGACGACGAGTTACAGCTCGTCGTCAACGATTCACAGCTAGTCGTCGGCACTGGGCGTCCTGTGGGGATGCGCCTTTAGTTAGTTTCAGATAAAGTACTATGTAAAACATACACTTCGGAAAAAAGGCCTAGATATTTATTTTCAATTGGAGAGTTGAGGATAATTCATAACATGTTTACCATGGACTATATAATTGAAACTCTAAAAGGGTGACAGTAGTACAACACCTTTCAGCAAAGGATTCTATTGAATGCAATTTCGTTTGAAAAAAAAGGCTAAGAGTTTACCAGAAGATGTTTAAGTAGGCCAACCGCTGCAATACGGAGGCAATTGGCAACAAAGAGTGGCTTTATTTTCCTCCCCCAAACCGGTTTACATGCTATACAAGTAGGCAGAAGGATAGACCCCTGACAGCCTTTTTCTTGAGTAGGAGGATTTCATAGGTATAAAAAGTATAAGTACGTTCTGTTCCCGGGATAGCAGAGTAAAGCTCTTAGACTGGATTGACCGGGACTGTTTACGTGCTAGAAATACAACTGATGAATATTTCATCTATCTTATGCTGTGCTTCATAAAAAAAAGACTAAGTGAACAAACGTTCCTGAGGTGAACTCAATCTCCATAGGTTTTCTTTTTCAAACCAGACTTCTCTCTTGATAAATGGCTCATACACATGAGATGTCCTTGGCCAGCGTAACAGTGTGGAGAGTGAGCCATTTCTGAAATCTGTATTATTCACGAAAAGTAGAGAGATAACAGAACAACCAAAAAAAAGTATTACTCTCATTATAAATTTTTTCGAATTATACATGTATATAGATTTATATTAGTATATTGCTTTGTCATATTGCTTAATTATCATCTGTTATTATGTTAAATGGTGCTGGCAATTGTTAACTCAGGCTGGCACCAATTTATATTATATATATGAGTGTTATAACCTAAACCAAACTGTCTAATAAATATATATATATATATAAATTTTTTCAAATTTTCATAATTTTTCTCCAAATGAGGATGAATGAGCCCTCTATTTTGAACCTGTCCGTACAGCCCCCATTTATCCAGTACTGATGATTATCCCTCCTTGCCCATGTAGTCATAAGTGAGAATGGATAACCCCTCTAACTTGAACCCATCCTTACAGCCCAAACACTTAACCGTTATACTCACAGACACAGTACGGCTGCCCCTCTATCCAGTTGCCGTAGTAGTCACAGGTGAGAACGGACGACCCGTCTAACTTGAATACATACTTAACACCCAAACATTTAACCGTTATACTCACAGACACAGTACGGCTGGCCCTCTATCCAGTTGCCGTAGTAGTCACAGGTGAGAACGGACGACCCGTCTAACTTGAATCCATCCTTACATCCTACGCTGACCACTGTTCCAATCCTCCGAGATGTAGAGTTGGCCACGATGTTCTCCTCAAAGGTGCTGCACTGCAGGGTTTCTAGAGAAACACAAGAAATCACCGTCAAAAATAAATAATGCCTGAATGCTTTGAATCATAAAATCTTATGACATGCATAAACTTAGTTTTGAATGTATAGTAAAGATGTTTTAAACTTACCCTATACTTTTACCTTAAACTGAATAAATAATTTATTTTGGAAAAGTAAGTTTCATAGTGTTGGTTATCCTTCAAGTAACTTATTTTTCTAAAAACATAGAAGCTAAAAAGTCTCATTTTTGAAAACAATAATAATTGATAGAGAGGTAAATTTGATTTGCGATTAATATACATAGTACTGCAAGCATAATTACGTTTCTTTGAAAGTAATTATGTTCAAGTAAAAAGATAAGTTTTGTTCAAAATAGACATTAAAAGTGATGACGTTATTACAATCCTTATCTCAAATCTTTGCCATATATATGGAAATAATGATGATACCAAATATTGAATAGGAAAACTATATTTCATATAAGACTAGTTATCACAAAAGTGATATTTTGCGATAACTAGAGCGAAACAAGCAAGTGTCAATTAAGTAAATAATTATTCCGTAATTTCAATGTACATTGTCATCTATTTGATCGTGTGAATTGCCCTGCACAGGTACCTGCATTTAGGCGTTCAATGTTTATGGGTAATCGATAATTCAGCCAACGGGGCCAATCTGTATGCTGGTAGGTCTCTCAGGGGAGATCATTTGACGTGGGTTTCTTTTTTTTTAACACCCATGGTAAAGTATCAGACCAGTAATTAGAAAATGTCCTAGTTCTTGCGGACTTTTATGAAATTACAAATAGATTTGTTGATGGTAATTGCCCTAGGCTTTGAAGTATAATTATGTTCTAGAAGGACATGCCAAATATCCAAGCAATCAAATTGTGGAAAAGTAGGATGGAAGATGGTTTGTCAGAAAACAAACTTCCACACCTAGATATGTATCTAAATGGCAGAGGGTTTAACCTTTACCTAGCTTACCACACAACAGTCATCACACCTCATGGGTTTAAGTTTTACCATGTTCACCTCCCAAAAAACTCATTCCACCGCATGAGTGAAACTTTAAACTTAATCCTAATGGGCAGATTAAATAAGCTGTTTTTATAGGCTCCACACAGCTTAGAGACTCGAAGGAAAATCTCAGCATAACATAGCGAACCCCATGAATTCAAAGTGGCACCTTTATCCTCAAGGAACAAATCGGGTTTTTAACAATACATTTCTCCACAGCCCCAATATCTTGAAAATTACAAACCATCTGCCAAAACACTGGATCCGCCAGAGGCTTTACCTTAGATTAGAATTTACATGAGAGGTTTTACAGTTGTTGCGTTACTGTTGACACAGCCCCAATTCAATATGTTTTGTTCACCACAGGGTACACCTGGGGGGGTGACCAAGAAAAATCTACGAAAAATCGCTTCCACGAAAAGTTATAATACCCACGATAGCTATATTTTCTATCATGGGATTTTAGAAGAAAGAAATTTCGTGATTTTTTTTTTCATTTTTTTTTTTCAAAATTACACACTCTCAAATTGTCCCATTGTATTTCAAACACACATAAGAACGCATTTTAGGTGAATATATGTATAAGGAATGACTTTAATAAGGTTTATCACTGAACTTTAATGTCCACGAAATTTTCGTACATTTTTTCTGGGGGAAGAATGTCTATCGTGGCCACGAAAAATGAAAAAAAACAACTCCACGAAATTTCGTAGCTTTTTCTTGGTCGCCCCCCCTGAGGTTAGAAGCTGCTTATATGGGAGGGTTTATGGTAGTTGAGTGATTGTTTACACAGTCCCACTCACCAGGCCTGTTTTGGTCCGTGACCATCGTTCTGTGACTAGGCCTAGCTATAGATGGGAGGAGGGGGTCTAGATGGGTGAATGGGGATGGTGGAGGCTATAGGTGTGGATGTGGGAGGGAGGTAGAGGGTTGGCTGGTTACAGTAATGGCAGGTGAGAGTGAGGAAAAGTGGTTAAAAAGAGACTAGGTCAGCCGCAGGTACCACAAGATTAACCCTTGTTTGTCGTAAAACACAGGTGTGGTGGGAACCATGGTAACGGGGTACTGGTAGCCAGGTAACAAAGGCTACCTGAATTAAAAGGGAGGAATTATTTTGTTTGCTTGCTTTATTGTTAGCATTCATGGGCCTTTTCTCACCATTCCAGATCTAGATCTATTTATGATCAGCCATGGAACGCCTGGATATGACTAGGCATTATCTATGTACGGCAGCTATACACTGCACGAAATCTTACCTTGACTGAATCATGATATCATAATACTGTAAATGCGGCCATTAAAGGGAGCCAAAACCAATAAATTCAACAAAATTTTCCAAACTCAAATAATCATGGAAATCCTTTCCTTGAGCCTATTTGTGGCTCATGTTAAAATATAAACCATGAAATATGGTAGTAAATCATTGAAAACATGTTTCAAGTGCTCAACTGAATTAATGTGGATCCGCAAAAATGGGGTTTGTTTACAAACAAATGGAAATATTACCACCTATCATGGAATTCTACTTTGGTTTGAGCTAGTTTTCACAGGTAATACTTTACCATTGACCTCAACTAGCTTTGTCTAACATATTTCTGTAATTATCTGAGTTTTGATAATTTTGAAATTGTTGTCATTTATATTGGTTTTGGCTCCCTTTAAGGTTCATAAAGATAAAAAAAAGGTTCACCTTTATGTGAGCTTCCAATAACTTTTCCTAGGTGATTGTAAATGAAACCTTTTTGCTGCCTTAAACGTACATTCTTGGTCCTATTTACTAATACAAAGGTCAATAAGGGTATATATTTTTGCACGCTATAGACGTTATGACGCGATGCCTCAACCTACAGGTTCCTCCTGCATATAACTGGTCCTTCATATCCATTATTATCATGCATCCAGATATTAGGTCGTGGTCATTCTTCAAATATCTTTATTTCTTACCGTGAAACTCGCCTTATTTCAACTGACCCACTTGAAATCTACCATTCAGAATTTAATTCAAGTACGGCACCTCATCCGCTGATCGGCAAGCAGTATGGCAAAAGAGGTGCAATATGGGCCCAATATGATAATGTTGCCGACAGGTTGCTAACATGAGCAATACAATTGTTTTTTGCACATGTGTACAACCCTCCATGGCAACAAGGGCAAACTACAGGGTAAAGGGACTCAGAAGGTGGTGCCACAGAATATCACTGAACTGAAATCACCATACATATGGCGCTTCTGTGTAAACCAGTAGTACTTAGACAACATTGTGTGCATACTCTGGCAAGGAGCTGCCTCCATCCCTTTGGGTACCCAGATGTTACGGTCCAGTTCTCAATGTCCACAGGTGTATTCACCATGTCAGCTTTAATGTTGTATGGGGCACAGATTACAGCTGAACATGACTGCCTGAGGTCTACTCACAACTTCTTGGATAACCAGAAGAAACTGACGATGATATTCTATCTATTTTATACTCTCAGAAAGATAATTGATTTAGTCGTTGAACGTTCTTAGCATGTTTTCTCCATACACGTCTTTTTAAATGAAAAAAATGTAAACTGAAATAATTTCAATTGTTGGAATCCACGTATGCAATACACAAAAATAACAGAATAGCCCAAATAAAAATAATACTTTCGTAGATTAAAAGACTGTTAAAACTCACCGTTCGCCATGTTCAATGCTATAATAATCCTCCCGATCTAAATATAGCGACTCCAGCTGGAGAATAGTACGACATGGGACGTAGTGTCTGGTGTGACAAACCACACATTGACATTCCCTCCACGCTCCGGCTCCACAATTAACCACCAGCCTGGTCCCCTTCTCTATCCTACATAGAGGTCAGAAACTCCCACGCTACTGGCCACTAACGGTGGGCTATCTGACCCTCCTGTGGGGTACTAACTGACCAGTGGTCAGTGCTCAGGCTGGCAGGGGCTGGCTCCTCCAGGGCCGGCAGGTGAGGTCCCAGGTAGATCCAGGTAGGTTCAGGTGGGCCTACGGAGGTCTGTCCCGACCAGGAGCGCCGACCAGGTGGGGTACTCTGCATCGAATCCCCCTTCGCGATAGAGATGTTAGTTCATGTAGTGAGGATGTCGGAGCTGCAGAGTTCCAGGTGGGGGAGGGCAGACCGCCGTCTGTCGTTACGGGCCGCTTAACGCTGGGGTGCACACTACTAAAGCCGAAAGGCGGATGCGGATATTTCTTTAATGAGAGACCCGGGGTGCCAACCAAAAAGATTTCACAATATTTCTTGTCCATGATACATTAAAATAGCCACGGTCACGGAAATAATGATCGTGGGATTTCAGTGGTCCACGATATTTCATGAATTTGTCTTTGATTTTTTGTCATTTTTGTTTTTCTAATGCCACATTGTTCCAATGTCCCTTAAACATACGTTAGAGCGTATTTACATACATTGTGAATGATTTTATTAAGATTTATCACACAATTAACATGTCCAAAATGTATCATGGATTTTTTCTGGGCAGGGTTTTTGTATCATGGGCCTTAAAATACCCCCTACACTAAATTGTTATGTATCGTTGAGTTTTTTCGGTTGGCACCCATGATGGTGATATGGACTAGGGCTGCGGCCTCACCTAGCCAGCGGCGGATCCAGACTGGGGATGGAGAGGGTCCAGGGGGTCCTGACATCCCACACACGCCTTTTGGTGGACCCTAAACTACAAAAAAGAGGGGGAAATGCGGCGAATGCACGCTGCTTTTAATACTTAGCCTGTATTCATATAAACGGACCTTGTGTGCGACGAAGGTAAGAAACATGAATCTTGCAGAACCCCCAACCCTCACTCTCCAATCACAGGCATTATCACTATGACAACCCCTACCGTAAATTATGGTGAGCAGACATCTGGCTGGGAGAGTGACAGTATTAATTTGATTATAACTTACTTATTATGAAAGATAGAGCCACACAATAAGTGACAGAGTTGTTCAAAATTACATATAGTCTTTTAAAACAATCCTGAATGTACTGTATCTATAGAGGTTTTTTGAATCATTCAAGATTGTATTTGTCACGGTTCAGTGATCCCCACTGCTTTCAATGGGCACATGGTGGTTTGTTTTACCCCTGCCCAGTCAGGTGTGACCAAAATGACGTCACGCCGGTTATTAGAATGCTCACCCTTTTTCAGAAACCCTGCATCCACACCCGCTTGCCACATTTGAGGGGGCTCCAGGAAAGTCTTAATTAAGGGGTCGCAAGTAAATCTGATGGATTTTAGGGGATTTAAAGAAAATCTGAGGGGGTCTTGGAATTTTTAATAAGATCTTAGGGGTTACACTTTTCTTTTTCATTAATCCAACTTCACTTACAAATATTCATGTTTGTGCTCTTGCAGTAGGTGTTTGGGATGATAATGGGTTAACATTGAGTTGGACAGGACGAGTTATAGTACTGATCACATTCTAATGGGGTTCAATATACCTGGGTAGTTCTTTCTTTCTTTCTTCTTTCTAATTTTCATATTTGCTGTTTTTGTTCTGTTACCTATACTTTAAAAATCCAAGGGGGTTACAGCTGCCCTTGCCTTCCCCCTATAGGTATGGCGCTGATGGGGAACCTGGGGTGGGACGGAGTTCGTCCAGGGGCCTGGTACCCTCGATTTGACAGACTTAAATTCCCTTTTAATTTCCCAAAGAGGGGAACCTACCCAAACTGCGGAACATGCTGGACTATAGTAGGTTAATTATCCGTTAATGTTAGGTTCACTTTATCAGTTGATTTAGTTATGGATAATAGCTAGCTTCTATCGCAGTCTCCGCCTCGTTCGACTCCTGTCATCCAATATATAATAATAGTTCCGTATTATGTAAGACATAACACTCGCATGAAAGGATGTTCTTTATTTATTCCTGTGTTATTGTACTTCAATGAAAAGATCTTAATTGACAATAAACAGCTCCAAGGATGGAATCCACTCAATCACACTCAGTCAACGCTCCCGCCAACCAAACAGTCTACCAGCTTCTATTCCAATTCCAGGACTCAGCTTCTAGAACTCAATCTTTCCAGGATGTTTACTCACAACAACATCCAGCTAACTCTGACTTAGCACCAGCAATGAAAGCCCTTATGTATGGTGATACTATATATGTCATAACCTAGACTCCTCCTCCAAGACGTTTGACAAGGAGTTATAGCTAAGGCGTGCGCTGTGTAAACACTGCACTAAGCTCACAGAGCATGGACTGAGCATCCGCGTCAGTACAATGCGATGTTATTTAGTACTCATAATGTGATGAATGCCTATTTCATCCTTAACGTATGGAAAAAACGAAGTTAGAAATTAGGTAAATGGAGTTACGTGACATGTATTTCACATTGTCAATATTTTCTTTAATGAAGTTTGCAGAGAATTGTCACAACAAAAGAACCGAAATGCATTGATCGTTTCTCGATTGTTCAGAAACAGTTTTTATAACTGGCATCAAATAACATTTTGTATTCTACCCATCCTTCAGTGCAAAAAGATAAGTTTGTGCATATTTTTACCCAGTCAACCAATCTGAATTGTAATAACATTCAATGGAAAGGAGTCACTGAGTGGTTTTCAATAATGTGGAGCCCTGAACCAAGCTATTGGTATTATGATTCGTATGAGCCCAGGCTCAAATGGTTGTGAACAAGGCATTATATGGGAGGGTTCACTGTGTATGTTCATGAAAAAGATGTCTAGGAATGTGACTGTAAGAAAACATCCTATAGACACCAGATAAGGAGCTATGACCGTGGAAGTCTCTGAGAACTGGGGCAGGAGCAGCTGACTCTGAGCCTCTCCCTGTGACATATAATAAAACCCACAGAAGCCTTGGGCGTGGGCGGCCCGGAATGCATGGGGATGGAAACGAGCGGGCTAAGCTATTGCCTATTTCACAAATATACCCTGTTTATAATGAGTATTATCATTATTCAGTTTTGAGAGAAAAATCATACATTCCGCTACTGTCATTACAGTAAGGCCAAGGGGAAAAATATTTGTGTTCCGGTAGCATCAGCTCAACGATTTGTCTAGGCAGGTCGGAATATTTATCCATTCTGGATATTTTTTTCTAACATCTTATAGTGATGCATGTCACCAATTCTTTTATTTATTTACACAATTATGATATTTTTCAACAAAAAGTCTTAAACAATTTAACAATTAAAGGTACGGCAAAATAGTTAGGGAAGGTCGGGTTACCGGAACGCAATCATCATTTTTACCTTGCCCTAATAGTCCAGGAGCCAAATCCTGAAATCAGTCAAAATAAGGATTTACCCTCCGCGGTGAGCCCCCTGGATTTTCTTGATTTTTTTCATCTTATAGCATCCTAGGGACCATGAATCAAGACGGTTCCGAAGAATTTAGGTATGCGAACACTGTCTAATTACGCGATTTGTGCTTAATTAGCAAAAGTTGGAAAACGCGTTATTTCTAAATTTCTCTGGAACTATGTAAGATATGATAACATGCCATATGTCATCTGAAAGGTAATTTTTTTCCTGATTTTTTGGTATATTGTTTGTTATTGTCATCAATCATGGCAATGAGTAATTAAAGAAAAGCCGTTGTTTCAGTCAAAATCATTAGAACTTAAGGATCCAAGGTTAAACTCTGGAATTGATAAACCAAGTGCTAGGTATACTTAAAGGGGATCTTTAGGCAGTTTTTAAAGAAGGTTGCATCTGATTTCATTGGAAATGTAAGGTAGAAATCATTTTTTGCTGATTAAATTCTAACCGACTACAGGCTCATTTTGCACTTATATTCTAAAAGGAGAGATGATATCATGAAAATAACGCAATAAATCCTTAAGAGATATGGAAATGATAATCACTATCTCCCTAAGCTGGTATTTCAGTGCTTTCTGAGCCATTTGGGCATATGGATATAATATGGTAGCGGTTTGGAGAGCATTTTGGATCACAGTAAAAGATGTGTTACAATAAAACTATGGTTTGAGTAAGATTTCTTTCCTCAGCAAAATACCATGATAATGTTTCAGTTTGATGACAAACCATCTTATTAGGGCCCTTGCATTAAGTTTGTATGCATCAATGGGGGGAGGGAGGTATGAAATCTTTGAAAATGTGTGTACTTTCTAGTACAAATCCAATGCATATTTTTGACCAAAGGGGGGTGGGGATCTGAGATTTTTGAAAATGTGCGTACTTATTAAATGGAAGGCCTCTTATAGTTCCCTCTACTTCTTGTTTATATAAAGAAAAGAATAGCTCGTAGCAGACTCATCCATTACCTGACCCCAATCCAGATTTGTGAGGGTATACTACTTTAAAGAAGAGATGAATCTCAAAAGGTATGCTGTCATATATCAAAGCTTCTGAATTTAGAAAAGAGTCCTTGTATCAATATGTCAACTGCAAACAGACCAAGCATGCTATTTGTTAAACTTGTAAACTTGATAGGTGTGTTACCTCTGTCAAATTGTTGGTTTTAACAAATTACTAGATTGCACTCTTGGATTCTAGACCCATGTGCTTATATAAATGAGTAACTTGGCTTGACCATACACATAATGGACATCTTATATTCTATTCTATATATGGGTTACTGGTTTTAGTAATTTGATATTAAATTACGATCATGGTCACAGTTCATTTCCTGAGAGCCAAACTTCAAATCCTCCCAAATTACCAATACAAGTTATGACCAGCCTTTGGTCATGCTTAACTGAGATTCATCATATCAACTAACAAGATTCTGCGATATATCCTATTTTATCAGGAGGTGTACCAGGGGAACTGAGACCTCTGTGTGTGTATATACAACCAATATCATTGGCAAGACCTCAAACAAATATCAAAACCTGAAACAATACAGAAGTACCTGATAGATCTTTCTATTTCAAAATTACAAATTTTTGGTATAGCCATTACTGGTTTCCCAATTCTATCTAGTAGCATTACCACATTGAGCAGCATGTGCACAGCACCCTTGCTGTGGGACCATAACCAAGGCAGTACGATATTAGGTGAATGTACAAGAGCAACAAATTGATGTGATTCTGGTTGTAACCTCAAACTTTCTGTTCCACAAACCTCAGAAACAACATTATTCCCTTATCAAAATATAACTGACCATTTTCATTTCTAGACTGCTATGAACAAGGATCCAATATCCATAACCAACAGCAAGAGACAGCTTATAGTTAGATACTAAGGGAAAGGTCAATATGGTAAATACTCAGAGACCCAAAACTAAGGGAGTCATTAATCAAATATATAAATAATCCTCTAGTCTATGATCAGTTTTTATAATAAAACACTGAATACTTAGTCTATAATACAAAAGGGTATAAAGCTAACTGAGCAATGAACCCATAGAGCCTGGAACTGTGAACCCCTGAGTAGAAGCAAAAGGGTAACAAAGTTTAATTTGGCAGATTGGTGGAAGGATGTTAACAAAAGTACAGCAGGTGGTCAGCAATCCCACAGTTTATGGCTCACTGTATATAGGCCTGCAGTGTGTTGCACCATGGGAGGCTGCCCTTATCCCCCAGTTCAGGTCGCTCAGGGGAAAGGCTAGACCTCTCCACCACTGAGAAGGTTCTGAAGATCCACTACCTTCATTTTACGGCTGGAAGGCAACATTATCTAAACAGTCAACTTTATCATTTTATCTCACCAGCTGCAGTGATGAACCCCATGCTCTTTGTGGAATTATGTGATAAAATTGAATAATAAGACAGTTATAAGTAGCCAAAATTTAAGCCTGCCCCTCTCTCTGAGGGAACCTTTACTAGGTTGTAAGCACAGTGGGTTACCAATGGGTGAACTCACACACCAGGGAGATAAGAACCCTAGTTTGCTATCTTTATCATTCCTCTATCTCTCCAGGCCTCACGCCTGTTGCCAGGTGAGGTAAACATTAGATATTAGGGCCAGCAATGGGGGGATTTGAAAGAGTATTACAGCCTACAATTCCCACTCTCCCTATAGGAACATACTTTTTAAAGATGAGTGGGTACAGGGGTATATAAATAGAAGTTTGCTGCATATTGTTTGATGCATATTGTCAATGTGTGAATCTTTGGCAACATAAAGAACCATCCATATCCTTTTGAGTAAATAAATCAATGACTATACTAGTTTGATCAGGCAACAAAGAGGAGCTTGTCTGCAAATTACATGGACACATATTTCTTGCTAATGTATACTTATTTTACAGCTCCAATGTTGTATGCAATGGACTAAATGGCTCAGAAAGCATTGAAATACCAGCTTAGGGAGATGGTGATAATAATTTCCCCATCTCTTTAAGATATATTGTGTTATTTTCATGATATCATCTCTCCTTTTGAAATATAAGTGCAAAATGAGCATGTAGTCGGTTAGAATTTAATCAGCAAAAAATGATTTCTACATTACATTTCCAATGAAATCAGATGCAACCTTCTTTAAAAACTGCCTAAAGATCCCCTTTAAGTATACCTAGCACTTGGTTTATCAATTCCAGAGTTTAACTTTGGATCCTTAAGTTCTAATGATTTTGACTGAAACAACGGCTTTTCTTTAATTACTCATTGCCATGATTGATGACAATAACAAACAATATACCAAAAAATCAGGAATAAAATTACCTTTCAGATGACATATAGCATGTTATCATATCTTACATAGTTCCAGAGAAATTTAGAAATAACGCGTTTTCCAATTTTTGCTAATAAAGCACAAATCGCGTAATTAGACAGTGTTCGCATACCTAAATTCTTCGGAACCGTCTTGATTCATGGTCCCTAGGATGCTATAAGATGAAAATAATCAAAAAAATCCAGGGGGCTCACCGCGGAGGGTAAATCAGGATTTTCAGATTTGGCTCCTGGACTATAATTTCTAAAAATTAATGCCTCGTGCATCCATGCACACATGTATGTGTGACGTTTCTTTCTCTCTGAAAAGTTTAAGTCTCTACCAAAAAGGGGGAGGGTCAGCACCCCCTGGACTCCTCCACGGATGCGCTCCCGTACTCTTGTGTACCCTTTTGTTGATACTTTCAGTGTTGGGAGAAATCAGAATAATTTGTGATCTGCCCTTGCCATTAGGGGCCTTAGGCACATTCTCAAAGATCTCAGACCAGCCCCCCCCCCCCCCCCCCTTGGGGAAAAGCACGCATTGGATTTGTACTGGAAATAGCATCCCCCGCCCTCTCCCATGATGCGGTCTTACACAATAGAAGGCCTCTTATGTGTTGTTGTTTTATCTCATGGGTATAGTGAAGATAACTTTGTCGAATTAAAAGAAAGGCAATGTCGTTGTCGTGTTTAGTAGTTCAGATCTTGATTTGTTTTGTTTGGCCTTTCTTTCTTTTTTATTAATAGGCTTTATTTGATGGGATTCTGTCGCTTTGTCACCTCCCATAAAAGGTTAATCCTCATCTGGTCGCACATACAAACTACTGTTACCATGGGCAGAGAGAAGATGATCTTATTTTCATTCCCCGAGGTATTAGACCAAATGTAAAAAGAATTGTGACCAGACAAGGGGAAAGGATGCTCTGTGCAGGATTACCTTAATATTCAGTCTTGTAGGGCATGTTCTGAGCTTTTAGATGATACTAGGCGAGTCCAAATGTGATGATTATTAAGATAATTACATCCCCTTAAACATGGCATATATAGTCATGATACACAAAAATGGGCAAAATCCCTAATACCCATTGTTTATTTACAAATGATTATGACTATTATGAATTATGATAATTATGAGACAAATTGTCAGAAATACAACTACATTGATTAATTTTGATCTAGAAATGATATTTTCATTCTGTTTTCAATGTGGTAATCATAAAGGAATAGTTTCTAATGTGTGGCTTTATTTCATTACAGTTTTTTAAGATCTAGTTTACATGGAAACCAAATAGAAGGAATAATGTGAATTTTCAAAGTCGAAACGTTCCATTGACATTCCAAATAAGGGAATATTCAATTTAAATGGAATATTTTGAGTATGATCACTGAATTCTACACAAAAAGGTTGGTGTAATGAAATATTTTCACTCTTTTTCACAAATCTACTCATATCTCCTTAAATATTAGTTTTATGATAGAGATCTTGGAGCATCCTTTCCCCTCGTTGGGTCATAGATAGGCCTATATTTAAATTCGGATTTCTGTATTTTATCAACATGAGATGTTAGCTCACCTACGATGTAACAGAATCTAACTGGCTAAAAATGTCTATTTTCTATAAGTAGTCATTCCTTTGGGAACACGTCAGGCCTGGGCAAACACAAAACACACGGGACACAGACCAACTTACTGCTCCCTAGACTTGTAAGAGGTCTTCGTAAGAGGTCGAAAACTCAAAAGTGTCAAACAGTAATATGTTTTATGATTTTCACAGATGTCTGAGACGCTCGATAGACCTTGTGCAGATGTGTTCATGTGATTACATTTTGGCGATCACCATGTGATGTGCATTACCACATGGCTATGACATAAATTCAAAATCGTATAATTCTAAGGGATCAGTATTGTTGGTTATGATTTAACGACCTTATTTTAATTGAATATACCCCAATTATTTGTTCTAAAAGTTTCAAAACTGAGAATTATAATATTATTGATAATAAGTTAATCACCAATATGGCAGGTACGATATCTTCTGCACAGAGTCTATACGCCGTCTATGACTTGGGCAAGTCTATGGTTATTTGTCTGCTGTGAGTGGGCCGGGGACAGTCATATGTGCCACTTTTGCTGAACCAGTTTTTCAAGAAATGGGCTGCGTAGGTGTTAAAAGATTCCCCATGAGGGCGATATATTGTACTCTGAAGAAAGTCCTGACTTCCATCTCTTTTTATCATAGACGCACGTATTCAACCAGGAACTTAATGTTAGGCGAATTCGGCTGTGGCCCGTGGTAAAATGAATAGTTAGAGATTGAACAATGTCCTTGTTGAAATGGCTACGTTAATGCAAAAATCTACCATCAGATGTATTCCAATTAATATCTCATTACTTTTAGATCTACTACTTTTTTCAATAACTGTTTACAGAATTACAATTTGGGCAGCAGAACAGCAACAAATCACCCTGTCACCCTGAGAAGAATATATAGGCCCCTAGTAGGCCCTGCTGATTGTATAAAGTGACGATAGTGGGGACCCAGCACTGACCAAGTGGTTCTTTGGATTCAATAGGGCATGTCCAGCCAAATAGCGGTGCAAAAGGGGCTGACTGGCACTGGCCAGGTGTACAAAGGTAGCACACCTTGACCAGCGGTCACTGCTACCTGTGATATGTTCAGTGAAGCATGGCACCAGTGACCACCACTGGTACCTGTAGTCAATGCAATATGTAGTCTGGTGGCCGGCTTGAGCCACTTCCAGCCGTATGCTGGGCTCCCTTCTCTCTCGGCTGGGGGACTCGGCCTGTGAGAGTGCAGGTGGAGCCCATTGTGTCGATGGATCGGATTGGTCCAAAAGTGGTCACGTGACGCCGAGTTCGCCAAAATCTGGCTAACTCGGCAGTGGGCTCAACCTGCACCCTTTCGTGACGTTCAGCGAGTAGCGTGAGTTCAAGGCGCGGACCCCAGCGTATTCCAGCCGCTATTGCTGAACACTCCCTATTCCTCGTTGGTGCTGGGTTTACTAAGGGATGAGGTACAGCAAAAATGATTTCCAGGTTTTGATCTCCTGCTGTTTGCCTGCTTTGTCACCTTCATCTCATAGATACGATCACCAAAGACAGAATTCGTCCCTACTTTCTTTCGCTGTGAAAATGACCCTGGCTGTTGGTACGGCATAAAAACCTCACTCAATCAGAACTACAAATCAACAGCTAGACTTCATTTGTTCCATAATCGTCATTCAAGGTAACAGGGGCAGATTGAAGATTGGGGGGCGGGGGGCGGTGAAGGGGGTCCTGACATCCCCCCCCCTTTGGGTGGACACCTAAACTTCATAAAGAGAAGGAAAAAACGTTGCTCATGTATGCACAAATTCCCGATGGTTCAGTAATTAGCCTATATGCTGACTCTCCATTTCAAAAATCCTGTATCTGCCCCCGGCTGCTGTGTATAAATGTTATTATGTGACAGGTCGCTAGTCTCCCTGGAGGAGCATACTACCATTAAAATTTACTGTTGAGAAGAAGAACAGTGTGACAGTTACTTTCCTATATCACAAGATTTGATATTCCTATATTTTCTATAGTTTTGCTTGTGTTCTTGTCGTCAAAACCAGTGCACATTTACATCCGGTTGTCTAAAAGTTAAGTAAAATGATGTAAATCAGTTTTTCGCAGTCCACAGTCGGATCAATTGAACTTTTATGCTTCAGAGTAAACTAGGCTAGGACATTTTGGGTTTAGCTGACAGACGTTGTTTCTTATAGTGTATAGGCTACCAGATTACACGTTTAATTTCTGATTATTCATTCTCAACAAATTAACCAATTACGTTTGTTGATCATTTTGAGAATAGACCTCCTGCCAGATGTGCCACCACCCCGATCAATCGCGCGTAATAGGTAGCGAATTGCAGACTTCCAGCCTGTAGGCGCAATGTAGTTTATAGCCCCCTGCATCTCTTAGCATCAGTTCCTTAAAAAAATAGTTAATATTTTTGGATAGCTGTGGTCCTACACTATAAGATACTAGAAAATCATAATTAATTCACGAGAAATAGCTATGAAAACCAATGTTTTCTGTCGCCTCCAGTGCTAAAGCATACGGCAGAAATCAACAACTTTACGGCCATGCGCAAGAACTGGCAAACGCTCTATAAACATATGTGTATCTGACAGGGGGCACTAGGGGTAACTCCAATGGACCTCACATGTTGCATTTCCAGGTCCTGCCTTATCCGCTCTCAAGGTCCAAGACCATTAGACTTTTTTTTCTAAATTACACAATATTATGGTTCAAATACTTTTGATGGTGAGTGGTATGCAAGACAAGAGGTGAAGTTGTTTTTATCTTTATATTTCATAGAGCTTTGTTTACAACTAAAACACAAATAGTAGAGTGTATAACTGTTTATTTACAGACACATTGTTACAAAGGAAGGACTCGAATTATAGAACCAAAAGAGAAATAATGATGTAATTCAAATATAAATTACATTGAAAAAAGAAAATGAATAAAGACAGCCGAGATGACTGCGATTACTCATTGCTGTCAGCCGACACACTATACATACCTGGCCTATATACAGCTCCAAATGGTCCAGTGACTTTGTGTTTGATACAGACACTACCTCAGAAGTATGTTACACGTATATTATAGTTCTATTGATGTTCATCTTAAAATAGTGTGCATTTTGAAAAATAATGCCGAATTGAATAGATAAAACTGTTCTCAATAATCTTTGGTAAAAACAGGTAATGCAAGTTAGACATGCTAGTGAACTAATTCATGAATCAATTTTAGATTTCTTTTCAATTTACGGCTAATTTCTTAGCTGTTCAGTACCATGACAAAGTCTATGGGGAAGCTAGGTACACACTAAAGGCATGTTGGTGGAACAGAAAGTCAAGACGGCAACCAAATAATATTCCATGAATATTCGTGGTGACAGGAATCAAAAAGCTGTCCAGAAAATGTCCAAGAATATATTCGTGGACTTAAATCCTTACAACAAACATAAAAAAGACATGTGCAATGCCATTCAACCTGTTGAAATCACCTGCATAATAATTATGTAAAATAGAAAAATTAATAGCTAATCCCGTCTGTATTAAATACATCACAAAATCTAAAATTTTACAAGGGTTCATTATGATATGACTTATTTACATACGTACACAATACCAATATTAATTTTCATTTTTATACACAACAATTAGCCTCATTTGGTAATGTTAATTTGGTAATGATCAACATTGTAGTTGTAAACGGTTCTAAAACAATGATGTTAATATCATGAAAGATGAATGAAACAGATGAAACATTATTCAACATGATTAATGGTTTAGGTGTAGTAGGCTGTGTGATTGTAAATGTGAACGCCATGTTCGTCTGTGTCGAACATTCATAGAGACCCAACAACATTGTAGAGACAGATTCTGTGTACGAAATGGCCTTCGACCCTTGATACTTCAAGGTTGAGACTCTGTGGTATTATCACCCGCACATATACAGCCAACGAGCAGTGCTTTTTATGGGAGGTGCGTATTGACAGGCCGTGCGTACTGCTCCAAGTATTCATGGTTTTCAACATTATTTCGCATTTTGTTTGGGTGATAACATATAGAAGCACCTTTGGGTTCATCCTCAGGTGGCCAAACAACCCAATGGCCATGAGGATCATACCAACCTCAGGCTTCATCCTCCATATGTGACAATCCCCTATGGGTCGTACAGCCATCTGCAAATGCCCCCCAGTGGTACTTCTGATTATAGAAGGCTGCCAGATGAGAACATAACAATCCTAGGACTAGGTAGGTGAACCAGGGGTGGGTCCAGGGTAGGTGGACTGTGAATATCCCTTTTTCACTAAACTACGCAATGACGCCGAAAACTTCCCAGTGATGTGTACAACTGAGTAAAGTTTTGGAACCTAATATAAATATCACCCCCAAACTTTCGAAATATCAAAACCGCCACTAGCTATATATGGTATTTTATATGATTAGTGCAGAATTTTATTCTATAAATTCTACTTTATATGACAAATATACACAATAAAACGTTACATTCTATGACCTTGTGGGAGTAATCAAACCATTGTATCATAAATTACTATTTGTAATGAATAAACTCATTGCTTTGAGAAACCATGCAGGACGGTCTATCTCCCTAAACTTTTGATTAATCACACATAAATAAATGGAAGTTTGTCCCAGCAAACATCTAGTTTCTTTTAAATCCACGGAGACAGAATTCAGTGATATCCTCTTCTTTTAAATATGTTGTAGTTATCTTGCAAAGCTTTTGGGTGCTTCCTAATGCCCAGAATATGAGACCAACAGCAAAGGGGTTCTAGTCAGATCCAACATGCATGCTCAGGGATGGAATCTTCTAGATCAGGAATAAACTTTGTCCATATGTGAGCATTGTGATTGAGGTTTTCCAAATTAAAAGTAATAAACTTTGTTCAGATGTGAAATGGGGATGGGAATTCCTTTGATAGGAATAACCCTTTGTTCACATGTGGGAATGGGCAGAGGAGTTCTCCAGATCAGTAATAAACCTCGTCTAGATAAGAAGTGTCACTGTAACATAAAAGGAAATTACATTATAATGTATTCTATCTGAGTTAAAATACTCCACACATGGAGTATAATAGTTCTATGTGACACTATAATCACCTTGTACTGCTTATTCCAGTATGTGGTGTTGGTAAGAAAATACTACAATGGGAAACAATTATAGTAAAATTTAAAAGTCGTTAAGACTTTGTGTAATAATTATACCAACTAAGACATGTTACATTAAAAAAGTAATTGCTAATCAAGAAACTCATAACTACCATATTCACATAATGTACGGAATATAAACTGGGAGAACTAGGAGAACATACATACGTATAAAACATGTGGTCATCAAATTAGTTCAAACCTAGCATAATCACCAAGCTTTTGGGTGCTTCCTAATGCCCAGAATATGAGACCAACAGCAAAAGGGTAGTCAGATCCAACATGCATGCGTGGGGATGGAATCTTCTAGATCAGGAATAAACTTTGTCCATATGTGAGCATTGTGACTGAGGCTTTCCAAATTAGTAATACACCTTGTTCAGATGTGAAATGGGTTAGGAATTCCCTTGATCAGGAATGAACCTTTGTCCACATGTGGGAATGGGGAGAGGGGTTCTCCAGATCAGTAATAAACTTTGTACATATTTGAGAACGGTATTGGAATTCTGTACATCAGTGATAAACCATGTCCGGATGTGAGAACCAGGATCGGCATTTTCCATATCAGTAATAAACCTCATCCAGATGAGACGTGTCACTGTAACATATAAAGAAAATACATTATAATGTATGCTATCTGAGTTAAAATGTTTATTCTATCCACCTGACTGTGCTTGAAAGCTACTGGTTAAGAATTTACATTGCTGACTATAATTGTTCTATGTGATACTATAATGACATTGTACTGCTTATTCCAGTACATGGTGTTGGTAAGAAAATACTACAAAGGGAAACAATTATAGTGAAATTAAAAATGTCGTTAAGACTTCTTTGTGTAGTAATTATGCAAACTAAGACATGTTACATTAACAGTAATGGCTAATCTTGAAACTCATAACTACCATATTTGCATAATGCACAGAATATAAACTGGGAGAACTAGAACATACATACGTATAAAACATGTAGTCATCAAAAATTAGTTCAAACCTTGCATAATCACCAAAATTCAACATGCATAAAACTACTAATTCAAAGATATAATCATAGCAGTAGAATGGTTAAAATTTCAAATGTAACATTAAAATGGGTCGATTGATGCAGTGTATGTTTAGTTTTGAGCACCATTCCTTAGTAATCAAATTTTCGCTGTTGGTGATGCAACCAGCCACCGTGAAAGATAAAAATGATTTTCAAAATAGACATATCAGTGATGACTTCACAATACTAAGATTAAGCCCTTTAGACTGTTGGAAGGGTTGAAATTCTGACCAAACAAGTAAAATAACTGCAATTCATTCAACAATATCAACAATTTTTTTCCATTAAAATTGGTCATAGCGGGAATTGCTGCAGTTTGATGACACCAATGTTGACCAGCTTATTACCCAATTCCTAAAGCATTCCGTCTCCTTTACATATCGGGGGGGGGGGAGAGACTCCAGTAGCCAACACGCATGCACTTTCATGTACATGCTCCTTTAGGCAAGTTAGGCGAGAACGAAATGACTAAGGAAATAATAAGAATGAACCAGTTTTAATACCAATGAAGAGTACATGGAATTTGTTTGATTAGTAATAATACAAAAAAAACATATATAGTAAATAGATCATTCTCAATTGAAGGGATTGAAGGACAGAACATTCCTACACCCAATACCCAACATGTCATGCAGTGACTGACAACTGATCATGAGTCAGTGCATGAACATACCAGCCTATCGTCATCCACGTCGTGTGTATTCTGGGAAGTCGGTTAAAACTGAAGAAAGAATATGTGCGAAGGCGAGTTGTTAACTAGTTAAAGCTTTGTGTATAGGGCAGAGTGACCCTGAAATAAAGGGGTAATGCAGCTTCTATAATGGCGCAATTGTCCTTCCAGCATGTGCCTCTACGGTTGCATCTACACTGCATGTAAATATGCTGTCCATGACAAGTAGAATTATATGCATGATCTACATATTAACTAATCAAATGCAGTAAGATAGCAGTAAAAGGCTTGTTATGTGAAAGCTCTGTTGAGACTGCATGATTAGAAATTAAAATTAGATTGCGCTAATGGCAGTTATAACGACAGTACAAACATACCCTGTTATGGATTGACACAACGCAGTGCATTTATATATATGTATTATATATTTTATCAATGCATTGATATTAGATACAAAAGCATGCTTTAGTTCCATCCCTTTAAAATTTCAAATTTTTACCTTTGATAATTTCTGGTTGCCCTGTGCACAAGGACACAAACAACATTGTTTACTTTCATTTCCTCTTATTCATATTCATTGATTAATCAAGCCAAAAACACTGACCGTCTGGGCCACTATCTTTGTAACTGATTTGGCTGATCAGGGAAAATTTGATCAGTGTCTCATGACCAGAAATTCTGTCTATCATGAATAAATTTTACACCTAATAATTTCTCTTCGACACTATTTTGCAAAAACACTATGAATTTTGGTAAAAGGCAAAATCACTGATCATGGGACCCTGATCAGCCAAATCAGTTACTAAGATATGGGCACAGGTCGCTTGAACAACCAGTATAATAGTTGAATTGCTCAATATGTACCCCCTTCACATTACAACTTAAATGGGTTTGTGCCTATGGGTTTGTACTAACCTGGAGAGGTTGACCTGCCCCCGGCCGGGGGGCGAGGCGTCCCCCCTCTCCCCCCTCCGGAGGGGGGTGCTCTCTGACGTCTCCCGTGATGACGGACTACGGTTCTCATACCAGGGGTCGCTGCAAGCACGAAGGGGTCAAACAGTTCAAACCCATAATAACATTATCATGAGCATTATCATCACCACATACTCTTTCAGAAAATGAAGTAAAGAAGTCTCTATGTTATTGAATCCCAAGGGAGACTGGAACAAATATTTTTGTTTTGTTGGGGTAATACTGCTGTAGCCTATATAGTCTGGCGGCCAAAGCATGAAATTTACACTTGTGATTGCCATGAAAGGTTTATACCTGAAACCATTCTAGTGTTGTAGTGGGGTCCTCTGGGAACCATGTATGACCGGTAGTCACTCTGTAGAGGTGTGCATGACTGTGACAACCGCCATTTTGTTTTGCGGCATTCGGGGAAATTTAACATGAAAAAAAAAGACTAATCTCCAACTGACACATTCAATTTTGTGCCAATCTATTTCATATTGCAGATTCTAATAGTTATTAGAACAGGTAATTTCTATGTCAAATGACTTTGACCTTCATTGAGGTCAAGGTCACTAAATTTGACCTCAAAATCTGAAAAATATGACAAAATCAAAGTTGAACTTGAAGTAAACAGTGCTACTCTTTATATTGTCCTTTAATTTAAGTGAGCATGTCTCAATCTGGCTCTTGTGATATTCAGAAAAGCAGAAAAGTTGGTTAGATGAAGAAATTTGGTCACCAAATTACACATCATGTGACGGAAATTGAAAAAAATCTTAATTTCCAAAGATTGAGAAAAATGAATTTTCTTTCAATTCCTATCTCAATATGACAGGTATTTGTTCTATACTAAGTACATACATAGCTATTATTAGGTCAAGTATATTAGCTATTTAGTTTGTCCCTAAAAAGGTCAAGGTCATCAAATCTAAATGTTTACACATTTTTACACATTATGTATAAACAATTATAAAGTACATTTCTCATGCTCAAATTGTGAGAAAGACTAATACTCAATTCTTTGACTTGATTCAAAAGGAGTGATTAGCCTTATCAAAGAGCTACTAGTTAAGTGAATAACTGCAAAGGACACCAAATGTGTAATTGGAATGAGCAAAATGTCTGTAAAACAATGGGAATATAACTTCAAACAAACTGCCCTGCCCTTGAAATTATGCTTTGATATAAAAACAACAACAACAGACACCTACTTTAATGTAGAATTGTGGCTGTAAAAGTTACAAATTTGGTGACACATATATAATAATATTATTTCTAAATTTGATCTCAAGGTTTGACAAAAATTACTCTAATCATAATAGATATTAGTCTCTGATCAATCTGCTTTTTTCACTTTTGGCAATGTGCACGATTAGTCCTTACTTAAATGAACACAAAAAGGATGTATCTTGACCTTTAAAATGTATAGACACTAAATGTGATAGCCTAGAAAATAAAGAATAAATCAATAGAAAAGTGAGTGTATTTTCATATTCTAATAATTTTCGGGGGATCTTGACAGAGGGATGGATGAGGGATTATATAATGACAGGGAAGATATTGTTTAAGTCTTTAGTGTTAGCCTGAACTAAAGTTATATGCATAGCTTCAGTCAATTTACCTGGCTTGAACCAGGCTATAGCACTGTGTTTAGGAGCCCTATCAATTTTAGCAGTATTTCATTGTAATAATTGTTTTAGATTTGTACAATGTATACTTGAGGGACATTATAGTCAAAAAATACCTTACCAAGCAAATGTTTGGTACATTCATTATATCTGATCATCCATATTACCAAACTTAGGGTAGAGCACATCATATTGAAGTGTTAGAAGATGGAAGATAGTCACAAGAGGCATCTCCAAAACAGAACACCAATGAAGGACTTGTTTAACAACACCAAAAGTGAAAAGATCCTGCATTTCTGTCAAGAATGCCAACTGAAAGATAAAATCTAAGAAAGGATTCAAGAGTCTGGGGTCCATGGGCCACCCTGTGCTCTCAACTGGGTTATCAAAGGCCATGTGTGGTGTCCTTTTTATGGGACGTTGCACATAAAAGACCCCTTGCCTCTCTTTGAAAGAAGTAGGGTATTGTACCCTGTGGTGGGTTTCTCCTAAATCAAATCATATCATAGATACAATCACCAAAAGCAACTCATTGGCATAGATAATATGATTCTGGAAATAAGATAGAACTTCAGCAGTAATTTGTTTTCATCGCACATTCTTTTTCCAAAATTTGCTGTCAATTCTCTTTTTATTTGATGTCTCTTCATGGTAACAATTACATTTAATCCAGTAAGTTCATGAAATGAGAAATACAGCTAAATGCTTAAAAGTAGTTCATAAACAATCCTTGATTTTTAAATCTTGATGATTTTGGCCAAAAAATGTAGTAGGTAAATACAGTTTGAATATTGTTCCCATAGCATCAACAACAATACAGACAAATGTTCTTGATCTACCTAGTGTCTAACAGCATTTGTCTACTAGTGTACACCATGAGATAGCTTCTTGACATTCACCCATTTACTCAAGTAAATCTATAAAAAATAATCTTAATGACATTTAGGAAGGAATCTGAAAAACCATGCAATAATTGGAGGGTTATAGTAGGGTAGACGTGTATCATGAATGCCCGAAGATGCACTTTCCCTGTAGGGGCTTCACTCACATCCAATAATATCTTATATACAAGTAATCTTTCTTTAATAGTTCATCCCAACTGAAGCATACTGATATACCTTGGAAGATCCCCTTGGACAATGTTTCACAGACATTTTGCTCATTCCAATTACACATTTGGAGTCCTTTGCAGTTATTCACTTAACTAGTAGCTCTTTGATAAGGCTAGTCACTCCTTTTGAATCGAGTCAAAGAATTGAGTATTAGTCTTTCTCACAATTTGAGCATGAGAAATGTACTTTATAAGGTTACTTAACAATTGTTTATACATAATGTGTAAAAATGTGTAAACATTTAGATTTGATGACCTTGACCTTTTTAGGGACAAACTAAATAGCTAATATACTTGACCTAATAATAGCTATGTATGTACTTAGTATAGAACAAATACCTGTCATATTGAGATAGGAATTGAAAGAAAATTCATTTTTCTCAATCTTTGGAAATTAAGATTTTTTTCAATTTCCGTCACATGATGTGTAATTTGGTGACCAAATTTCTTCATCTAACCAACTTTTCTGCTTTCCTGAATATCACAAGAGCCAGATTGAGACATGCTCACTTAAATTAAAGGACAATATAAAGAGTAGCACTGTTTACTTCAAGTTCAACTTTGATTTTGTCATATTTTTCAGATTTTGAGGTCAAATTTAGTGACCTTGACCTCAATGAAGGTCAAAGTCATTTGACATAGAAATTACCTGTTCTAATAACTATTAGAATCTGCAATATGAAATAGATTGGCACAAAATTGAATGTGTCAGTTGGAGATTAGTCTTTTTTTTTCATGTTAAATTTCCCCGAATGCCGCAAAACAAAATGGCGGTTGTCACAGTCATGCACACCTCTACAGAGTGACTACCAGTAAAACATGGTTGCCAGAGGACCCCATTACAACCCTAGAATGGTTTCAGGTATAAACCTTTTGTTGCAAAAGTTTGATAAATTTAAAAGAATGACAATCTTTGGAACTTATTTTTTAGGGGAAGCAAGACAAGATTTTGATAGCTGGCAGACAAACTATGGTGAAAACTAATACAGGCCCATAAAGGGTTTAAGTATAATGTCTATCAACAATACAACGTGAATAAAATGGGCTTTTTGATATCAATCAGAAACATCAAGTTTGGGGGCAGATCCAACAATTCATAGAGCGGGGGAAACAAACTTAACCCTTTAGACCCCACGTATTATGGCTATGACTTGCTGTATTTCCCCAGGATTTCGATGGATTTCCCTCAGGAATTCCTGAAATTCCTTATACTTGAGGAGGATCAAAGGCTGACCAACCTACATCAATTAGAGTCATAGTAATGAGATTTGCAGCATTGAAAAGGGAATTAAATCAGCTTTTAAACGATATATTTGCCATTTTGGTAGGTTGATTGCTCCAAACAATGTTGCCATTTGATAAATATGGAAAATTAATGGGAAAATGGCCGTTTTTCCGGGCGGCTACGGCCGGATTGGGG
The DNA here is from genome assembly GCA_936440205.1 of Lepidonotus clava. Classification (NCBI taxonomy): domain Eukaryota; kingdom Metazoa; phylum Annelida; class Polychaeta; order Phyllodocida; family Polynoidae; genus Lepidonotus; species Lepidonotus clava. The sequence goes on along the minus strand of OW387149.1, from coordinate 29,269,842 downwards.
AACACACCCTCTGGTGGCTATGGCCGGATTGGGGGCTAAAGGGTTAAAGGCTGTATTCTACATACCGAAAGTGCGGCCTGCCGATATTGAGCCTCTCCATAGCAACGTTCCATATCGACAGCCCGTACTTTCGATGCATAATCGGCAGCCGAAAGTGCATAATCAGCGGCCGAAAGTGCATAATCGACAGCCGAAAGTGCATAATCGGCAGCTGAAAGTGTGATATCGGCGACCGGTACAAAATCGGCAGGAGAAGTTTACCAACATGTTCGTAAATTGTATCAGTAGTACTGCCAATTATTACCCAAATTATATTGGCAGCAAATCGGCAACACCCATTTTCAGAAAAACACAAACTATTAGCTTTCTGGCATGATACAAATAACCTACTAAAATACTTGCTCAGAGAGCATTGAAAACGTCATGATGTATTCCATTTTATAGTTTTTGTCCATAGAAAACTGACATATTTCTGAAGTTGGTGCATATATATATTATATATATATATATATATATATATATATATATATATATATATATATGTATGAATGTATATCATTGCTATATACATGATTTTAGAGGTAAAAGATACCCCTTTTTCTGAAAATCACAAAATCTGGGTTAAAAAATACCCCCTATTTTCACTTTTCGTGGACATGCAAACTTTTCTTCAAATGACCCCTTTCTCGGCGTTTTTTTAAGAAAGTTGATATATATCTAAGAGACTGGACAATAGGGGTACTGCCTACTGGGGGGGGGGAGCAGCAAACTTGAAATAATAAGGGAGGGTAGGGTAGGGGTAAGGCTCAACTGCTCTGGATGGGGGATCCCCATGTAGGAAATGGTTATGTTGCTCCATCAAATTTAAGAAAAGCCCATGTCAAAGTTCAGTAAAGGCTATGTTGTCTGTTGATGTTAAGAAATGGGCCGTTCACCCTGTAAAATTTAAGAATAGGCCATGTCTCATCTAACTAGGCTAGAAATTGGACCTATCACCTTGTAAAATTTGTTGGTCTGGACCCATATTCTTTCCTGAAACTGATGTCAAAAATTGATTTATTTGAAGGCAACATAACAGTTTCACTTTCAATTATATATTTATATTTATCTGTAAATCATTTTAAAAAATCCAGTTTTCAAAAATCCATTGGATTTCAGGAACAAAACTGGCTTTTTTGAAAAACAAACTTATGTGTAAATGACATCAGTCAATGTTTTCTTATTATAATAGCTTCATATAGCCCTTTAAAGATTCCCAATTTTTTAGATTTCTATAAAAGATTTAAGCCTTTACGTTGAGAACATACTTTTTTTGCTAAAAAAAAAAATCGACATTGTGGGGTGAAATTTACTGTCACTCAATTCTGGCCACCCCCCTATCATTTTAAGGCAGTGTCACACTATTCAATATAACCACCCACCCCCCCTGTGCGTGACATCATTTTATGGATAGCCCCTTGAATAAGCCAACTCACGTGGACCCTCTCCTCCACTGGTGGGCGTCCCTGGCCTGTTGGTCGAGGGGGTCCTGCCTTTCCCTGTTGGTCCTTTCTGCCACCCGGGCCCTGGGGAGGACTCCTATGTCAGAGCTGAGGGCAGGGTCCAGGAGGTCATCGGCAAAAAGGTCCACCGACGCCTCTACAGGGTTAGTCCGGGACCTGATTGGGGTGGAAATAAAATACTTATTGCCAATAGAAAAACTTCCATTAATGTCAGCCTCCTCCCCCACTTTAATCAAGCCTATTGAAATCCATACCCAAAAACATTAGTTTTTGGCCTATATAATGTTTTTGGCCTATTGCAGTAATATGGCACCCCACTATTTAAAAGGGTGTATAGTACAATTTCTATATTGTATGCATATTAACCTACCTCATTTACCCCTGGGAAGTCACTCTCCCAGCCCACCCTCAGACACTCTTATTTGTTATACATGTACTAACCTGTCCTGCTATGTTCCAGGGAAGTCACTCTCCCAGCCTGTCCTATGCCTATATTTAGTATGTACTAACCTGGAATGTATCAGGAAATTAGAGTTGCCCTCCCGGCCCACCCTCAGATGTCCATATTTATTATGTACTAACCTGTCCTAGTATGCTTCAGGAAATTGAAGTCACCCTCCCGGTCAGCCCTCAGATGTACTAACCTGTCCTGGCCTGCACCAGGGAAGTCGCCCTCCCAGCCTGCCCTTAGATGCCTATATTAAGTATCAATCCTGACGAAGACTATCAAAAGTTGAAACATGTTGATTGCACAACTCTCTCATCAATAAAACAACTTAGTCCAACAACTGCTGGAGTCGGGTTTGGTGTGATAAACTTTATTTCAATTGATATTAAGTATGTACTAACCTGTCTTGGCATGCTCTGGGGAAGTCACCCTCCCAGCTCACCCTCAGATGCCCATATTTAATATATACTAACCTATCCTGGCGTGCTCCGGGTAAGTTGCCCTCCCGGCCCACCCTCAGACACATGATTGCTGCTGGACTCTTCAACTAATCTTTAGTGCGACTCCACAGTGCTATTATACTGGCAAGGGACTAATTGTGAAATTGCAAATTGATGGACAAAAGTTTAGATGAATGTTGGTATCCATTACACCCTTAATTTTGTGAAGCTCAAATTATCGGATGGTTGAATACGAAGTGTAATAATTAGCAAGATTTGATTGACATATTGACAGATGCCCATATTTAGTATGTACTAACATGTCCTGGCGTGCTCTGGTGAAGTCGCCCTCCTTGCTCACCCTCAGACGCCCGTATCTAGTATATGTGCTAACCTGTCTTGGCGTGCCCCAGGGAAGTCACCCTGCCGGCTCACCCTCAGACACTCGTATCTAGTATATGTACTAACCTCCCTCAGGTGCCCATATTTAGTATGTACTAACCTGTCCGGGCGTGCTCCGGGGAAGTCAACCTCCCGGCCCACCCTCAGTTGCCCATATTTAGTATATATACTAACCTGTCCTGGCGGGCTCCAGGAAAGTTGGCCTCCCAGCCAGACCTCAGCCGCCCATTGGTCCTCAGCCGCCCGTCCTGGGAGAAGGACGTTGGCGCCACCGGAAGTTGACTCTCCCGGAAGGGCACGATGGCGATGGCGCCGCTCTGGTGGTCACTGTGTGAACTATAGGTTCCCCGGGGTGACCCGTTGTACTGGTCGTGACGGTCCCGGTGGAAGAAAGGGTCGTTCTGACCGTGAAGGGGTCGTAGTGTTGGGTCGTACGGCGAGTCGGCCAGCGCAGGGCCACGGTCCACGGACCGACGGAAACTGAAAACAGAATTTTACTATACAATTGTTTTATCTATTTATCTATACATGTATTTATGTATCTATTCATGTACCTATTCAATTGTTTTATTTATACATTCATTTATTCATTTTGTATATCTAATCATTTTATTTTCGGCCCACCACGCCGCTCTTCTGCCTGCTCTCACTTCAGAACGTAAATTACACACAAATAAAACGAGGGCATGGCGTCAAAGCTTGCTTGGAGATCCACCCGTATTTTCTAGCCCCAGCCCCATATGATCATATGAAAATAAATCTTAAAGAGAGGGGCCAGTGAAATTTCAATTTTGTTTAATTTGTTAGATTGAATGTTAAATTAGAGATATGCAGCATTTATATATTGATCAATGAGTTACTTTTATGGAAAATTTGTTATTCTATCCTGAGATGTCTCATATCCCTCATGTACACAGAAACACAAGTCTGTGTGTGATGTCACACACAAAAAAAACGTTATTTTCAAATTTTGAAATTATGATTTATTAAAAAAAACATTTGGAATGCAAAATTTGGCCATAAATGAGTTTCTTTCATGGTTTAAAATGTTATAGGTTTGAGAAAAAAAACATCAGGATCACTAGATTATGTTATTTCTAGATTTCTACATTTTTATCCCATCTGTTTGGGACGTCACACATAGACAGGTGCACTGAGCAAGGTGCTCCAGGTGCATTAAGTAACCACTGCTTGAAATTTAGACAAATATTCATAAAATAGAAAGTATTATAGGTATTGATATAAAACTTGGCATAAACACTCCCTGGACAATGGGGATCATGTAAATGTATTGTTTTATATTCGCTGGCTCCTCCCTTTAATCAGTCTTACCCCTGTCTGTTGGACCAGGCCATTGACCGAGACATGTCCATCATGTTACCACTGTGGATGGACGTAGGGAAGCCGTTGGTCATAGCCCCACGTTGCCTGGTCAGGGAAAAGAAAAGTGATTATTTAACGTTCTGTTATAGTACATATTAATGGAAGAATATCATGATATTGAAACATTCTGTTATGATATAGACATTGTGTAGATGACGTCACACCTCTTCGAATGGGTCTGGGCGCCATGTTAGTGATCAATTTAGAAATCATATTATCAATATTTCAATGACATCTAGAAGAGTTATTTTTGTATAATGGACCTAAAGAGATGATATCATAATGAACAATTTATATAACTTAAGATGCAGGATTTCTATATTTTTGTAATAGCCACGTGGTCATAAAAAGCACATGGTGATCACCAAAAAGTGGTCACGTGACCACATCTGCACAAGGTCTATATCTACCTATGAATCGATAATTGGTGTGTGTATATAAGATTTACAAGGGGTTGACATAAATAATTTATCTAATCCTTATGTATCCCTTATTTGAGGAAAAATTATTTATTAACTAGGTTATGTATAATATATACTTTTATATATATATATATCCAATGAGTGACCATATATATATATATATATATCCAATGAGTGACCATAACCAATTAACCTCATCCCTTGGTTATGAATATGAGGGAAAATCAACAAATGGAGTTATCAACAAATGGAGAAATACACTGTAGCAGTATGGGCACAGTAACTCACAGGTACTTGTCATCTTTGTCGAGGTACCGGCGTCGGAAGACGAGCAGTAGGAACATGAGTCCAGCACAGATGACCATAGCAGTGAGCCCGACCCCAAAGCCTATGGCCAACTGCCTATTCTGTAGGTGGTTCAGAGCCATCCTGAGGTCAACGGTAGGACACTGAAACATAAACATCATAGTAACGTGAGTTTAATATATATGACAATAGTAATTCGCCCAACACCAAGCCCTATGGCTGTAGTACGTTCACAGCCATTCTGAGGTCCTTAGGTCAATGCTAGGACATTGAAATATGAACAGTAAAAATATGAGTTAGATGACAATAGCGATAAGACCAACACCGATCCTTATGGTCAGCTGATGATGATCAGGGACGGATCGAGAAATTTCAAAAAGGGGAGGGGCTCCCCGTCCAAGGTCTAGAATTTTACATACAAAAATCTAAACTTAGCAAAAATTAGAGAGGGGGCGGAATCCTTATGCCTACACCAGTCCTCTAAATCCGTCCCTGACGATGAATCATATCCAGTACATAGCCCAGTGCATGATAGCACATATAACAGCAAACGATATCCTATGGAAATGGCCAGAAGGATTCAGAATTAAATTTCCCTAAAAGGTCCAGCACGGATGGAAGTGGTACCCCCGTGTTATGTTTCTGGAAGTTTTAGACTTAAAAACTCACTGGGAAGTTACCTGTATAGAACACCAACTAGACCTAAAACACATGTTTTAAAAAATATGGATTTATTCCCTTTCCTTACGGTCGTCTCCCTCTCAATAAGAATTATATATTCTTATTTACTTACTTTCTCCTTCTCTTGACCTTTTCACTTCCCTTTGAATCTGGCTACTTGCACAGGCCTAGGGAAGGGTGTACTAACGAAATATTCTGTTCACACATACATCCGTATACTATATATATGCAAATTTGTAATCGTGTGTTTTGTCACTGTATAAACAAGCTTCTGTGATTGTACTTTACATTTCATTATATTTTTGTATTTCTTCATGAGTCTTCTCTAATCGTACCTTCTAGTGTCGTATCCTTGGGAACATCTATTCTAGTTTCCCTGTACCTCCTTCTTTCTCTTCCAACCCTCCTCCCTCCCTTCCCCTTCTCTCTTATCCCTCTCCCTCGTTTTATCATGAGGAAAGTGGCTGTCACAGCAGTACAAAGGAAACCCATTGCCGTTACTTTTTACAACAATCCTGGTTAGGTAGTCATAATCAATAAGGCATGGCACTGGCCTATAGATGTTTATTAGCACACTCAGAAAGGATATTTTGAATTTGTATAATAATACTGCCATACGTGGTATGGCCCAATTATCTAAAACTCAATACCCACTAAGGAATTTGGACCTCACCAATCATGGTCTTGGGTTTGTCGCCTGTTAATATACTTTATTGAACGATACTTTTTCGATCTGAATTGGTGGCGAATATGTTGGTAGGATCAACTTGGTTGGAATGAATGGCTAAGTGGGTAGGCTGCTTAAGTTATTGTCTATACCCAAAAGAGCTAATGGTTTGAAGCCCCATGCCCACTAGGCAATTCTGAACAGGTAGGTGCTAAAATTGGCCGATCCTACCAGAATATTTGGGCCAATTTTAGCGCTGATTCATAGCAAAAATGTCTATTTCAATATTGAATACTGATTGGTGATCTGAATCGGCACAGATATCTGCCAATTCCTTGCTTATGTTGGGAAGTATGTCTTTGGGATACGTCTGGGATATCAAGTTCACTCACATGAAACAATAATTCATTGGTTTGGCCTTATTGGAAACATGAAACAGTGGAGTAGCCACACCCAAGCAGATGATATAACCATCACTGCCATAGTAATATAATTAGAAACAGGGATCCTGTTGGGCTTGGCCTTGATGACTGACCAGTAGGAAAATAAAGGCTCAGTGACGTAGGGACAGGTGCTGGCTGCTGGAGCTTGGAATATAATACCAGGCAGTGAAGGCAGGGGACACAGACACAGATACACACAGAGACAGAGAGAGAGAGATCGGGGGACTGTGGAACTGGTGTTGGTCAGGGCTGGTAGTGCTGTGTGCACCCAGCCTATAGGATCAGGCTATGTGTCTCCAGGCTATATCAGAAATGGTTGGTTGGTCATCACTGCAAGGCTATCACTAGGCTTTCCTATTAAGGAGGTAGGTAGGGAGATGCACACCATTGGTAATGGAGGCTCTCTTTTCCCTTTCATACATTTAGGCATATTTAGGACAGAAAATTGGTATTATCATAATATGACAAATATAGGCATGTGAGGGGGCTTGGTGGGTTGGAGAAACCACAGTATTCATAACTATGTGCATAATGAAAGTGTTTATATAATATGAATGCATGTGTGTATATTGAAGAACATTATGTGTGTGTTCAAAGTAACCATTAATGTAATATCTACCACGGATAAAAGGTCTTCTACTGGCCTTCCCAACCTCTCTAAATAAATATGAATCAACCGTTTTAAATATTTGTGTTACTTTAATCGAAGTGCATTAAGAGATAATTATTAAGGCTAAATAAGAGGGACTGTCGCTATGACCCTCAGCCAATACGACCAATAAGTAATACATAGCCAAAATAGACCGAAACCTGACATACCGATATTTCATGCCGAAAACACTGAACGAAGAGACCGAAATCCGAACCAAGACGAAACGCATGCATTACAAGAAGCCCCAAATTTTGACTTTCCTGAAGATTTTAGGCTAATATATTGGGAACCCGCTGACCAACAGGACAATAATTCAACCAGTTCCACGTAGTCTGAACAGATAAGTATCCCTGACTTCTTCTTTGATCTCAACAAAATGGCGGAACAAGAAGCACGCGAGCAGATGAGGCACGTCGATGCGGCCAAAAGGGTATATAAGAACCTACTGCCGGGAACCTTCCCGACCGAGGACATGAAGGTCATTCCTTGGCTTATCCAGTACATAGACTATATTACCAACGTTTATGGAGACGGCGACGACAATGTGCACCTCATTCAACAACTGAAATTCCATTTGCCGCCAGCACTCTACAACTACGTCAGAGCAATGGAAGCGTGGGGCGATATAAGGACAGCCATCATCGAGGTTGCCGGACCGGGGGCGTAGAAGATCAGAACCACCCTGCGAACTCTCAACCAGAACGAAGGTGAGGACTGTCGGCAGTTCAGTAGACGGGTGCTGGAGACGTGCAGCCAAATTGGGAAAAATGAAGTGGCCGAGGTGCTCCAGGCCTACAAGGATGGCCTTCTCTCAGGAATCAGGGAGCAGCTAAATATCGAAGACTACAACGATCTGGCAACGCTTACAAGAGAGGCGCAGGTGGCCTATGAGACAGTGAGGAAATCAAGCCAGAATGCGAAACACCTGGAAGCCTTGGAGAAGAGGCTAAGATTGGTTGGAAGTCAAGTGGACACAGTAGCTGACAAGGTTGACCTTGGTACGGAAAAGGTCATTGAGAAGATGGTGTCCGTGTTGGCGATCAACCCCAACCAAAAGGGGGCCTCAGCCAATAGCCCCGACCAGACAGACGCTGGACACGATATGAGGTTAGGCTCGCTGGCTTGGACAGGAGGTCAACAATCAGCAGTGGGAGAAACCTGGTACCAGTATGAGCCAAGACGCGAGACCATGCAGGGCCCACCAGGACGTCAACCCATACAGTGTTAGACCTGTGGGGGAGATCATTATAGCATTGGATGTCCCTATAGGCCCATACAGTCAGGGGCCAATAACCGGGGAGGTCGTCAAAACTTCGACGGAAACGAAGGTGGTAGGGGCCACAATCAGGACAGACCTTACCATGGAGGAAACATGTACAACGGAGATCAACACAACAATAATGGAGGGCAGGGGAACAACAGCAGAAACCCCCAACCAAATATGTGGGGATCTCTGCAAGCCTACCCCGCAATGCCGTACGGGGCGCCAGGCCCATATCAAACTGCAGCGGGTTATCCATACGGGTACCCGGAACCGTACCCATATCCAACTCAGCCACCAAGGGCGTCAGCCTACGACCCACCACGTGTCCCTCAACGTGAATGGCGGGAGCATTTCGCCTACGCTGGGCAGCAACCTCGCGGAAACGCAGGAACGCAAGGCGACAGTCTCACCCTAGAGGAGCATATTCGCATGGCCCAGATACTACTGGAACCTGATACCGACCAGGGAAACTAGGTTGGGGGCCCAACCCGTATCATGGGAGGTATAGGGCCCCAACTATAAATGACCTTTTAAGAGTAAAAAGATATGCGACAGCGATAGAGGACATATACCGCCAAATGTGTAACCCTCATCACAAAATAGACAATCCTCAAGTGTCTGAGACCTCTAGGGGGTTAGCAGCTGAAAATGGACAAATTGAGCAGGGGCGTTCTACCTCAGGTCAGGATATAGTAGAGGAAAAAGCCGCAGGTGAACCAATTTCAATTTGTGCAATTAAACATTCTACAGACAGTGCAGATAATTCTGAACGAGTTACCAGTGTCAAACCAGAAAGAATACATGGAATACCCCAGGACCTCCCAGATTCAGATCCATCAGAGCCAGTCAGAAAGGAGCAAGCAAGCAAGATTATAGAGGAATGTAAGCCTATTGATAATGATGATAAACAGAGTTTACAGTCATTGGAAGATGAACAGAAAGTTACCAGTGGGCAAACCAAAAACTGTAATGCATCTAGCATAGATTGGGTATGTCAATTGACATGTGAACTTTATGATCAGCATTGCGATAAACCTGACGGACCGCCTCAAAGTCAAAGACATTTTGCACAGGAGATTATATTTGACTGTAAACATTGCCCAAACTTCTGAATTTGCCAAGCAACATTAATTGATGGAGTAGTTGTACCCGGCTGCTCGTGTCGCATTAAGGATAAAATGTGCGTGAACTCATTCCAATATAATGTGACGTTCTCTGGTAAGTCGGGGTTGCCGATTCTTACAACAGAGGAACGTGGGGGTTGTTCGGGTCTCGGGGCGGACGGGGAATCCGGGCCAAGAACCGAGATGTGTTTCTAGAGTCGTGCCTCGCGCACGAGGGGGGGCTGAGCGAATCGATCGGGAATCGGCACTCGATGTCGACGGAGGACTGCGGGGGAGGGAAATTATGGTAGGGGTACGGGTCGGCCGGGGGGCGGTCCACCCCTGAGTTCCGGTCCGCGGGGGCGACGGGCCGACGGTCGCCTATTGTTTGGTAGCGTGGGGCCGAGCATGCCGCGCCCTCGTCCCCGCGGACTTCGCTCCCTCGTTCCGCTCCCCATGTCTTCATACCATACTACGCCTCGGTTTCCGGTACTACTTCGGGCCTTCGTGCCCTACTCCGTTCCCTCGTTCCTCGTTCTTCGGGCCATCGGGCCCCTTACCCTATGTTTCTACTACCTATCTCGAACTTCGACTGTTTTGTCCTAACTCCGGCTTAATTACTCTGTTCGGCTCATCTTTAGCGGTTGTTTCAGGAAAGAGGACACGTCTGGACACCAGGAGAACTGTTAAAGAACTCTGTTTATTCGGGCCTCACCGCCCCTTTATATACTAGAGAGGTCAGCCCTGATTGGCTGCCTTCGGTCACGTGACCTACAACTGACGTCACTTCCGGTTTATATATTCCGTTTCCGGTTTACATTTCACTTCCGGTTTACATATTTCCGGGTTTCGTTCCATTACGTTTTCGTTATTCGTTCTTTACATATTCGTTATTCGTTCTTTACATATTCGTTATTCGTTCTTTACATATTCGTTCTTTACATCTATTTCGTTCTTCGTTCTTTACATATTCGTTCTTTACATCTATTTCTATTATTACCTTATTTCTATTATTTTAACCTCTATGTATTTTGGCTGAATAGCCGTTCATCACACCCTCCCGCACCTTCTTGAAAGGTGGGAAAACACGTTATACAAAATTTCAACACAGTTCATACAGCAACGACAACAGAACATACTCTAGAACCAGAAACATTTCAATCCTACGCTCCTTATCGGTAGAGGAGGAGGTGTCACCCTCTGTCCTCCCCGGTCTACTTCGGAGGGCCCCCGGGGCCTATCCGGCTAATTATTATTTCTCTTCTTTCTTCGTTTTTTCTCTCTTCGTTTTTCTCTCTTCTTAATGAAAGTTCATATAATTCGTTTTTATATATCTTAGTCTCTTTTTATCTTCGTCAGAGTTCTCTATCCTGGATCTATTAGGACCTCCTCTTTTTTTCCGTCTTTAGGATGAGCGAGCCGGTCGTGGCTCTCCCACCCGGGACTGGGGATCGGTCGTGACCCCGTCGCCCCCGCTCCTCTCCTCTGGGCTCTATTTACTTAGCCCCTCGGTGCGTTTTTCCTCGCCTTTTTACCCTCATTAGGACAGAGGGACCGGTCGTGGTCCTCCTGCCCGGGGCCATGGGTCGGTCGTGACCCGCAGTGCCCCCGTTCCCTTCGTTTTCCGTCGTCCAGACGTTCTCCCCTAGTTCGGGTGGAGAATCGGTCGCGACTCTCCCACCCAGAGGCCAGGGCCGGTCGTGACCCTTAGTCCTCTCGACCCTCGATCCGTTCTACCGTCGTTCAGACGTTCTCCGTTGTTTTTGGGTAGAGAATCGGTCGTGATTCTCCTACCCGGTCGGTCGTGACCCCTCGTTCTTCCGTAACTATTACTCTTCTCTGCGTTCTCTTAGGTGATGATGATGATTTTAAGGATGAGTTGAAGAAAAAAGACTGAAGTTTTTGTGGATAGAATGTTCTTTTTGGACTTCGCACCCTCGGTCGCCTCGGCATTCAGAGCCCTCCAGTGACTTTTTCACGTTTGGCAAGGACAACATGTTCGAGCCAAAGGCCAAGGTACCCAAAGAAGAAGATGGCGTTGTATGTGGAAAGGAACTTAACTTCATGCATTAAAGCTTAGAGTGGAAGCTTCAGCAGACGACGTCGCGGGTTTCGTGCTACTTGTCACAGTGAAGCTTTGAGATGGAGTCCGGGTGAAGGTGAGACTGAGAAGATTAGAATCATTAATTATCGATGAAGTGTCCGTTTTCCGTACGGGAACTGAAGTTGACTTTTACGACACATGTCCTCGTGGTTAACCCAGCATCAAGATGTTCCGTCCTCGACCACGTCGACACATTTGAAGATTTCAGGATTTCAGAAAGAGATGTCGGAGAGAGTCCACCATAGTAAAGTATTTCCGTCACCGTTCCGGGCCCAAGTGGCATGACAACAACCGGAACGGAGACCTGATTAAGAAGATAATTTTGATGAAGTTTCTTTTTGATGACAGGAGCCGGTGCCTCTCATCCCTCCCCCCCTCCGTAAGCAACGGCAGGAAGACAGTCCTCTTTGGGGCGAGAGGGAGGCTCCTTCGTTCTACTGATGAGATGATTTTCCTAAGAAGAGGATTCCTGTTTCGGGCACTCGGGCCCTCGTTCGTTTCCTAGGCTCTCGGGCCTCGCTCTGTTTACTAAGTTTTTCTCTTCGTCCTCCCGGAGGACCGTGCTTTTAGACGATTTTCGTGAGACTGTAATACCAACAAATAGTTCGTTAATAGAAGTAAGTTTAAGATCCGGTCTGGTTTGATTTTGGAGTAAGGCCACAGTCGTCCACGGTGCCATGTCACATTGCATGGAGCCACTATGCCTATGACGAACGCCGAGACAACAGCTCCGAGCCGTTCCGGGCTGCTCCTAGGTACGACGGTTCGAAGTTGGTAAGTTGAAGATATTAGTGAGAAGGAGAAGAAGAAGCCGTAGAAAGTGAAGATGGACGACATCAACTGGGACCTGCACCCAACGTCAACCTCTGAGATCCGGAACGGGCCCATTCTCAATAAAATAGCATATATAGAGAACTCATCCGATGTCGAACTCCAAGAAGGGTCGCTCCTCGTCGCTCTCTGCAGACCTCTTGATGTGTCTATCGAGGCATCCGCGGCCGACGTTCCAAGCACCACTTCCCTGTATATTGCAAAGATTACTTCCCTATATGTTTCAAAG